>JARFJB010002163.1:0-135000 GCA_036346205.1 Vesta saturnalis | reverse complement strand
CATCTCGGATAAAGTTATTCCTTATTACTAATACTTATGTAATTGAAAATTCACATTTATATAGTCACGTTATAGGAATACGTTAAGAGGATTAGAAATTGTACGACATCGATGCGAATTAATCCATTTTTTTCAAATGAAGGAACAATTAGTTCAAGTTGCAAAAATAGAAAAGTACGATTTTAACTTCAAATAAGTGTTAAGTGTTATAAACTTTTATTATTTTAGGTTGGTAATGGAAATTCCTCAACTTACCCTAACATTCAATGCTGAAGTACAAACTGAATTACATCCAATACCAACACATATCGATCCGAACTACAATTCGAATATTTGGGATTGGAAGCGAAAAGCTATACTATTTGTAAATTAATACTCTTCTTTAATGAATTTCTTAAAATTTTACTTTTAGGCTGATATATCTAGGCGCGTAACTAAATCGACTCAAACTCATAAATCCCGAGCAAGGGGAGCTGTTGCTGTTCAAACTCATAACTTGAAAGATGTACAACAGCAAACTAAAAAGGATAATTATACAACAACACCCACAGTCTCTAATTTTATATATGGATTACGTGGGACAACAAATGATAAACAACATGTTATTACTCTAACGAGACCTAATACAGAATAATAATGTTATGTATATTTTCAAAATTTTTTAGTTATAAATAAATCTTTATATTATTGTATATTATAAACTTGAAATAGGATTTATAAAATTTTATAAAGGAGCAAGAAACATTTCTACTTTTTAATCTGCTAGGAGTAGATTGTTACAGTGACTAAAGGACGTAGTGCAGCCACTCTCTTGGTGTAAGTATGATAGGTTTATAAGCCCATTTGCGATTGGCTGACGACAAGTTAGGAAAAGTAGTGAAGAAAAAAAGCTCCAAAACCCACGTTAAAGTAAAGTCGCATTTACAACTTTTTGTAAAATCATGTGAATTTATGTAAATCTACTTAAAAGATATAACACAATATATAATTCTTTATTGTTTAAAGTGTAAAGAAATGAAAATGTGAAAGTGTAAACATTCACGACTAAGGTTCATAACGAATGAACTTATCTTTTTGGACAGACATACACACGCACGTACTCACGCACCCGCACACACACGCACGCGCGCGGGCACGCACACACGCAGACATGCAGACTTGCAGACACGCAGAGACGGACAGACGCGCACACACTTGCGCAGACTTACACACACACACACACACACACACACACACACACACACACACACACACACACACACACACTTGCGTACACACTCATAGAGACTCATACATAGTCATACACACACTAATACACCCACACACGAACACACATTCTGATGAAATTATATTCATTCGTTATCAGGCGAAAAGTAAAATACGTCGTGTGTAGTATAAATTATAACTGACGATGCTATACGCTTTTACCAAATCTCAATTATGTAATGATACTAGTTTGTGGAACAACGACCTTCCTACCTACAAATTAAAGGAAATTAAATAATTCGGTTTCTTTAGGATACAACCTCTTTCAATACGTTCAGAATGAAAATAGGCAACGTCGTTGAAACAACAGCTGACAGATTGTCACGTGGTGAAATTTGTCGTAGATTTTTTTCTGAGTATTAAACATATTTAATCGGTGTAATTTCGTAAAAAGGAAATTCGTTCTTGAGAATAAATGTTACATTGCCATAAAAGATTTTTTGGAGGGGCGAGATGATATTATGTACTTTAGCCTTGGATTTATTTTGTTATCGGTACTGATGCCCTAAATCTCGCATCGTGTTAAGTGGTCCTCCGTACTTCGTAGTTTACCAGGTCGTTTTGAAGTAGTATTATTAACATAACGGTGATTGAAGATTTAGTTCAAACGTTCTCGGTTGTTATTGAGGAAAAGGATCTTTGTTAACTCGGTCTAGTTGACACTTGTGTGGATTGAAATATGTTTTCTAGTGAGAAAGTACGATTTTAGTATGAAACATTTTTAATAAGAGTGGTGAACCATGACGTGATCTTGGTGTGGTAAAGGGTTTTTGTTTTTGATTCTTTTAGTTAGTCAATAAGAAATTGTTGACAGCTGGTTGAGAGCTTGCAGCTGACGATGTAGACAGTGCGCGCATTATACCTACGGAGCACCCAGTGGTTATCTAAAGATATAGTAAGGGAGTAAGCCCTTTCACTACGTGTGGGTTACAGATAGAATACAATCACCCCGGGGATTACGAAGCATTCGTCATTAGGAATGATTTGAGAAAAAAAGACGTAATGGAACATGACAAACGAGACAACGAATCCTTATCTTTGAACAAGGTCTCTGTTTTTTTACTCTAAAGTTAGTAGTTTTCAAGCTATTGTAGAGTTTCAAAAAAGCAGGCTACTAAAAATGATTGCCAAACTAATTTTACTAACTAACACGGAATTTTTTTAATAAACCTCCCGTAAATAATGTCGCCAAAATTATCCGATTGGTAAAATTATAAATTATCTACTGATTACTTCGTAAAAAATGCATACCCAAACATTGCGTGGAATAGATTTTATGTATATCAAACTATGGATGGTATATGTTGCTCTCGCCCACGCTTTTATTATACTAAAGTAAAAACGGCATTGGAGACTAAAATAGTCAGTTACGGTTGTGCCTTTTACAAATAATTGTGTAATTTTTTTAATACATAACGATATATATTGCAGATGGTTGTAACAATTCTAGTAACAAAAAGCCTGATATAATTTTTTTTTCATAAGCAAGTATTTAACCAAAAAACTTAGTGTTGGTAATCTGTAACTTACAATCAATCGTTAATCCTTTAGTCAAAACTGTGGTCTATTTAGGCTATTCATAATAAATTCCTCTGTATATTAGAAGTTAGAAGATTCGTACTTTTATATTGTAGAATTGTAACAAAGTGTGTATAATTACGTTCAAAACTATTGAATTGTGTAATGGCATCCTCGGCAACCATCCATTGTCCCTTAGCAACTGCTATTGATGTAATATTAATATATCACTTTGCAAAATTAAAAATTCCTTATTGCATTATAAAGTTAAGGTTGAATTCAATTGTATACGTATGACTTCAGCTACGAGGCGTTAATCTATATCTGTATTATACCAATATCGTTCACCACTATACATAAAAGTAAATTAATTTTCATTATCACACAGAATAACGTGTTTCACTAAGATAAGGCCATATGCAAAGTAGTAAAATATAATTGTGGGTGGAACATAATTATATGTAGTTCTTAGTGGATTACAAAAACAGACTAGCCAAACTGCTACCTACACCAACTAATTAAAATAAATTTTAAAAATTAGTTCCGATCGCATATTTTAAATGCATAATAAACTATGAAAACTGTTATCTAATTAGACCAAAAAGCATTTGATAAGTAGACAACAGTTTCGCTATTATGTCGAAAGTAGTACTTACTTCCGTATAGTTATATTACCATAAAGCATCGTTAATTATTTTAGTCTAATTAAAATAAGAGTAGACGTTAGTTGAAGAGGCTTCCAGATCCCCACCATAATTGAATACCGAAGATAATTAGGTAAGCTACACCAAACTCCGCCATCTTGTTTCGTTTGAAAATTCGTTTAAAGCGTATTGCGGCGTTGAAAAAGATCGTGATGAAATGTCGACCTTGCGTTTTCAAGTACTTTTAGTTCATAAATATTCGCTCTGATAGTAGTATTTAATTGAATTATTGGTAAAGATTTGTCCACTACTGCAACAACGGCAGTTAGTACCATAGCTTTTAAGTATTATGTAAACACGAATTTTATTTTATTTATTCATTCAGACCACCAACAACCAACCGTGCTTGTAGGGAAAGAAACTGTGTCCTTTGTTTTATTTCTACAACTCTTTCTCGTACGAATTAAATCTTTATTTTAGGAACATCTTTGCTGGAAGACCGTGTGTGTTTGTGTATTGTGAAGATTAGGTTTTTGGTTTGCAGAGTCGCCAGTAAATAGCATAAAATTGCTAGCGTTAGTTGTATGCAACTCCCAACATTCCGTACAAATTATGATTGATTAAACGCAAGCAAACGTTTCGTATTTAGTATTATAACCAAAATATAAAAATAAAATTATCGACTTACAAATAATTAATCCTATATTTATTTTTACACATGTGTTAGTTAATTCAGGGAACTAACACATAAAATAAATTTCTGTTAAATACTGATAAGGTATTGCATCAGGGAATAAAAATAACTAACCCAAAAAATTTATGTAATGAATTGGGAAAGAAAAGTAATTTCAAATATCTTTTATGTTTGAAATAAACTTGCTTTCATTAAAAAGCAACTTAAAAAATTTAAAAGATTACACCATTAAATGTGAATACCGATTTTCCTTTTACAATTTCTCAATTAAAAATATGACCAATGTTAGCTTAAGATAACGTATTTTGAATTATAATGTACATCTGGAATGGAAAAATTGCAAACAAGCCTTTTATTTAATCAGTATAGATTACTCGGGCGCGAAAACTACGAGTGGGCTTTCGCGGTGGAAAATTTCCTGGGGATAGCGAAGTCTCTCAATAGTTCGGAGACAGACGCAACGCTAGTAGACAAAGCCAAGGCGAAATTGATTCCTACGTTGGACACAAATTGATATATGTATGTGAAGCCTAGAAGTTCAGCCAAGGAAGTTTAAGACATTCTTAAGAAGCTGTATGCTGATTAAGGCTTTAAATAAAAATCAGTTTGTTGCGAAATTTTATTTCCTTAAGGCTGGAGGGTAGTGAAGCTATGCAAACCTGCATAAATGCAGAAATTGAGAAAAGGTGGTTTTGACATTAGTGAGGACCAGGTTGAGTTTCAAAAATTCAGATAACAGAGAGCCAAAAATACATTAGAAATGGTGCATGCAGATCTTTCTGGACCTACGGAGATTCCGCCTTTGACTGGGTCAACATACTTTTCACTTTACTTTTACTTGAAGATGACTTTTCCAGAAAGAGTTTTATTTTAAAAAAATAAAGATCAGGTCATAGAGTATTTTAAAGAACTCGAACAATTAGTTGAGAGCTAAACAAATTTTAAAACCTATATTTACCTTTATTTTTTAAGCTTAATGAAGGGAATTTGACGTGCCCAGCACATGACTTTCTCATATTGGGTCATATTGTATTAGTAAATAGTACGTAAGGTAAGAAAAGAACGGATACTTACACACATTACGATGCAGAACTTGTTATGTGATGGCATAGGTCAATCAAAAAACGGTAGTGTTGAACGTATTCATATTCTTACTTATATGAAATGTACAAAGGAAATCTTATTTCTTTACTTATAATCCTATTCACTTTACAAACCTGTATTGCAATTCTAATTGCACACAATGCAAAGCAGTCAAATTGTATTTTTATAAACGTAAATTGTATTAGCATATAAGAAAGCCATTAAGTTATGACTAATATATTTGCATGTGCTTTACACATTTGCATTCAAAATATTTATACATTTTACAAAGCATTTTATATAAATGTATGTGTATAGTCATTACAGAGAAATGAGAACGTATTGAGAAGCTTTAAAGTTTATTCATCATATATTATTTAGAACATGTGTAATAACTAATAAGTAAAATCAAGAATTTGTATTTCGATAAGAAATTCGTGTACCAACATGTGTTGAATTATGTTTAAAAAAAAGGAGTCTACACTTTTTTCTATAAATTTAATCGTTTTTACCAATTTTTAACCAAAATTTGATAGAACCATGGTATTTTAGTAGAAAGTGTAAAGTTATCGAGGCCTGAAACTCACGTGCGAACGGCACTATAAAAAAAAAGTAGTTAATTTTCGGTTTGCTATTAAAACGGTTCCTTTATTAAATTAAGTACCTCTTACTATTTCAAAAAAGTTGGTCTGTGTCGTTAGCAGAAAGGTTCTTCTCTAATGAGTAAGCTGTGGTTAAAAATTAGGTGCTTTTCCGGTTTACCACCAAGCTGTTTCAGAATTAGGTATTCTTGCCATTTCAAGTAAGTTGGACAGTAACGTCAGCACCTCATGAGTAAGCTGTGGTTGAAAAAATGTGCTTAATCAGGTCTTACAATTGATAGTTCAGCTTCATAGGAAACAAATGTATACAACTATCTGGTGGACGAATACGCCATAACATTCCGGTTTCCTTTAATAAACGTTTAATACTTAGCCAAAGT
Source organism: Vesta saturnalis (assembly GCA_036346205.1). NCBI lineage: Eukaryota > Metazoa > Arthropoda > Insecta > Coleoptera > Lampyridae > Vesta > Vesta saturnalis. Next base: position 128,813 of record JARFJB010002163.1, on the reverse strand, counting down.
ACGGTACAATGTGTCATTAATTGCTAAATTCTGAAAAATGCGTCCGACTAAATACACTTTACGTTAAGATTTTAAAAAATATGACCCAAGTTTGGCAAAATTTGTCTCGTCTGTTTATTATCAGATACGTAAAGGTTTGGCTCATTCACTGCTTTACAACATTAACTCACTTATCTTCATTAGTACTCCAAAATAAGGATATACCAGGCAATGGTAATAATAATAGACGGATTTATTGCCAGCCAAGTATCCAGAATTAAGGTTACTCTGGTTTTCAAATAGCTGAAAACCTTCAAATCCGTTGAAACCTGGTCATCGATTTTTTCGGAAAACAATACTTACGTTCATTCGCACACAAGAAAGAAAAATATAGTTTGATATCCTACAAGCTTGTTAGCTGCATTTGGACAAGAATATAAGACAAAAACTATAGCCAGTTTCGACATATTTATTATGTTTTTGAAACTAGATCGAGAGTAAAACTTAGTAAAAAAGTACCTGCGACAAATAAGACTCGGCAGCTAATACGGTCCAGTAGCCGAATTGAAAACATACGCTTCTTTCTCAAAATCCGGCAACATCAAGTTGCTTCTAACTACTTGTCCAAGGCATCAGGCTATGACAATAGTGTCATTGAATACCATTTACAAAATCAGTTGCGTTTGTTTCAAAACAATAAACTCTAGTACATGATGCCTTGTGTTCTACACTGTAGTTTGCAGTGAAAACAATAACAAACAGGCACACGAAGTTTTTAATTTACGTACAGTTAGGAAGCATTTCGGCAAATAAAACCCACTAACTTTCACCTAATAAGGTCCATTAAACGGTGGGCCTTATTAAACGACGTTGTAAAACATTTTTTTAGTTCCCCAACAATGCCATCAAAAGTGATGAAGCGAGCAAATTGGACTGCAGAACAACTTCAAGCTCCAACTAACGCAGTGGGAGGTAATGAATTGTCACAAATAGAAGCTGCTCAATGTTGGAGAACTATTGCAAACCACCTAAGATCTGGCGCTCTAGATAAAAAAATTGGACAATCCAGCATAGTAACTCCCGATCAAATAAAACAATTTTCTAAAAGAATCGAAATGCTCCTAACACCATGTTGGTACGTAGCTCTGCATACAAATTCTGTGTTGAAAATAACATTCCACACAGATTTAATGCTGCCAAAAGGGTCGCTGGTAAGGACTGGCTCTATGGTTTTTTGAAGCGCAATTCCAATTTCTCAAGACGCAACTGATGAACCCAGCACGTGACCAAAAATTAAATAAATTTATAGTGGAAATTCATGAAATAAATCTCCATCAAAATTCACAGAACCTTTTCACTATGGACGAAAAGGGATGTATCAACAGCAAGTTATTGCCCAAAAAGGTACCAAGATTGTCCACTTAGTTGCTCCTGAGCACGCAGAAAACGTGACCATTGCTGGGTGCTGTAATGCACTAGAAAATAGTAACCCACCTATGGTGATATTTAAGGAAGAGATTAAAACCGGAATGGGAAGAAAACTTACCACCAGATACCCTGGTTAAAATGGCCGAAAAAGGTAACATGACCAGTGAACTTTTCATTGCTTTTCATAGGCACCTACACCGTTAGAAGGGCAAAGCCACTATCTTGCTAGTTTTCAATGGAACTGCTTGTCACTTGGATATCATCAGCGAGGTTGCAGATGAGTTGGATATAAATCTGTTTTGCTTGCCTTCTAACACCACGCACTAACTCCAACCTTCACTGGGACCAAAAAGTCCTCAGATTTTAGGAAGCAAATCAAGATCGTCGCTTTGGCTAAATTCTTTCTAAAGTTTGGCCCAATTGCATGACACCCTCGAGCGACAGGCTTATATCCACTTTGGTCCTACTGTAATTCCTGATTCAGCTTTCGCCCCCTGATTACCAACTGACCTGACGCTACGCAAATTGATCAGAATAACGCTAATAATGAAAACGATACTCAGCTTAATAACTGTAACAATCAGCCTAATAACGTTAATGATGTTCAATCCAACGATCCGGATTCAGACGAGTCTGCAGATAACATTCCCCATAGTATGAGAAAGAATATTATCCAGCAAGAAGTTCCTGATAGGATCAAAAACTCTTCTGAAACACCTGTCAAAATTAATAGTACAGACAGAAGCAGAAACTGCTTGTCTCAATAAATCTTTTAAAGAATTGTACCCTACGCCTGAACTGTTTAAATTGAAAGGAGCAAGACTCCGAAAAAGATCTCTCAATTACAAGGCTCTGTTGGTAGCCAAAGACATGTTTTCTTCAAAAACTTCTAAATCTAAAGCTATACTGTCTAAAAAAGTAATAAAGAAACAACCAAATGCCTCATGATCAGATGTGTTAGTGAGAAAACGCCTAAAGGGTAACCTCTCACAAAGTGATTCTTGGTATTGCTTTATGTGTAACAACCAGAACAATTATCTACGCGGAGCTGTGTTATTTGTGACACATGGTGCCACGAAATATGTATTGGTTTTTTCTTGTGGGCTTCATTAAGCGAATGTTAAGGGTAATAAAGCATATTAAAAGTTTCTCACAAATTTTAGACTGCGAATGTAGTTTTAGTTTAATTTACGCTAGTTCGAATTAGGATAATCTTGGTTTTAATTTTTCAACTTTGACAAAATTGTGTACAACATCTTTAACAATTTTAATAGATATTATTACTACTAACCAAGATAACTGTAAGTGTTATCGAAACGTTTAGATTGTATAATTTAAAATACACCATTACAAAAACCCAAAAAAGATAAGTTTTTTATTATGTGTGATAATGGTGAAAGTTTACATTTTCATATTGGTTTTTTATTTCCTTTTTTTGATAAACTATTTTTTCTTAAATGGGCAGAATTTTCTGCAGGTACGTTATGTATTGTAGCATAGGCAAACCAATATTGAAGTATAAAGACCTAAAAACACATTTTAAGATACGTATTGATACGCCCTGCATATTAAAAACTATTACTTGAATTAAGGCAAGGAATTGTATAATTATTGCTACCAATTTTCCTTTTCTAATTCCTTACATGCAAATGGTCTTGATATTTTTAGAATATTGACCATATGTAAATTCGTTGAAAATTTTACATCGCCTTTTTTATTGTGTACAAACATTCGTGTAATGTATTTATCAGTTAACATTACAAATATAGCTGGACATTAATATATTTTAATACCTAGCTATTTATCAATCAGTAACATTTTTCTAGAATTTATATTCATATTTGATTTTAGAAAGAAGCATCCTAAAGAAGATCATTAATTTCCTGTTATAAACGCTTCTAATACAAAACTAAATGCATAGAATCAAAAGTAACATTATGATAAAACTAAAGGTTATTTGTTCTAAAATTAGATAAATATGTGGCAACACAACAGGGACGCCCACTGATACCGATAACTAAATATATGGAGTTCACGTGTCCTGTAAGGTATAAAAGTATTCACTAGACGCCCACTAGTCTAGTGAATACTTTTATAACTTCAGGACACGTGAACTCCGTATATTTAGTTATCAGTATCAGTGGCCTAATGGCACTGAAGCTACCTTGTACTATAAAAGTGTGGATAAATAAATAAATAAATATATATATATATATATATATATATATATATATATATATATATATATATATATATATATATATATATATTATATAATAATAAATATTAGTTTTAGCTGAATAGTTTATAAAACAACTAAAAAATTATTAGGGATGCAGCCTATATTAATGGGTGACAAATTAAACTCTTTTCACTTTATTTTGAGAGCTTTCGAAATTTATTAATTTCTTCATCAGTCAATCTAAAAGATATGTTACAAGTCACAAAATTACTAAATACAAAATTACTAAAATTACTTACAATGATTTGAGATTATTATAGAAAATTAAACATCTATATAAAGAAAATAGAAACTGTTAAATTAAGTACTAATAATATAATTATTTTAGCTTGGTCAATTAATTAATAAATGTATTATTAAGTAGTTTGATTATATTGTCAAATTTTGAAAGTTGATAATAAACAATATTCAAAGATATCTTTTAATTTAGTTTATTAAATTTATATTTTGAAATTTGTAATCAAGATGTAAGATGTTAGAATAAATGACATTTAAATTTTGAATATCAGACCTAGAATTCATTGCTAAAGGTTCACTACGTATATGCGTCATCTCAAGAAAAAGTCTTTTAAAGAGTTAGTTTCAATTTCCAAAACTTTTGTGTTGTCATAATCATGGTGGTGTCCCTTATTAAGGACGTGATTTGCTAAAGCACATGTATTTTATTATTACGAATATCACATTTGTGTGAAATAATTCTAGCTTTAAGAGGTCTTGAAGTAGTACCTATATATTTCTCATCACAATTAATACATCCAATACTATAAACAACATTAGTTTTATCATGTAATTTAGTTTTATCTTTAACTGAAGTAAATAAGTTACCAACTTTTTTTTAATGCTCTAGTTGATATTTTAATAGTATCATCTTGTTTTAGGATGTTAATGATTTTGGGCGTTAATTCTTGTATGTATGGAATTGATCTGTATTTAAAAAGGATACTACGGTCATTGTCTATATTGTTATTATTTAAGGTAGTTTGTAATTGTGGTTTTTTATTGTCAATAGGTGTTGAATAAATTAATTTTTTAGTCAAACCAATAGGGTAAGAATTATCTATAAATATGTTATAAAGTTTTTTTAAGTTATTTTTTAATAGTGTTGGGTGACTTATATTGTATATTCTATTTTTTAACATAAGTAAAATATTAATTTTCATTTTTACAGTATGTTCTGATAAGTAGTTAATATATCTGTCAGAATTAGTTGGTTTTGAATACCAATCAAGAATAATACGATTATCATTAGTTCTTATTAGTTTAGTGTCCAAAAAAGGTACACTATTATCTAATTCTTCTTCAATTGTAAAGTGAATGTAATTATTATAATTATTGAAAGTGTTTAATATTTCTGTTATACAATTACTAGGAACTGAACAGATTATATCATCAACATATTTTTTGATAAAAGGAAGTTTGAATGAAAGTTTAGGAATGCAATTGTTTAATAAGTCATCCATCACAAACTGTGCTAAAGTTGGCGACATCTTACTACCCATAGGTGTGCCAAAAATTTGTTTATAATATTGATTGTTAAAAGTGAAATATGTAGTATTAAACACGAATTTAACAATGTCAATAAAAATATCTTTTGTAAGAGTACAGTGACTTGAAATGTTATTCCAAGGAGTATTTATACTTTGAATAACTAATTCTAAAGGGATGTTACTAAAACAGCATCTAAACTAATTAATAGATAATTACTTGGAAGTTGAAAATTATTAATAAATTGTGAAAATTGCAAACTACCAGATATATAGTAGATATTATCTTTATTATAAGCTAATGTTAAAGTATCTGTAATAATATCAGAACATACTGTAAAAATGAAAATTAATATTTTACTTATGTTAAAAAATAGAATATACAATATAAGTCACCCAACACTATTAAAAAATAACTTAAAAAAACTTTATAACATATTTATAGATAATTCTTACCCTATTGGTTTGACTAAAAAATTAATTTATTCAACACCTATTGACAATAAAAAACCACAATTACAAACTACCTTAAATAATAACAATATAGACAATGATCGTAGTATCCTTTTTAAATACAGATCAATTCCATACATACAAGAATTAACGCCCAAAATCATTAACATCCTAAAACAAGATGATACTATTAAAATATCAACTAGAGCATTAAAAAAAGTTGGTAACTTATTTACTTCAGTTAAAGATAAAACTAAATTACAGGATAAAACTAATGTTGTTTATAGTATTGGATGTATTAATTGTGATGAGAAATATATAGGTACTACTTCAAGACCTCTTAAAGCTAGAATTATTTCACACAAATGTGATATTCGTAATAATAAAAATACATGTGCTTTAGCAAATCACGTCCTTAATAAGGGACACCACCATGATTATGACAACACAAAAGTTTTGGAAATTGAAACTAACTCTTTTAAAAGACTTTTTCTTGAGATGACGCATATACGTAGTGAACCTTTAGCAATGAATTCTAGGTCTGATATTCAAAATTTAAATGTCATTTATTCTAACATCTTACATCTTGATTACAAATTTCAAAAATATAAATTTAATAAACTAAATTAAAAGATATCTTTGAATATTGTTTATTATCAACTTTCAAAATTTGACAATATAATCAAACTACTTAATAATACATTTATTAATTTATTGACCAAGCTAAAATAATTATATTATTAGTACTTAATTTAACAGTTTCTATTTTCTTTATATAGATGTTTAATTTTCTATAATAATCTCAAATCATTGTAAGTAATTTTAGTAATTTTGTATTTAGTAATTTTGTGACTTGTAACATATCTTTTAGATTGACTGATGAAGAAATTAATAAATTTCGAAAGCTCTCAAAATAAAGTGAAAAGAGTTTAATTTGTCACCCATTAATATAGGCTGCATCCCTAATAATTTTTTAGTTGTTTTTATATGTATATATATATATATATATATATATATATATATATATATATATATATAAAAACGTGCTTGTTTTCCAACTAAAAAATTAAGAATTGAACATATAGTGTAAATATTTTATCATGTGTAAGGTATAAAAGTATTCACTAGACGCCCACTAGAGTAAAATCAAAATCGGAAGACACCAGCGCAGAAACGCATTTTTAAACTAGATAAAGATGCAGTAATGATTGGAAAATGACACAGATATTAGTACTGTGCGCTCTAAAACGTTACTGATCGTTTGCCAACTTTTGTTTATAACCTCTTTGTTTTTCCGGCGTATCAAATTTGTTTATTACTTATTCTACAAAACAGTTTATTTTAAAACTATCCGCTGCCTGTATTGAATTTATAAGTTACTTTAATTATTAATTTCATGTTATATTAATGTAACCAGATCTAGTTCTTTATATAATGTGCGACGCAAGTATATCTCATAACGCTCAAGCACCTCAAGCAAGAAAACGCCATGTGTTATCTGAAGACGCTCGCAAGATTGTGTGGAGCAATTACAAAAACTTTAAAAGTATCAATTCAGGTAAAAAGCAGTTGGATAAACGTTTTATTTTGTAATATTCCAAGGAATTTATAACCTCATTAAAGATGACGAAACAGTTGGATATTCGGGAAAGAAAACGTCATTTAGAAGTTTACTTTTAAAAATGAGCTTCAGGTAAGTTTACTGATTAATTTTTAATCATATCTTATCTTGGGTTTTGTGTAGGTGGAAAAAAAACATCCGATCGTCGTAAGATTATAATAGAACGACATGAAATACGTTCTTTGCATTGTGCATATATACGTTCGATCACTAATTATCGGAAAGCAGGACGACCAGTTATATACACGTTTATTTAATTTTATAACGTAAATATGTTGCTATTTATCATTATTTTAGGTGGTGAAATGGGCTTTATAAATAATGCTCTGCTAATGTTTAAATCTGGCTAAAAATCAGATTAATTGTTATTGGCAAATGTATTTTAAAAAAACTAGATTTTGTAACTATGACAATAAAATATTATTTTACTTTATGATTATTTCAAAAATTTTACTTCTAAAATCGTATTCTTGAACAACAAACGCGAAGTAACAACCTTAACTTTTATTTTTTCAAACGTATATTTTTTTGTTGAGCTTTACACTCTGACGTCACTTTTTCTGCGCAGCTTGGTGTCTTCCGATGTTGATTTTACTCTAGTCTAGTGAATACTTTTATAACTTACAGGACACGTGAACTCCGTATATTTGGTTATCAGTATCAGTGAGCCTACACATGGCTCTGAAGCTACCTTGTACTATAAAAGTAAGTATGTATAACCCGGTGTAGACCTGTGGACCGGAAGCCATCTTGATGCGTGTGGATAAATATATATATATATATATATATATATATATATATATATATATATATATATATATATATATAAACGTGCTTGTTTTCCATCTAAAAAATTAAGGATTGAACATATAGTGTAAATATTTTATCATGGAATAATAATTATTTATCTGCTTAACAAGTGTACGAATTTTTTTAATACACTCTTTTAGAATAGGTATATTTGCAGCAAATCACTCAACCACGCGAAACTTGCACCTATATATTTGTCACAAGCTAGCATGATCAAAAAATAAATTTTGAAATATTTGCTAATGGTTCACGAAAAATTATTGCTAACATATGGTTACCTTCATTTACTGTAACTAGGATCATGAAAGCGGTTATACAAATGAATTTTTGTTGAACAACAGTTAAACTTTAGAAAGAAGTTTAAGGTTATCTCTGGTTTAAACTAACAGTATACAATAAGCCCTTACAAGACATGTGCAATTGACCCTTATGATAATCAAACCAAATACATTCAGTATACTCACTACATAATGTATCTCACTTTCCATAACCATCAATAACATGCTTGTTCATTATACCTCTCTGAAAACACTATGTTTAGATGTCTATTTAGCGCACGGAAAAAGGGCTTTTCCCTTGCACTAACATTAGCTGCCTTCTAATAAAACATACTATTGCAAGTTCCTTAATAATCGCAAACGAATTCCCGTTCTTTAGCGTTAGGAATATTAAACAGCGTTTGTACTATGACAGTTCTTCGAATTTGTACTCAAAATATTTTCTCCAATAAACAAAATATTACTTGAAGCTGCGAACGTAAGTGAAGAATTGTTGCTCAGGAATTCTTGTGAAAAATATGAAAATCAGTATTCTACAAGTGGCGCCACCAAAAAAAAATTAACACAGACAGCGATGGTACTCTTCTTGTTTATTTGTCCGAAAAAGCTAAATTGATGAAAGCTTTGACTTTATGGAATCGATTTTCAATGTTAAAAAGTTGTCTGGCAGTACCGTGTCTTTGGGTAATACCGCCCACCTAACTTATTGCTGTTGTCAAAAGAAAAAAAATGGGTTTAAACAGAAAATTTAAAAACAACTTTCAAACTAATACTTTATTCTTTGATAACCTTTAAACAGAATTAAAAAAAAACTTTATTTAATACACGTGATACTCACTTAAAACAAAAACTACAAATGGGCGATATTTCACACCATAACTGAAATTCCGCCCATATGGTCTGAAATGTCGCCCACAATAGAGAAACTATGGCGAACAGTCTGGACACTGAAAGTCTTCTAAATCTTCAATCGTTAGACCGACACAATCCTCATGCACCCAGGTTTTGCATTGTGAACATTGTCTCATGTCATGCTGGTAATCTTCATGACATATGGAACATAGCCAACTTTCTTTGTAGGTCTTATTTTTCTGTTTCTTGGATGTGACACGATCCTTACCAAATAAGTCCCTTTTTAGTAATTGCGCCTTGTAGTTAATGGCTTTTTTTCTTGGCTTTACAGTTTTTTTTGCAAAATCTGGTGTTGGAATACAAGTGCCAAATGTGGAGGAGTCATTAGAAACTTTAGTAGCAATTGGTTTATTGGGTTTGATTATTGTAACATCTAATATTTTTATCTTGTTATTCGGTATTGTATTGATATGGAGTTGAGGAGAATCAACTTGCTGTTTAGGAGAATCAGTCTTGTTTATAAGGAAACTCAGAGGAAGATCATCATCAGAAAACTCTACTTCTTTATTTATCGGTGAAGATTGAGGATAGTTTTCCCACTTGGAACAACCGGGCCTCGAAAGAAGTGTAGAGGACGCCTGAACTTGATCAGTTTTGTTTCTGATAGAACTCAGAGGAAGATTGTCGTCATCATGAGAATCTACTTTTCGATTGGTCAGCAAAGATGGTGCATAGGCAAACTCTGGAATAACCGACGGATCAAATGGATAAATGCCAGTAGATTTAAATCCGTTTTGAATAGTAGACATTGTTAGAGCCTTTTGCCAAACAGGTTGAAATACTTTTCCAAAGTGACTTTTGTAAGCCTTCTGTTTGCGGAAGGATTCTGTTCCCAATATTTGAGCAACTCGCTGTCCCAGTAGTGTTCAAAGGATCTAAAGACGGCTTTATCCAGTGGTTGTAGCTCGTGAGTTGTGTTTGAAGGTAGACACAAAATAAACATATCGTAGCTTTCCGCTAGATCACAGACAGCTATGTCCATATGGCAAGATGCACCATCGAGAATCAGTAGCACAGATCCAGCTGGCTTGAATTTTGCAAAATGATCCAACCATTTAAGAAATAACTCCTTTGTCATACTGCCCTTATTAGCCATTTCTACGACAGATCCTGGAGGTAAGTTATCACCGAATGTGTCTTGTTTTCTCATCCCTTTGTAAATTACCATCGGAGGGATTGATTGTCCTGTAGCGCTTACACATGCAACAACTGTTACATTCTCTGCATGCTCATTAGAAATGAGATGAACACGCTTTGAGCCCTTTGCAGCTAAAACAGACTGTGAATGGTGTAGTGTAAGCCGGCAACCTTTTTCATCTAAATTGAAAATTTTGTGTGGGGAGTTTTTAACATCCAATTGGTCCATAATATTTGAGAGCTTGGTAAAGTAATCTTTAACAATAAAGGGGTTTAATTTTTGCGCCCTTGCCCAGTTCATTGCTTGAGACTTTCGTTTAGAAAGTTCAGGGTGTCTTCGCATGAAAGCTTTATACCAGCTATAACCTGCCATTTCATTTTCGTCGTTGAATTTGTTGGGAAAGCCATTTTTCTTACAATATGTGAAAACACTTCTTCTAACAGATTTTGGTGTAAGCGGAACTCCCATATTAGAAAGCCTTACTATGCGACCAGAAAGTTCCTGTTCTTGTGCACTTGTCAAAACAGGTTTTCTACCGAGTCGTCTTTCACCACTACCATTTTTTAGATGATCACGCAACATGGTTCGTGGAATTCCACAATTTTTTTCTACATACCTTTGATTTCTACCTTGCTTAAGTAACCTGAGCGCTTCTTCCATCATTTCTGTAGTCCAATTGGCTCTAATACCCCTGCATTTTTTACCCATTTTGCTGAAAAACGGTTGAATTTACAATTTGCGTAATTTACAACACAAGATCGAAATATCGCCCATGCTGGGCGGTATTTCTGTCTATGCACATTCCTGATTTAGAGGTTATTTTTTCACGTTGTGCATTATAAACAAACAAATAAGTATAGTCATTATTGTCAATTAGCTTGCATACATCTGTATGATATATTAATTACCTCAGGAAACAATTTTACACCTCGAAAAACCTTAAGATACAAATTGGTGAACTTATAAGAGACGTTTAAGTGAACACCTGTTGCCGGTTGCCACTAAACTACGCATATTTCATCAGCACCCTTGTATTGGTCATAACCCAGGCGGTATTTCAAACTAGTTCTCGCATTGGCTGACAGCAATGGAGCAACCAGGCGCCAAATTTAAAAGCTGGCGATATTTCAGACCGGGCGGTATTACCCTAAGGCACCTTAGAGAAAATGTGAATGTCAATTAATTTGCTAAAATGTATTGCACTTCTCATGAAAGCAGAAAGATCAAAGTTTCTCTTAAACTGTTCAATAATTGAAGAATAAGAAACAGTATCAACATTAAAAGACATTGTAGTGGGAGAAGACCAAAAAATAAATACTTACGGACCTTCCACTTCATCAACTACAATTCTACGAAAAACAAATGCCTGTTAAAAAATTGTATATTGCATATAACAACACCAGTTGTAAGATAAACATTACCATCAGTGAAAATTAAAGTTTATAGGTTCTTTAAAAAATAAAGGTTTCTAACATTGTGTAGATTTTTTTGCCGATTCTTTTACCATGTTTTTAGTTTTCAGAGAGATATAATGAAAAGTGTCGTTCATTACATGTCCATAAATGCTTTTTGTTACTTACCCACGTGAAAAGCTTATTTTCTGGACTGCTAATGAAATATACCATTCTTTCATTAGTAAAAATATACATTAATTATATTTATCATTCAGTGACATGTTAAACCCTCTTTAACATGCATGCATGGGTAAAAGTTATAGTGTGTTAAGTATCAAGAACGGTAAGGGAAGTTTACCGTCGATGGCAATGTTTGGAGTCTCCAATTTTGTCACAGACCCTTATCGTTCCTGATGCTTGTACTGTTGTTTCACGATCGTATTAAGTTCAATTGAAATAAATTAATTTCTACTAAATACCTAAACGAAAAGTCAAAAGTGACGTTTATATTCTGCGGCATGTTCAACTTGTCAAATATAATTTAACAGCGTTTAGTTCAGATGTCGGTAAGTATTTACTAACCGACGTATTGGGCCTATCAACCGGTAAACATATCCTACCATCTTGGAAACAAATATTGCAAATCAACAAAAATGCTCAATCATGCAAAAAGGGACCTTCAGCGCTGGGAGCATAAACAAATAATTAGACATTACCCACTTTGCATTTCAAATAACCATGTCTATTTATTGATATTGAATACACAATGCTGAAAGCAACCTCTAGAATAAGATGAAATATTTTTAGAAATTATAAATTAATGTACACACTTATTAGTTTTTGTAAATTAATGTTAATGATAATTAATGAACAATAAACTAATGACCACATTTGGAGAGGTAACAAGCGTTAACATGTTACCGATAAATTAGTTCTCACTTCGCTGTGCCGTGCCATAAATATGCCCAAATGATAAGGCTAAGTTACCATGGATCGATAAAGTACCTTTAAAATGGCTAGGTGCATAAACAAATTATAGACAATACCATTTCATGTATCAAATGATCCTGTTTATTTATTAAAAGTGAATAAAGTGTTCAAAGCAACATCTGGAAGTTGAAATATTTTTTGGAAATTATAAATAAATATACACATTGATTATTTGTTACGTAAATTATTGAGTCAATGAAGGATAACTAATGAACGCATAATAAGCCTTAACATTTTTGACATAAGTTACAGCACCCATTCGTGCTATAAATATATACTCAAATGTTAAGGTTAAGTTATCACTCTAGATACGTTAACTGCGTTTACATAACATACCAAACGTCTAATTTATTATCACCTTGTTTTAATTAAGAAAGTTGGGGAACATGCCACAATGGTGTTGGAACAGACCTTTTAAATTACATATAACAACTGTAAAATATGTATATTAAACCAATAATAAACTATACATATTCCACATCTTAACAATGTTACAAAAAACATTATTATAAGTTATTATTTACTTTTGAACTTATTCTTTCATAACAAAAACTTATAATTTAATAATAGTCAAGTTGCTTTGGTATGTGTGAATCCTGTGACATTGCAGACTCACATTCCATTAATATAACTAATTTGATTGTAATCTCATTATATTTAGAAGTTACAACAGTTCTACATACATAAACATAAAATTTGCATCGATTGGGTCTTGAATCTCGATGGTGCACTTGGTTAGTATGGTCCTCTAACAAAGTACAGGTCGTAGGTTCAAATCCTACTCGAGGTAAACTTTTTATTTATGTATTTAATAAAATTAATAATAATTGTTAATTACAAAAAACATGTTAAAATAAAAATACAAACGTTAATTAAATAATGTTTGTGTTATATTTCAAAAAGTGTTTGTTGATACAAATCACATTAAAAAATAAATTAAGTGCACAAAAACACATTTAGGTTAAATACTAGCGTGGAACTTTGATTATATGATTGTACCCTAAACATTTTATTATACGGAACAATCTATCTGTGCCCTTTTACTAAAACTAAAAAATATAGTAGTGAATTTAAAAACCCTTAATTATATCTTAACTGTAAGCATGAAGAAACTTTATTTAAAGTTAAGAAATTTGTTTGCCAAAACTTAAAAGAAAAACCTATAAGTATTGCAGTAACTACAAAAATTAGTAATTTAATTTGAATAATTTAACTTATGAAATGACATTTCAAATACTTCATCATACCAAATGTACGGAAACGTTTAACTCCAATAACCTTAAACAGAGCATCATCACAGATAGCGAAATGTTTATCATTGGGATCATATAAATCACGTTCTTTAATAATGTCCCATATCTTTTTTACAACTTCATGACGTGCCATTGCATTTTGTCCAACAAGAGCTGATAATTCTGGTGATAAAGCCACACTTTTTGTGTAACCACTTCCGGATAGTTTAGCGTAACCCTAACAAAAAATCAATAAATTTAAATACGAAAATATACAAACACTTACGCCTCCTTTCTTAGTTTTAGTCCAATCTTCGTCAGAATCAGAATCGTATCCCTTCTTAAGTTTACGAACGTTTGACGATTTAAATATTTTGGAAGAATATTCTATTTCAGTTTCATCTTTGTCAGATCGCTCGGTCGTTTCAGAATCGGAAACTTTCTTTGCTATAAAATGTCTTTTCAAATGCATCATACGAAATGTACGGAAACGTTTAACTCCAATAACCTTAAACAGAGCATCATCACAGGTAGCGAACTGTTTCTCATTGGGATCATATAAATCACATTCTTTAATAATGTCGCATATCTTTTTTACAACTTCATGACGTGCCACTGCATTTTGTCCAACAAGAGCTGATAATTCTGGTGATAAAGTCTCACTTTTTGTGTAACCACTTCCGGGTCCTTTAGAATCTCCATCCTAACAAGAATTATAATAAATGTAATATGAAAATCTAAATCACTACCTACAACTAACATGACTTTTGTCAAAAATGAAATCAATCAATTGAAAATGACTATAAACAAAGAGCCTATAATTATAGTTTTACCATTAGATTTATGTTAGGTGTACACTTTGTCTCTGTGTTAAACAAGTTCCGTGAGTTCCGTTACTATGACAACTGTTTAAATGAGTCACTAAAGTGCGCCTGCGCGCAAACGTAACATCCAGAGGCGTGCATGGTGTAAATAATTTATGTTATAGGTAGTATAAAATAAAACATTATTTACGATGTTTATTAAAACTTCTACTGGTTACATAGTACATTATTTTAAAGTAAGGAAAACTAACGTTTTACAATGAGTGAAAAAAGTTAATTATAGAAATATTTTTTATTATTTACCTTATTAAAAGAAAATACTTATTTATATACCTAGGCACTGGAGTTTAACTTTTTATGCCGTATGTTGATTTTATTTGCCTCGGCGGCAAATAAACATCAGTCGGTTTGTGCTAACGGTTAAATCAGTTGTTATTAATGATGTTGATGGCTTTTGTCCAAATGAAATTTTTGATGAAGATGATGCTGAAGACTCGTGTTCAAAATCAGACAATGATGATGATGGTGTCGGCATACAGTTTCCTTGGAGGATCCTTGTTGCTTTCTCTTGTTTCCGACTTAGTGAGGATTCGACGTACCCTGCAGCTACGGTCGTGCTCTTCCATCCACCGTACTGTTTTAGTGTGAGAATGTCAGAATCTGTGTTCGCCAATAATGAAGCGGAGGTACGTCGGAGGTACTGTGGCTTTTGCACCATAAAACGAAGGCTTCATATTGCTTGTTGTATACATCTGCCGACTTTTGGGGAAGAAGATTCGCCACCGCTCCATGTGCAACTTCCTGTAGCGCCGTCATTGCATTGCTTGTTCGTTGCTGCTGCCTTCAGATATTATTGTGGAGTATGCACTTCGTCTCCCTAATTCACCAAAATAGTTTTTGAATAAAATAATTGGTTCTACTTGCGTTTTAGTTTTGTCTAAATTGATTTTTAAATTTTTAGACTTGCAATTGTCAGTTTGCGACATTTATTTCCATGACAACGATAAAAGAAATCGCCGTATAATGGATTACTTTAATGCCGATTTCTGGCATTTTAATGATGATTTTTAGACATTTTAATGCCGATTTCAAAATCTCTGCCTTCATTGAATAATGAAAAAATCACACAATGTACCATTTTAACGCGTAAATAAGAAATAAAATCAAAACAATTATTGTTTGGCTATTTTATTTGATTAAACATACTTTGTCATTAAAGTGCAATTTTTATGCAATTAACAAATTACATTTATTAATACATGTATTTCATCCCTTTACAAAGCTTACCGTGTACGCTAATGGGCTACAATTAAATTCGTAAAGATATTTCAAAGACAAATTCAGACATTCAGTCAATGTTTTGATCTTTAACAAACATAGGATACAAAATACTGTACATGGTAGCCAACTAATACCTGTTTGCTTTGTATATATTTAAGATAGTTAATGACTTTGCGTACTAAAGTTACTGCACCTGAAACGACGGCCATGTTGACGGAACCTGTTTAACGGTGAGACAAAGTATAATAATGGTGTGAATAATAAACTAAAACTTGAAGCTAAGATTACATAACGGTTATTTTTAAGAACCAGTTTCCTGCACGAAAGTCGTTTGTAGTTGTATATAAACAGTGAATATATGGGGTGCGTGCGTATATAAGTTAGTTTGGATTTTAGCATCTTTGTCCAAGTTTAGCATTAAAAACACAATCAGTTCGTCAAATCACTACTGTTACATTCCTCACTGTAACTCTTGGACAAAACGGGCAGAGAGCAAAAACATTAGACTTCATTATTTTCCTCCTGAAAATGAAAAAAAGTGATTATCAAGACAAAGTATAAGAATGGGTAGATCGCCGACAAGCCCGGATACACAAATTACCAAAAAACAGGAAAGGCTGTTTCAAATTTTAGGGTTTGTTCACTCCATTTTAACAAGGAAGATTATTTCAAAGCTGGTAAGTATGAAAACTGTTTGAAGATTCAAGGTTACAAATTTATTTTAGGGTGTACTAATCGGAAAATTTAAACAAAAAATTATGTACCATCCCAAACTCTCCCCATTAAATTAACAGATGAAGTCGGCCAAAACGAAGAAAAATTAGATATGAACGAAGGCAAATTTTATGCGGACAAAGTGAAAATGATAATCCGTTAGAAAATTCAAGATATTCTGTTAGTGACTTGGAGGCTGCTCAAGGGATTAATGCATCTATCGTCACTACCTATTACACAGTAAAAGGAACCAAAGACTTATAGAACTGCGGAAGTACAAGTGAATGTTCCTGTACTTTATGTGTGTTTTTGAAAAATGACTGCGTTGAGAAACTTTGCCGGATTGTGCAATTTACAATATTAGATTGCCTCGTAAATTTAAATACGTTTAATACTTAAAAACTATCTTTCTACTTTGTTAATGTCTACAATTATGCAACTAATAAAGAAAACAAATCTTATAACAATAATCAAAGATTAAAAAATCTAGTGCCAGTGCCAAATTTAGGGAAACATGCTTTATAATTATATACAATATTAAACTTTTACAAAGTTCAAAAATAACTATACTGTACACAATTCGATTTTAGTTTAACAACAAATTACAATACCATCCACCTCGATCAGATAAAATCAAACAAAATTCACAGACTTAGAAGGCTCTCAAACAAGTTTTCTGTTCTTCACTTAAATGAAACATCACCCCTACTAAATAGACAAAAAAAAATACAAAAGTAATATATATATATATATATATATATATATATATATATATATATATATATATATATATATATATATAAATCATTTTGAGTGAACGAACAGAAGTTCGGCATAATAATAATAATTAACTGTATTTATATTAAAATTAACTTTTAATGTATATACAGTAAAAGTTTGAATCGATTGTGGCTTGCTTCCTCGATAGCTCAGTTGGAAACTCTAGCAACGTGAAGGTTGTGGGTCCAAGTCCCACTAGAGCTTAATCTTTTACTGTATGTACTTTAAACGTTAATTTTAATATAAATACAATAAATTATAAGTAGAAAGGGGTCAGTTGAGGCCGTGATTAATAAAGAGTGGTGAGGAGAGTAGTGGGGATGTGGGTGGGGGTCGGGGCGACGGTAGGCTCGGTTTCTCTTCGCGGGACATTTTCAACCTCTTGATGGAATCATCAACTCCTTGATGTTGTTTTAACCCCAATTAAGGCCCTTTTGGTAGTATTAAGAACCTTTTTGTCAGTCCACCCCCTGGGTTTAGGAGTACGGGGTGGTCAAAGTTCAATTATTTTAATTATGAGTCAATAAAATTCTGCGGCCATTTTGTTTTGAATTATGAGTCATAATCAAATTCCTCAACTATTTTGCTTTTAATTTTAAATATGGGGCCGGTTCTGGACCAGTTCAAAGTCACTTTGCCTTTGGTGGTGAGAAATTAAAGCTGTTGGAGCTCTTCAAGGTCAAACTTTATATCGAAAATAGAAATTTCAAGGTCATCATCAATTCTTAAAAATCAAAAAAATAGAGTTTTCAAAGTCAAATATTATTGACCTACAGGGGTAGCATAGTACATTTCTTAGAAATATAAAAATAGAACTTTCCTTTTTTTTTTATTACACTACAATCTGTCTATGTGACATTCAGTAGTTGGTTTGACATACATGAATAATTAAGAACTGAAAGGCATGCAGACGAAGCATCCAATAATGTTTCGTCTATATTAGTTCTAAATCTAGTTTAACATACACTATACTCCTCTATAGTTTACACAACACAACTATTAAATTACAGAAATCAGTTTGTTAAATCTGCCGGTTTGAACCTTTTAAACGTGGCTGTTCTACAGCATCATCTAATAAGCACTCCACAAGAGGATTAGGGTGACCACTAATTCGATCACAGTAGCGCGCACTAAACTTTTCTATTTCTTGATTAATAGTTGGACTGCAAGATCACGACGTATAGTTTCATTGGTAACATACCATGGGGCGTTTACAATGGATCTGAGCACTTTTGATTGAAATCGCCTCAGTATTTCAATGTTAGATGTCTTTGCTGTGCCCCATAGTTGTATACCACAAGTCCATATGGGTTTAATCATGGTTTCGTATAACAGTAATTTGCTTTCCAACGATAACTGTGACTTTCGTCCTATCAACCAGTACATTTTTTGTAGTTTTAATCACAATTGTTTACGCTTTGTCCATATGTGCGTCTTCCATGTCAACTTCTTGTCTAGGTGTATTCCAAGGTATTTAGCACTGTCAGCTTGTGGTATTTCTTGATTATTTATGGTTATAGGTGGTCATATACCTCTTCTTAGTGTAAGCGATTCATTCACTGACTCGCTTTCATTTATTTTTATGCGCCACTTAGTACACCAGCTCTGTATTTTATTAAGGTGAGCTTGTAAAGGTTTCCTTGGGTGCGCACGATTCAGTACACTTTTTATTAGTAGAAATGACGAAAGTAGTACGCACGATACGAAGAGAAAGTAAAGAAAAGTATTAAGTATAGACGATAGAAAGAAAAGGCTAGATGAATTACTAAAGAAAATAAAAGAATTGAAACTTGATTTAGAGTTTTATGAAATGAATAGGAAAATGAATGATATTCAGCTTAGCAAGGCATAAAAGACAACATAATGAATCATGAGTAACTAGTGTAGATAGATAATGCATATCAGAAATTAGAAGTATGAAAGGTGAAATACAAATTTAGTGAAAATATATATATATATATATATATATATATATATATATATATATATATATTGGACTGTATTTATTTAATAAGATGGTATGTAATCTACTTGAATCCTTTACATATGTTCACCTAGGTGATAAGTAGTAATCATCAACACAACTACGAATAATATTATAAGGTTAATTAACTTACATTGATATAAATCTTCTTTCAGCTGGTCCAATTTTCATTATTGAAGATCCATTATCCAAATCATATGTTTTTTGAATCCCATGAAGTATACTGGTCCAACGGTGGTTGATATACCGCATCAGCTTTTACAGGTACGATGGTGAAATATTTTTCATAATTATTTTGATTTTATTTATTTCAAACTTTGTTTAAAACATTTTATATTAAGAAAAAATGGAAAGCATGATTTCACATTCGATTTTTATCAGTTCGACACCGCTCGTAAAAATAATTCACGTTAGCCTCACTATTAAGTAATCTAAAAAAATTTTAATTGTTTTGTTTCTAATTTAACTTAGATTATGCGAAACACAGGATCAATATTAAATCTGATCACATGTACATATCGAGTGACATGCTTTCAGCTTAAAGATTGTATGCAGACTAAATTGAAAAGTTAACAAACGCAGGACAAAATTTTTGCCTAACATGGAGCAATTTTACTACACAAACACAACAGCCTTTAATTCTCATTGGTTGTTCATTTTTCTAAAATGTTCAAATTATTACTTTTTCACATAACTGTATTATTGATTGATCTTAAAAATATTATTAGCATTGGATTTTACACAAAATTTCCTTTCCAACGATACCCCACTTGCCCTATTTACTTTTAAACTACTTAATCCATACAAATTTCAATAATTATGCAATTTTACATATACTAATTTACTTATATCTAACTTATTTTAGTATCTACAGGAAAATTATGAACAGAAATGGATTCTATGACCCAAAAAACATAAAAATACACCAGTCTCTAACACAAATATAGTTTAATTTGAGAAAAGTCCATCTCAACATCTTTGTTCGGAGATGACATAACCTGGTTTCCCAACACTTGCATCTATGATTTTAATTTAAGTTGCACTTTCTCTTCACACTAATATGTAAGTGATTTTCATAATTGTTTAATTAATTAACGAATATTTTACAAAAACCTTTTTCCCTAAACTTTATCAAACAATTTACTTCACCAACTCCATCAGCAGCGACAGCAGCAGTAGCACCACCTCCACTGCAATATGCAGGAAACAATTTGCAGCTTTACAGCAAACCCAGGACCCCACAACTCTATCATTTCCAGCAGAAGGGTAAGGTGGTTACTGAACATTTTGGATAATTATATGAACAGTGAGGCATCGGTAGTGGCTAAAGTGCAGCGGCCAACGGAGGAATTGGCTGAAGCCAATAATTCCTTAGCAAAAGTGCACAAAAACATTAATGATACTCAAATGTGTTATATAATATAGAAAATTTAGGTGTTTAAGTTTAGTTATTTATTTTGTTAATTAGTGCAAGTAGTTTAATATTTAAAGTAGTATTTGTTAGTTTTAGATTTGTTTATAATATATAAAAAATAAATAAATTTTAAATTGTTTTCATGCTTTACTGTTTATGGTAAAACATTCTCATTATCCTAAAAATTTTACTACAACTAAAAGTGCAAAAAATTTGTCACAGTTCAACTAGCGCTATAAAAATGAAATTATCTACGTTAAGGAAAAAAATTAAAACATCTGGAAGTTCGACTAAGATTGATATTACTCATGTACGCAACAAAAAACAAAGACATGCATATAAGTTATAGTTTGGTGCTTTTGACATAGTCATGCTGATTCTCGAGAGTGCACGCTAAAAATAGACCACACTTGCTACAGAGAAACCGAAATTATCTCTCATTATGCATTGTAGTGCGGAGTTTAATTAAAGTACACGCGTTCTTGTGTATTTAAATTTGGATATTTGTCCTTTTCCCAATAAATTTTTTTGAAAACATGAATGCTCTAGGAAGTAGAAAAAAGGTAGTTTCAAATTTGAAGCGGTTAGTGAACGTGTTCATACTTTTGATAAAATAATAAATGCAAAGATAAAGTGGCACTTGTAAAACGCAATCATGTTTTCAAAAAAAAAATTGTGACTGGGAAGTAGACACATTATTTGCTACGTACATATCGAAATTAACAGCACACACACAAATTTGTATTTCACTTTTCATGCTTCTAATTTCTTATATACATTATCTATCTACACTAATTACACATGCTTTATTATGCTGTCTTTGATGCCTTGCTAAGAGGAAGGTCATTCATTTTCCTATTCATTTCATAAAACTCTAAATCAGGTTTTAATGCTTTTATTTTACTTAGTAATTCATCTAGCCTCTTCTTTCTATCGGCTATACTTAATACTTCGTATCGTGTGTACGACTTTCGTCATTTCTGCTAATAAAAAGTTTACTGAATCGTGCGCACCCTGGAAGCCTTTTGTTATATATCTGCATCCTTTAAACCATTAACCTTGAAAAAATTCTAATTTCCTTGAACTGATTCTATTTTTAGATTTCTAAGAAGTGTAATATGATACCATCCTCACTAGCTAAAAACTATTTAACCTTGACTCAATTTAGTCAATATGTTACCATTTGACCTGTCATTCTTGTTTCCATGAACTGATTCTATTTTTATATTTCTAAGACATGTAACATGATACTCCTGCATGTCAATAATCTTTGACATTGAAATCTATATTTTTAGATTTCTAAGAATTGTAATATGATGATCTTGAAATTTATATTTTGACTTCAAGAGCTTCGATTTCTTACCATAGAGCGAGTGACTTTGATTTGGTGCAGAAGCGGTCCTATATTACTACTTAGGAGTCATAATCAAATCCCTCCGTCATTTTGTTTTGTATTACGGCTTTTTTGGGGGCCATTTTCAAACCCTTGACGTCATTTTCAGCCCCTTGATGGAACTTTCATTCCTAGTTAGGGTCCTTTTGGCCGTATTAATTGCCTCTTTGGCAGTCCAGCCCCCGGTGGGTAGGCAAACACGGGTTCTGGGGGGAAAGAAAGGAGAGGGTTGGGTCAGAGTCCAATTATTTCAATTACGACACAATATATATATATATATATATATATATATATATGTGTGTGTGTGTGTGTGTGTGTGTGTGTGTGTGTGTGTGTGTGTGTGTGTGTGTGTGTGTGTGTGTGTGTGTGTGTGTGTGTGTGTGTGTGTGTGTGTGTGTGTGTGTGTGTGTGTGTGTGTGTGTGTGTGTGTGTGTGTGTGTGTGTGTGTGTGTGTGTGTGTGTGTGTAGGGTGTATATAAATTGGCACATTTTCTACTCGTGGCGTTATTATTTGGACAATTCTGAGACGAAAATCTATTTACAAAAACGTCGGATCTGCTTCCGTTTCTTCACACGAGGTTACCAAAGTTTGAAAGTTCAGCCCCTATTTTTGAAATTGATGTCAAAAGTAGAAGAAAAAGATTATATTCTTTTACAAAGCATCATAGCTAATTCTATTCGGAATAACTTAAATTCAATCAGGTTTGAAAAGAATACCTAGGTTTCAAAGTTTTCTAAATTTGCACATTTTAGGAGGAATCAATATGGCAACATACAGTTATGGCCTCGTAAATTACATGTGATATGTTTAAATTTCAATGTGACGGTTCCGTCATAAGTTTCACAGTTGATATTTTTCGCTGCTTGTCTCTGTGTATGCATCCAGAACCGTTCAGCTGATCATGCCAGAAATGTTGGAGCGAGTTATTCTTACCATCCTGCGCCGATTAGAGATATGTATCAACATACATGGCTATCAACTTGAACAATTTCTTTGAACAAATACAAAGCGAAATCACAACAGTTGTTTCATTATTTTTGATACATAATCCATATCTGTCTATGTCCATATTTTGTTGATAAACTGCCACCTGTTGACGTATTTACATTAATGTCAGCGTTTCTGTTTAATTTTTTCCCTCAATGGCTTGTATGAAGAAACGAAATCAGATCCGACATTTTTGTAAATACATTTTCGTCTCAGAATTGTCCAAAGAATAACGCCACGGTCGCCACGTGTAGGAAATGCACCAATTTATACACTATATATATATATATATATATATATATATATATATATATATGTACTCATTTTCCAACTAAAAAATTAAGGATTGAACATACCTAACGTATAGTGTAAATATTTTGTCATGAAATAATAATTATTTACCTTTTTTTTATGGTTGTGGACCTGAACAGGCTAAATTTGGCCTATCGTGATAAAGCACTCAGGAACACTTAGGAGGATGGATAGAGGGATAATGATTTGCCAATAGATGCCTATGAACAGCTACCTTAAATTTTCTCATATCATAAGTGAGAGGAAAGCAGGAACTAGGGAGATCATTCCAGAGTTTAGAAGCCGTGTAGAAAAATGTGGATTGTGCCCGTTTGGTACGACAAGTGGAGATTTGTACTGCATACTGATGATGTGAATGAGCGAACCGAGTGTTTCTCGCAAAGATAGCCCGAGATGGTGTCAAGGAATATAATCCAGCAGCACAATTGTCGTTGTAATAACGATAATACAAAGAAAGAACTGAAACCATCCTTCTATGCCCAAGGGACTGTATGTGAGAAGTTAAGGACGGGTCATTTATAAGCCTAACCGCTCTCTTTTGAATACGATCAACGATATCGAGAACGTATTGGGGAGCACTAACCCAGAGGTGAGAATGATATTCCAGATGAGGCCGAATTTGGGCCTTATACAGCAGAAGGAGTTGTCGAGAGGTAAATTACTGCTTAGATCTGTACAAAAAGCCTATTTTACGTGCAGCTGTTTTGGTAGCTGACAGAAGATGGTCAACCCATGAGAGATTTGTAGATACAGTCATACCCAACAGAGTAATAGAGTCTAAAAACTTAAAAACTGAGCCATTCATACTTACAACAGGAAATGATCGATCTTGTTTGGCGGACACAAGGCAACACTGAGTTTTGTTAGCATTAAATTTAACCAGACTATTGCTTCCCCATTCGAGAATACGTTGAATGTCTTTGTTGGTTAAATTTGCCATTTCAGCTTTAATTTCTTGATTTGATATAGAAGGTATCACTATGAGTAGACTGAGATGAACTACAGTGAAGAGTGCTATCGTCAGAAAAGCAATGAATGGGGTTAGTTGTTGAAGAAATAAGGTCATTTATGTACAGCAGAAAAAGTGTAGCGCTATAACGGATCCCTGTGGTACGCCAGCGTTAATGCTAACTTCTTCTGAAAAAAAGCCATTAACTACGGCACGTATTCGTCTTTTATCAAGGAAACTAGAAACCCAGTTGATGAGCGTATCATTTAACCCAAACGAGGTGAGTTTGGCAAGTAAACACGTATGCCAAACTTGGTCAAATGCCTTTGAGATATCTAAAGCAACTACAACTATTGCACCGGACTGGTCTACTGTATTGTTGCCTAAACCCATATTGGTGGCCACTAAGGAGTTTGTTAGTTTCAAGGAACGTGAGCAGTTGCTGATTGATGGCTTTTTCCACGATTTTAGACAAAATGGAAGTGGTGGCAATTGGTCGGTAGTTTGAAGGATCAGTCTTATCGCCTTTTTTGGGAATAGGTTGAACATTTGCTAACTTCCATGATGAAGAGAATTCTCCAGAAGACATAGAGATCGTATAGAGCTTAGATGGGACTGGTACTAGTTCGGGGGAACATTTCTTTAAGACAATAGCTGGGATACCGTCTGGGCCAGTCGCCTTATTGAGATCAAGCCTACTGATGATCGATTCCAAGAGCTTGTACCGAAAATGAATTGGTTTCATAGCGTATGAAGAAGAGTTGACTAGGGGCACATCTTTTCCAGAATCATTGAGACACGAGTTTGATGCAAACAAATCCACAAAAACATTGGCTTTGTCTACAGAATCAGCAACTACTGATCCGTCAATAGATGTCAGGGGGGGAAATGAAGATGTTCCAAAGTTTTTACTAATGGCCTTAGCTAAAGACCAAAATTTACGACTGCCTAAAGGAGATGTAGCTAGTTCATTGCATTTTCGTTGTTCGAACAACTTTTTAGTTTTAGTGATGACACTTTTGCAGATATTTCTAGCACCAACGTATTCTACATGACTGTCGACCGATTTATTAGCTTTCCATATAATGTAGGTAATATTTATTTTTTAAAGATATTGCATCAGCACAAGCCTTAATGAACCAGGGTTGGGAACGTGAATGACTTATACGGTACTGTTTTTTGGGAATGTATAACTCCATTCCCATGAGGATAACTTCAGATACTGAAGAGGACGACTTAAAACAATATTCACGCCATAGAAAGGTTGCAAAGAAATCTCGTAAATCACTCCATCGAGTTGACTTAAAACACCACAAGGTTCTATCGGTTTTGCGAACAACCGTGGAATTAGGTACAGTAGAAATGATTTCTATTACACAATGGTCGGAAAGTCCCAAAGGCGAAAGAACGGAAGTTTTATAAACAAGAGGGTTTGATGTAAGAAAGAGATCTAGAAGATGTGGAGTATGGTTAGGGTTATCAGGGATTCTTGTGGGTTTAGAAATCATTTGTGTAAGATCACATGAAATAGCAAACGTTTCTGCACTATGACCAGCGGGATTTGTAGTAGGTGAAAACTGAACCCAATTAGAGTTATGAACATTGAAATCGCCTACAATTGAGATATCTCAAGATGGAAACTGAGACAGGAAATAGTCAACTTTAATACTAAGGTAATCGAAGAAGTCTTGAAAGTTACTGTCATTAGGAGACCTATAAATGCAGCAGTAGAATTTCACAAAATTAGGACCAGAATGTTTAAACCAAATCACGTCAAAATTTTTATTTTCTAAAGAAGAAACCCTCTTGCAAGCAATTCTGTCCTTGATGTAGGCACATACGCCTCCTTTATATCGAAAGTTAGAGTGAAGGTGGTATTGAAGAAATTGCAAGTCGGGTGGCTCGGAGCTTTCAGAGGAGACTTGTGTTTCAGATAGAAACAAAATATCCGGTTGTAATTGTTCAAGATGTTGGTGAATAGTATTAAGATTAGACCTGATACCGCGGATGTTGCAGTAGTGAATCAGAAAGTTGATACTTTCGATGGCCGAGGTCGCTTGGGCCCTGCCCTCCTGGACACCCGAATGGGGCAAGGTTTTACGTCCGGAATTTATTACCCTAGAAACCACAGCCATCTTATTTTTTAATTTTGGACTTTTAATCCGATAGGAAGACAGTGAGGGCGAGAAGGAAGAATAAGGATGAGAATAGATTAAGGATGAAGGAAAAGGTAACCGGCAGTCCTTACCGAGCTCAGAAAATCGGAGACCCAATATTAAGGAGCCCATGGTAAGGATGGTAGTACCTCCCCGGTTGGCATGGAGTATACATGCCTACCACCTACCAAATGTACAAAATGATTTAAATATGCTCTATGACACTTTTTTGAAATAGGCATATTTCCATCAAATCACTCAAAAACGAAACTTGCACTAATATATTTGTCGCAAGCTAGCTGCTAGCATGATCAAAAAACAAATTTTGAAATATTTGCTAATGGTCCACGAAAGATTATTGCTAACGTATGGTTACCTTCATTTACTGTAACTAGGATCATGAAAGCGGTTATACAAATGAATTTGTGTAAAGTGACTAAACTTTAGAAAGAAGTTTAAGGTTACCTCTGGTTTAAACTAACAATGTACAATAAGCCCTTACAATACATATGCAACTGACCCTTATGGTAATCTAACCAAATACATTCAGTATACTCATAAATAATGTATCTAACTTTTCCATAGGTAACCATCAATAACATGCTTTTTCATTATATTTCTCGGAAAATGTTATGTTTACATGTGCACTGGCATTAGTCGCCTTCTAATAAAATATACTATTGAAAGTTCCTTAATAATTGCAAATGAACGCCTGATTATTTTCCTTATCGTTAGCAACAATAAACGTTTGTACTGTGACAGTTTTTCCAAATTTGTATTCAAAATATTTTTAAAGTGATTTCTCAAGAAGACAAAATATCACTTGAAACTGTGAAGGTAAGTGCAGAATTTCTGGCCAGGAATTCTTGTAAGTAATATGAAAATGAGTATTCTACAAGTGGTGCCAATAAAAAAAAATTCTTCTCGTTTATTTGTCCGAAAAAGCCAAATTCATGAAAGCTTTGACTTTATGGAGTCGAGTTTCAGTGTTAAAAAGTGGTCTGGCAGTAGAGAAAATGTGAATATCAATTAATTTGCCAAAGTCTATTGCATTTCTCATGAAAGCAGAAAGATTAAAGCTTCACTTAAACTGTTCAATCATTCAAGAATAGGGAACAGCATCAACACTAAAAGACATTGTAGTTGGGGAAGACCAAAAAATAAATACTAATGTACCTTCGACTTCATCAACTACAATTCTACAAAAAAATGCTTGTTAAAAAATTGTATGTTTACAACACAAATTGTTAAAATTAAAGTTTATAGGTTCTTGTTAAAATAAAGCTTTCTAACATTGTGTAGATTTTTTTGCAGATTCTTTTTTGTTTTCAGAGAGATATAATAAAAAGTATTGTTCGTTATATGTCCATAAACGCTTTTTGTGACTCGTGCACGGGAAATGCTTATTTTCTGGACTCCTAATTAGTAAAAATACACATTAATTATATTTATCCTTCTGTGACATGTTAAACCCGGTTTAACATACATGCATGGGTAGATGTTATAGAGTATTAAGTATCAAGAACGGTAAGGGACGTTTACTGGTCAATGGCAATGTTTGGAAACTGAGTACAGCAATCTCCAATTTTTCCAGACTGTTTTTTACACGATCATATTACATTCAATTGAAATATATTAATTTCTACTAAATACCTATTTGAAAAGTGACATTTGCATTCTGCAGCAAGTTCAACTTGTCAAATATCATTTAGTTCATACTTACCGACATGTTAGGCCTATCAACTGGTAAACATTGTAAATAAACAAAAATGCTCAATCATGCAAAAAGGCACCTTTAGCACTGGGAGCATAAGCAAAAAATTAGACTTTACCCACTTTGCATTTCAAATGATCATCTCTGTTTATTAGTATTCAATACACGCTGTTGAAAGCAACCTCTAGAAGTTGATGAAATATTTTTGAAAATTATAAATAAATATCCACACTTATTAGTTTTTGTAAATTAATATGGCAATGAACACATTCGGAATGGTATTACCCATAAATTAGTGCTCACGACATAAACATATGCTCAAACGTTAAGGCTGTTACCACACTAAAAACATCAATTACTGTTATCGTTTAGTGACATAAAACACACATTGATTGACAAAGTACTTTAAACATGCTCAAATGTTAAGGCTAAGTTATCACTCTCAGATACGTCAACTACTCTTACATAAAATATCAATACATAACATACCAAACGTTTATTTAATCACCTTGCTTTAAGTTACATATAAGAATGTAAATGTGTATATTAACACTAATAATAAACTATATACATTTAACATCTTAATAATGTTACCAAAAACATGTTAAAATAAAAATACAAACATTAATTAAATAAGGTTTATTTGTTATATTTCAAAAAGTGTTTGTTGATACAGATGACATTAAAAAATAAATTAAGTGCACAAAAATACATTTAGTTTAAATACTAGAGTGGAATTTTCATTATAGGATTCTACCCTACACATTTTATTATACGGAACAATTTATCTGTACCCTTTTACTAACTAAAAAATATAGTAGTAAATTTGAAAACCCTTAATTATATCTTAACCGTAAGCATGAAGAAACTATTTAAAGTTGAGAAATTTGTATGTCGAAACTTAAAAAAAAAAACCTATAAGTATTGCAGTAACTACAAAAATTAGTAACTTAATTTGAATAATTTAACTTATGAAATGACTTTTCAAATACTTCATCATACCAAATGTACGGAAACGTTTAACTCCAATAACCTTAAACAGAGCATCATCACAGATAGCGAACTGCTTATTCTTGGGATCATATAAATCACGTTCTTTAATAATTTCCCATATCTTCTTTACAACTTCATGACGTGCCATTGAATTTTGTCCAACAAGAGCTGATAATTCGGGTGATAAAGTCATAGTTTTTGTGTAACCGCTTCCAGGTCGTTTAGCACCGCCACCCTAACAAGAATTACATTAAATCTAAATATAAAAGTAAACAAATACTTACACCTCCTTTCTTTGAACCTTTTTTAGTTTTAGCCCAATCTTCGTCAGAATCAGATTCGGATCCCTTCTTTTTTTTAGGTGGAAGTTTACGAGTCTTCGGTGGTTTTAATTTTTTCGGAGAATATTCTTCTTCAGACTCACCTTCATCAGATGGCTCACTCGCTTCAGAATCGGAACCTTTCTTTGCTTTCTTAGCTGGTGGTCCTTTCTTTGGGCTTGAATTTTTACCAACTTTTTTTTCCTCTTCAGAACCTTCATCTTCCTCACCATCCTCTTCCTCATCTTCTTCATTCTCTTCATCTTCTTCATCTGATTCAGACTTTTTCTTTTTTTTAGAGTTACTATCTTTGGAGTTAACAAATTCCATGACTAAAGTATCAATTTCTTTTTTACGGCTTAATAACTTTGCGTCTAGTTTTTTTTCTAGCTGTAGTCGTACTTTTTTAGCAGATGTGGATGCTAAATCAGCATCTTTTAAGATTGCTGTAACAGTTTAATTTTTGTATATTAGTTAATAATGCTACATGTAGGGTTCGTTGTAGTAGTACAGGCGGTAAACGACCATCTTAATGGCGCCGAAATGAAAATTTATTTTCTATTTCAATAGAAGTAAACTAAAAATTGCTGTTAGTTGAAAATTATGATGTAATTTAATCGGGCAGAATTATATTTTACTTTTATACACAAAAATTTTGTTGTATCCAAAATTCATCGCAAATGTCACGAGTTGAATTTACTAAAAAATTATTTAAATATGTATAATTTGAGGGAGAAAAGTACCTACATAAATTTATCTAATTTTTCTAAACAGTTCTTCTTAATGGCATTTTGAATATTATAGCGTAAATACAGAGATATTTTAAAATAAACGTTAACATAAATTGATGGCTACCGCTCTAGCGTCATACAGCCATTGTGTATAGTCACAAAACACATATTCGTCAAGAGTAAAATGCCCGATTTTCACCGTGAACCCAAAAAATGACATATAGAAAAATTGTTCAAAAAAAAATTCCAATCTTTGTTTTATATATTTTAACTCTCTACATCCTTAAATTAAATATATTTTTTAGCTTACCGGTAATTTCCTTACGAAGATCAGCTTTAGAGATGTCTGCCATGTTCACAGAGTAAGACGCACGATCGACAAACGAAGACAAACAACTGAACGAGTACACTAAATAAAACGTATACGATTGATATTCGGGTAATTTCGGAACTTGAATTATTTTCGTTTTCTATTCACAAGCGGGATTCACAAAAAATTAGGTATTAATTATATTTGCTTAATAAGGGATAAATCCTTATTTGCTTAATAGGGGTAAATCCTTATTACCAAATAATTTAATATTAATTATTTGAAAGTAAAATTATTGTTTAAACAATGGTAAAATGCTGTAAGGAAGTGTCTCTAGTTATGGTTGTTTCAACTGTTAAATCACTGTTATTTTATTTGTAAGAGTACCTGTGAGAGAAAACACCATTGTTTATACATCAAATGTATGTAATATAAACAATGCTTTCACTCTAAACCAGACTAAAGCATGGAATTATGATCTACCTGCATACTTTTTAATAACCATTGTGTTTGAGCAATTAATATTGCATTAATTATTTTAACTTCTAGTGGTTGGATTAGGATATTATATAATTGTGGACCACTAATAAAGCCGCGTTTTCACTATGTAACATGTTTTAAAACATTGTGTTTTAAAACAGGGTTTTATAACTTATTACAAATTGAAATGAAAAATGTTTTAAAACCGACGCGTTTTAAAACAATTTTCGTGTTTTATAACTAGTTGCACTGTCGGTAAAGATGAAAGAAAATCTGTAACTTGTTTTAAAACGTGTTGCAATTCCATTTAGAAACTGTAACATGTTATAAAACACGCACGTTGGGCAAAAGAGCCAGTGCTGTCACCCGTCAATTCGTCGTCTGCATTCAGACAGTGTGATTTGTTCAGTGCCATGGAGTGGAGACAGGCTGACGTGTATCAACTTATTGAAATATATAAAGACCGTCAATTATTGTGGGATCCGACCGCGGAAGATTATAAAAATAGAAATAAGAAGCATGATACGTGGCGTGAGTTGGACAAAGTGTATGGAGTCGTGGTAGGTGAGACAGAAAAAAAAAAAGGAAGTTGATAGGACAGTTCAATCGAGAATGTAAAAAGGTGACCAAAACAGGAAAGGGGATAGGTGAGGAAGGAAAGTAGATATATTTCGAACATTTGCTTTTTTGAGAGATAAAAATCGACCCTGGTCTACCATTGAGGGAGGAATCCACTCTGATGATCACAATGCTGTTGACAACGAGTTTATGGACGATGCAGTTGATAACTAACACTAATTAACTCATGCTATACTTTATTACTTTTATTTGAGAAGTATTTATATGAATATTGTTACAATAGTGATCTTAATTATCAATATTAATACCAATATCCAAATTGCGTAACTGTTAATCATTATCACAAGTTAGGGTAAGGTACATCAGCTTTTCCAGAGGAACTTAAAATTTACTATCAGTAGAATTACTTATCTCCTTATAAATAGTAGGCCAGGATCATGTGTGATTGTTAGTATTATTGTCATTATCATTATTAGTATTGGATAGAATTGTAAGTCTTGGTAGTACATTGTATTACTTGTTAAGTGTGTTCCAAAGATGGCCAGCAGTAGCATTGTGTAAGATATATTATTATTATTATATTATTTTATTTTACGCTTATTTTACTGTACTTGTATCTACTCTACCTGCTAACTAAACCATACGATCCTGAAATGCCATAATGGCACGTCACACCCTACGCCCCAAAATACCGAGTGACAATATAAAATGAATGTATTCATATATTATTTCCTCTTTCAGATGACATTCTTTTTATTAGAGAAGTATTAATATGAATAAATGAATATAAAATGAATGTATGAATATAAAACAAATGTATATTAGCAATATGTATAGCAGTTGCCATACCTCGTATTTGTACTGCCATGGAACTTTGCTTATGTCACTCACAAGTTATGAACTAAATTATTTTGGTATTGTTTTGCAAGAGTACTTGGTTTTCTGGATACTTTTTTAAATTTGAGGAATGTTGCTGTTGGTAATTCTTCAACTCTCCATGCTCCAGGTATTACTTCACCAAACTGTTCAAAGTCGTAAGTTCCTTTCTGATGAATCACTTTTACGCATGAAGGTGTGAAGAAATGCCAATAGCTCTATTTTTGCTGTTTTCTCTGGTTCTAGGATCATAGGTTTCCTAAATACTCTGAAAACCACGGACAGAAGTCCAAAAACATTTTCTACAACATTTCTAGCTCTACTTAGTCACCAGCATATGGTTTCATTATGTGTGGCAGCAACGGAAATGCATCATCTGCAACCAATACAAATGGTGTAAGATTTTCCCTTCCAGGCAATTCTCGAGCTACAGATAAGTTTAACTATGACATGTCGAACATTTTTCTGAAGTGGCAGTTTGCAAAGACACCCCCCATCTGAAAATCGGCCTTGACAACCAACATTAACGTAGTTGAAACAATAGTTTGCGTCAACAATACTAAAAAATCCTTTGTAATTGAAGATTCACTTGAACTTCCAATAGGTGCTTCTAATGCGACATGTTTCCCATCAATACTCCCCACCCAGTTCGGAAAATCTTCCGCAATCACAACCCATTCTTCAGGCTTGCATAGCATATGAAAAAGGAAGTAATAAATGTCATGAATACCATGCCATACATTTTTGTAAATGCGTTGTAATAATAAACATAAAAAGTGTAGGCCCATTGGATGAAGTGCGAGTTTCTCTCTTTTTCAGGTGCAACAAGAGCATGAAGTTGATAGTGACAATAATACAAATATATATCAAACGTGACAAGATAATTCCACATCTTCTACAGCAACATCCACGGCATTTGCCACGCCTTCCAAACCCTCCTCTACTAGAGCTAGATCAAATAAGAATAAGTTAAATGCTATGGCGGGGGAAGCTTATGGAATTATGAAACAGTTTATCAATAAGAAAAGAAACGAGTATGACATTTTTGGGGAGAATGGTGGCTATATCAATTCGTAAATTAAGCAAAGTGGCTGCAAGTTACGCAAAGTTTCAGATTAACAAAATTCTGTTCAATGCCGAACTGGGGCATTATAACTTTCCACTTGGCCACTCTACAGCATTCGTATCATCCGGAGCGTCAACTAGTACATTAGGTTACTCACAACACATTACATCGACCGCAAACCGCAGCCAAATGTATTTACCTCAAGAATCACCTACACAAGCATCGACAACCTATCTCATTGAAGAATCAAACAATGTAGCCAATCATCCACACTAGTAACCAACATATCTCCGTTAAATATAGAGAGTACAACGTATCTTACAAATACGTTTCTCAATTTAGGTTAAAATATAAAAATAAAAAATCAGTTTATCTTCCTAAAAAAGTTTTGCTATTGTTGCTAGAGATCAAAAGTTTCTTAATTTGGAGTACGTTAAGTTTTTTTTCAAGATTTTTTATTCAGTTTTGCGATTTTTTTTCAACTATGTACTGAATAACTTTGTGAAATTAAACAAATAGAAAAAATATTTTTGTAAAGCATTAATTTACTTACCCTTATAAAGTCTTGTAATGTGTCAATCAAAGCAACACATACTTCTGATACGATGCCACTGATGATTGAAGGTGCCACTTTAAACAGATAACTTAAACTCCTGTGTGAGTCTCCAGTAGCTAGAAATCTTAATGTTATGGCCAGTCGTTCCTTTACCGGAATGGCATCTCTAAAAGATGTATCCCTTGCTTCAATGCGCCTACCAATGGAAGTAATGAGGTATTCAAAATCCTGACTTGTCATTCTAAGAAAGTTTTTAAAACTACTGTCAGTTCTAAGTTCTCCAGCTAACAAATCTCGGTCGTCACGTTAAAGATCACTCAAGAGGTCACTGCCACTATACTTTTTTCTGGCCTGTAACAACGAACGAACCCATAATCATCTTTTTTGCAATTTTCTTGTTGTTTACACTCAAGACCACACTAATTGCAGCTGCCACAATAACATCCTTGTTTGGAGACGCCATGATGGCTAAATGTTTTCAAAACATAATCTGGTACTCTTTGTAAAATGTTTTGAAACCAAATGTTATAAAACATTTTTTGAAACCCTGAAGTTTCAAAATAATTGTTTTAAAACAAAAGTTTCATAAACATGTTACATAGTGAGAACGCGGCTTTATTAAATGAAACTTCCCCACTTATGTTGAATTGCACAATTGTATTCTTAACACTACATCTAGATTCACATGAATTCATATAGTTTGTACAACAATTGATTTAAAAATTAAACCAAATCATTACACTTTATATTTTTAATGGACTTGGTATCACAATAGTCAAGTGATCCACAAGTCCACAAAGAACGCGCAACGACTGCAGTATTAGTTATAAAACACTTCAACGCAGTCAGTATCTTTATTTTATTGCAACCTTAGATAAGATATTTTAATAGGTAAACGGATCATTTACACATTATGATTTAATTTATTAAATATGTAAATAAGTCCCAGAGACGTTAATTTAAATTAATATTTCTGAGGTTAGGTTCATATATATTAAGTATTAAGGGCGATAAGGCCAGTTTACCGGTTAACAGACCAATTTGGTCTGTGGCCGGTAAAGCCCTTAACGATCGTGAAGCTTATACTATTTTTTGCACGATAAACATTCAAAATCAAAAATGCAATGATTACATCCAACTTTTTTCGAAGTTGCCTTTGGTTCTCAGTTTCAATGGTGTAATTGTTGCTATGGATATGTGTAAACAGAAAATGGTTATTTTGTATTACAAGGCCAGCAAATGGGTGTTTGCGAGTACCAGTAAACTTTGCAGGCCGAGACCAAGTCGAAGGCACAAAAACATATTTTTGGGCCTTCGTTCTGTAATAGGTCATATGCAGACGCAAATGTGGCCGGAAACTATGCGTTTTTCGAAACTAAATTACAGTTGGTATTCGTTGTAGTAGCAGAACTGATTCGACATCATCGACATTTGACATAACACAAATCCTAATCGCGTTACCGTGTATGTGTACGCATCTGTTATTATGTCCGTATTAGTTCCTTATAAACTACAAATTACATTTATAAATTATTATAAAGTCAACAAATTGGTACGGTACCTACAAAATTCGAGTAATGAATAATTTCACAATTGTATTTTTTAGATAAGGCGGTAAACAAAGGGTGCCGATGACAAATTGCACATGCCTTATCTACATAAATCGGAATTTTTATAAATGGTTTAAATATCACCTTCAATGTCAAATTTATAGAGCGCTGGTGGTGTAGTGGTAGGACTCGCCTTCCACGCTATTGGTGCCGGTTCGAATCCCGGCCCATGCAATTTTGTTTTTAGGGTACTGTAGTTTTGTTTATCTAACCTACTTTGGTAGGTTACAGTATTTTGTTTATCTAATCTAATTATATTAGGTTACAGTAGTTTTGCTTATCTTATCTAAAATAGATACTCGGCAGCACCTTGTTCAGACAGCTACGATGACGTAACACATCGGCACCTTCCTATGTTCCTTTGTTTACCGCCTCATATTTTTTAGGTTATATTGGTTACTGTCAGTTGTCAGTATTGCCAACTTAATTTCAACAGGTATGAAATTTTAAAAAGTAATTTTGTTTATTGATTTTAATAACAATTGTTGACGCGATCACAAAAAATATTGTGTATCACTCTACTACAAAATGGTTTGCGAGTACTCATAAATTTGCAAGCCGAGACGAAGTACTCGCAAACACCCATATTCTGGCCTTGTAATACAAATAACTATTGTAAACCTTTCGACTTAAATAATGTCCGAAGAAGTATTGTGCGATCAACAAAGAAAGGGGCGCCGCTCCTATGCAACATGTCATTAGTAATCATTTGTTTAAACATATGCGATAGTGCGCCCACATTAAATATAACCTCCAAATTAACATTTGACGTTTAATGTTTAGGAGTACCCAAATTATTCGAAATAACGCAAAGGACAAAACGGAAATTGAAACATGCTTTAATTTATTTTACACATTGTTACTAACAATTAACAATTATGGGTAACACTACAATTATGTTATGTTTAGTTTTGGTGTAATATCATATATGTGTTGCGGCAAATCGTTACTAACGACATGTTTCATGGGAGCAACGCCTCCTTTCCTTCCACTCATAAACATTAAACGTCAAAACTCAATTTTGAGGTTATGTTTAGTATGAGCACACTATCATATATATTGCCGCTTATGGTTACTAACGACAACCGAGCTGGTAGCGTAGTGGTGACACGATCTGACTAGCATTCGGGAGGTAATTGGTTCGATTCCCGTTACCGTCTACCTTGTGTGAGGTTTTTTTAGGGGGTTTTCCTCATACACATGTAGCGGCATGGTCACTGCGTATGTGCACACCATGTGCGGCTGCTTAGGCGAATGCTGGGGTAGTATTTTTCCCCTCAGAACCCTAATTCCGTTCCTTCCGATCCTATCCTGACCACACACATCCTTAATCCCACCATGCATATATACGTAATGTATGTATGTATGTATGCTGGGAATTCATGATTGTGGCTGAAGGGGCTCGGAAAGCTCGAGCAGCCCGCCCTCCCCCTTAGGGAGGGAATGAAATACGTGGGCTTTTCCTTTTCCTTACTAACGACATATTTGATACTCTCTATCTGTGATAATCGCATTGTACTAGAAGGCGAAGATAATGAAATCGAAAATTTTTTTGTCATTGGATGCAATTCAATAGTTTTTGAAAAAAGTCAGAACTTTCGGTTTAATCTCGTAAATTCCCACTTAATATTAGATATTCCGACATAAACTTGAATAATCCGAGTTAAACTGAGAAAAATCTGATTTAAACTCTGAAATTCCTATGTAAATTCGGAAATTCTGACTTAAACTTGAAAATTTGGAGTTAGTCGGAATTTTTCAGTTTAAGTTAGAATTTTAGAGTTTAGTCAGATTTTTCGGGATTAAGTCGGAATTTCTGAGTTTAAATTGGAATTTTCGAGTTAGTCGGAGCTTCCGAGTTTAAGTAGGAATTTCCGAGATTAAACCGCAATTTCCAACTTTATGTCAACATTTCGTAGAATCTAACTCATTACTTGAAATTGAATTTTCAAGTTTACCTTTATCTCAAAAAACAATTAAATTTATATTTTGTCCTAGGTTTGTCCTAATTTAATTTATTATTAAATGACTACCTATATTTAAACAGAATTAATCAAAATTTCTTCAAACGAATCATAGTCGGAACTTCCGAGATCAAGTCAGAATTTGCGAAGTTAAATCGAAATTTCTGACTTTATGTCGACATTTCAGAGTTTAAGTGGGAATTATAAAAAAAATTGTGTGGCCACTCTACGGTTTCGTAGTGCTCCAAACGATTTGTTTATTTCTATTTGAAAGAGCACATAATTTATTCGTACATGTTTTTTTCGATAACCAACACCATTGACATTAAAAAAGAATTTTTCAGCGTTGAAATTGAATAATAGGTAGCAGGAAAAATGTAGTACCAATGAAACACCTTTAAGTACATTATGTGAGAGAAAAGCTTTATTTTTCCCGCGGTCGAATATGCACTCCGTGGATGAAATCGCATTTCGCTCCAGATGTATATATATATATATATATATATATATATATATATATATATATATATATATATTGCACTACTATTTTCAAAACCGCACGGGTATAAAAATAATGACTTTTGAATTTCTCAAAATTGTGCGGTATTACTATATTATGCTAGCGAAATGCATTACTTTTTCCTAAAGACAGTTAGACCAATTTGTGTATTTAAAATTAAACCATAAACTAAGAATCATTAGAGGTTCTGTTCCTTCAACTTTTTTGAACACCTTATGGCCCATATTACAGCTCAAATGTGCACTAGACCCGTGCAGGTAAAGTACAGGTGCACAGGTAAAACGCAAACTTACCGGGGTACTCGTTGTTTAACAGAAACGTGTGAGGAAATTAACAACGGGACACCCCATGAATACTTCTTGAAGTTGTTTACTCAAAGCAGACATGTAAATTATTCACTCAGCGAAACCTGTAAAATTTACTTCAAAATATCTTATGTCAAACCTCCTTTAAACTCACGAAAAGCGTTAAGCTTTCTCAACAAATCCGCAAAATGCGACAATCCTAAATCTTTAAATTGGTATTATAACTATACGTGAATTATAATCTCAGTATCCCATAATCGAAGTCTTGTGGAATGGATGATCATTACTACACACATCTTGTATTTTTATTATAACTTATAAACTTACGTTAACTAGATACACAAATGTTGTAGCACTATCAGTTAAATCAAAATAGTATATTTGTTGTCTTTTCAGCTGCGCCTACAGGAGTAATGAACACATCTTTAGTGATTAGCATCGTTTTTAACTCTTCAATGCGTTAAGGTAATAAAATCAGTTGTTTGCATGATGATTGGTTCACCGTACTTAGTATTAATTACATCCAAATCCATTACTTTGTACTTTTTAAATATCTCTAGGTCACACACATTTTTAAAGGGTTAGCAAAATCTGTTTTGATTTAACTCAGATAGATTCATGTGTGGTAATAAACTTATTTATGAAGAGGAAAAAAGGGAAAAAGCAACAGGTTTCATTATCTCCGCAAGGAGGAAGGTGGGCTCCTTGAGTTTTCTAAACTCCTTCATCCACAGTCATCGATATGATGGATATGATCGGAAGAAACGGAGTTCGGGTTCTGAGGGGAAGGTACTACACCAGCATTCGACTAAATAGCCTTAAAGAAACTCATACAGAGTACCCCTTGAATTGAACCTATTACCTCTCGAAGATTAAGCATATCGTGTTACCACAAACCCTAATTTGTGAGGAACATACTGTTCTTTATATTAGAGAACCTTGAGCAAAACAGAGCACGCGCAAAATCGGCTACAACTTAATTTTTGAAATTTAAGAAGAATAACTTATTGTCTATCTTGCAGTCTTACTTTTTTTTCGATTCCATTCGCACGTGTGATTACTATTTTACTTTACTTGGAAGTGTTTTAAGGTCAATGAACTGTCATATTCGGTGGATTATTGACTTTTGGAAACTATTAAGATTCATTTCCGCTCAAAATATCATTAGCCCAGGTTAATAAACCCTCACCTCCGGTCACCTTCAACAGGTTAATAACCTTTAGTTCTATTTATCATTTTCTAGGAATTGTAATATGGCGCCTTCCGGTTTATATCTCTGTTAATCCTGAAGAGGTCAGTGAACTTTGATCTAAGTCAATGACCTTGAAA
Source organism: Vesta saturnalis (assembly GCA_036346205.1). Taxonomy (NCBI): domain Eukaryota; kingdom Metazoa; phylum Arthropoda; class Insecta; order Coleoptera; family Lampyridae; genus Vesta; species Vesta saturnalis. The sequence goes on along the minus strand of JARFJB010002163.1, from coordinate 88,704 downwards.
AGATCAATAAACTTTAAACTGGTTCTATTTTTATATTTCTAATAATCCACCAACTTCCGGGTTCAAGAGGAAATTCTCTATGTGATCTATAAGTGAGGTAGCTGTACTACTTAGGTATAAACCTCTAGGTAATGGAGGTACCAGATAAGGAGTAAGACTGAAAATATGATTTTTCTTTGGACATCATTAATTCAAAAACTTGTATAGAGCCTGCATTCAAATTTGACACGTGTTTAAGACGTAAATGTCCAAACCTCAGTGAAATTCAGACCTCAAGAAAATTAATGTTACATTTCGAGGTGCACATATACACATTAATTCGGTTCAACAAATTATATTAATGTTCAAATTTTTAGGCATAAATTAAAACGAACTTGATTATCACCCTTTCAGTTGTGATTTAATATAAATCATGAAAAAAATTTATTCAGCTGTCTCCGAAGCCAATTAGGCTACGTTTTTTTATTGGATCGACTCAACTAATCGAAGGTGAGAAAGTTTTTCGAATTGACCAGCTTTTAAATTAAGGTAGATTTCTGCCCAATTAGCATCTGTAATGCATATTACTTTAGTGACTCACCTCCCCTTAAGTTCAATTTTCAAGAATGCATTTAATACAATCAAATCGCAAAAAATAAGTCATTACAGTTTATTCTGCTTATCTACAATAGATATTTTATAAGATAGGTATAAAACTCTGGTGTCAGCAACAGTGGTAATTTTAGATCCAGTACCGTACATTAAAGTACTTAAAGAAGGTTAAATTGCATCCGAATACACGTACATAGAATAATCGAATTTGACCTCTTCCATATTTTATTAGGTTTTCTGGAACGGAAGACAGAGATAATGATCAATGGGTGCAGATAGAGGCATTAATTTTTCGATTTTGGCGCTTTTAGTTTTTTCGTAGGCACCTTGGTGGCCTTCTTTGCTTGTTAGCCGCGAAGGACTTCTCTGACAACGTCTTTATCGCGAGAGACGCTGCGGCGAACAACGAAAAGGCAAAAGCTACCTTCCTCTTCTTCGGCATCTTATCGGCTTCTCGTTTGATGGCGGGTACGCTAGCCTTCGTCGACTTGACTTTTTATCGTTAGCATGTTGGCGATTTGGGGATGTCTCATTCCTAAATCGGTTCGTGCTTTCTTCAGGGCATTAATTTCTAAAAAGCAAAAAATACTTATCGATTTATTTATTGTGTAGTATTACCTTCCAAGTTTCATGTTGATTAAGTATTTGAGATTTCCCATAAGAACTTTAACACCCTATTTCACTGCCTTAGAAACTTAATTTTAAAAAAAAATCCATATTATTGGATGTTGACTTTTGTAAGCTACCCATTTTTCACGAGTTGGCAGGGAATAGATAGATGAGTCACGCCAAAGAGTTTTATGCAAAAAGATTAATAGACGTGAAAATATAAGCATAAAATGTAACACTTTTTCTATAGATATATAAGTAGGATACCAACACCTCGCCTTCACGTGGCTGACCTCGGTTTAACCTTGATGCCCACATGGAGGACGTAATTTGACATTGAGATTGACTTCGAGTTTGAGCTAGGGGCGGGCCCTGGGATGACCTCGGAACAGGTCTTGGAGTTGACCTTGGACCTGGCCTTGTGCAGGAAATTTGAATTTTTCCAATGCTAGCTTGTAATTTGTATTCCAATAAGAGACCCTAGCCTCGTGAGGCAGGTATAGATGGCGTAAGACTAAAAATTACATATGAATGAAAAATGATGAAATCGTATTATTGGTAGAAGCAGATGCCATTGGTATTTTTTTTAAAGCTAACGAAGTGTTTATGCCTATCATGAAATTTAAATATCACTCAGGCAAGGATAACTGTAACGCATTTATTATAAAGGGACTGTATAATTATCCCAAAAATTATTACAGGTAGTGTAAGACTAAAATTAAATATGAATGAAAATGATTAAACCGTATTATTGATAGAAGCAGATGGACTTGGTATTTTTTAAAGCTAACAAAGCGGTTATGTCTATCTAACATGAAGTTTAAATATCATTCTGCCGGAGTTAAATTTTTTTATTTTTACAATGTGGTTTATTTTTCGTAACGCATTTATTATAAAAGAGATTGTATAATTGTTATTAAAATTCTTATATTTCTTTTAAGTTCCATTTGTAGGTTGTGACCTTGCTTATATATGAATTTACAGCATGAGTTAAAAAAATTATTTCACCTTCGAAACCAGCCAACCTTCAACGACCGTACCGAATGACTTTTTAATGATTTGTGTCTCGAGGCTGTAAAATGTTACCTATATGATAAAATTGTTTTTATAGAATGCAGTTATTATTAAACAGTTATACAACTGAATTAATATGAATTGGAATGTAACAATCACCCATTGACACCGTGTTAAATTAACGTGTTTATAAATATTTTTAAAATTTTACAACCGCAAAATATATTAAGGTCTAAATTAAATATTAGTCGAGATAATAAGTTCTACCCTGATGAAATCGTGCTTTTTTATATAGGCAGATTCTCTTTCTAAGCGGTTAACACCGATACATTCGAAAATTTATGTCTGATTTATCTGCATGTTCAATTACTACATATGCTTCACGTTATAGGGAGGTTTAATAGTCATGATAATTAAACACTTTTTAATTTTATAATCTGAAATACGAGTGTCGTAATTCAGCTTATTTGAAATTTCATCACTATCATCAAGAGTTTGAGATATATTTTACCTCATTCATTGTCTTCATATTGCTTGATTATATTGTTATATGTAGCTTATTAACAAACCCTAAAACATCAAATATCCCTGATGCTGATTCATAATAATAATAATGCTCATTCGATGATGGTTGCACTTTAAATACATGCAAAGGATAATATACAGCCTTACCGGCCACTATTATTACATAGATGTGAGATTATTCTTAAATTAGCTGTTTTCAGCACGACTTTGGAAATAGTACACACGCCCTTCAGACCTTCCTCTACGTTCTCAGAAGCTGTACCGTATTCATATTATTGAATTTATCTTTATTCGGTTTTGAGTCAGTAGTACGTTTGTCTAATACACAAACAGAATCTTCAATATTCTGATGTATCCAACGAAATACGAGTGCCCTCCTCTTTAAGCTATATTATTTTGCATACAAGTCTGACCTTATCGGAAATACTTCTGTCAAAAAAGACCTTAGATTAATAAACATGGCCCTAGAGAGAATGGTATTAGACTGTGGTCACGGAAACAAGAAGCGCGCACTATACGTAAACCTGTAGTGATAAATTTACTCACAACAGCTGCATTGCAAACAACATTTTTTGAAATATGGTTGGTTGATCTTTTGCGATATGCGATCTTTAACCAAACACATCGATGTTTTTTATCATGGGAGTTTGGGTGAGAGCTCTTAAAACGAAGACAGCATCACCTGTAATTGAAAGCATTTACCGGTATTTTTAAGAAAAACGATAAACTTTTTCAAGAAACAAAACATCAATTTCTATGTGACAAATAACCTGATGTATAAACGTCTGTAGTTGAAAGATTTAATAAAACATTGAAAACAAGAATGTGGTGCTACTTTACGATGATGATAAGGTAATTCTTCATAAGCGGAATGAATTTTCTAGTCGTTATCTTAGTATGAGTAAATTTCCAAAAACGACTGTTTCAGAAAATAACCAGACTTTCTGAGACGCTAATAATTACCTTTGGAATATATATATATATATATATATATATATATATATATATAAGGAATTATTTTTGAAGAAAGTTCAAATCGTGGGTTCGGATCCCACTCGCGGAATTCTTTTTCTGTACAACACTGCGAATATATTTTACGGTATTAAACTATTACAACGATGGAGAACATCACAGCAATTGTAGAGTTTGATTGTGAATATGAGATGATAGTCATCGAAAAGATGAAAGAATTGCAGAACGTAATACGCGGTAGACTCCAGCTCCTGCAGAATCGATTCACTGGAGCTGGCGTCGCTCTCAAGATGCAGGAGATGCGAGTGCGTTACCTTTTAGGAGTCTGGTCTCCTCCATGGAGGAGACTAGCGTTTCGAGAAAAATAAAGGGTCGAGAATATAATGGTGAAAACGCTGTCCTCATAACTACAGCCAGTAGGAAGGCGAAGAGGAGCACCAGCCACCGCAAGCAGCACCTACCAGGTCGGTGGAGGAGGCCATACCGGCAGCATCACGGAGGATACGTGGAGGTAAGGGCGCCTGTATTCTAGAACCTCTCCTACGGAGACAATCACCACCACCGTGACCACCGACCAGATCGGTGGAGGAGGAGATCATACCATTAATATCATGGAGCATGGTTGGGCATGCGGGCGTCTCTATTCTAGAGATGCTCCTCCGGGTCCAACCACCACAACCGTCAGCACAGACCATGTTGGAGGAGGAGATCACACCATCAACATTATGGGGCATAGGTGAGTGCAAGGGGGTCCCGATATTAGAGACGCTCTTCCATGAATCACCCGCAGCCCCTCTAGATTTTAATTACAGGGAGGAGGAGGACCTGGATCTAATCCTTAGTAGGTTAACATATATAAAATAAATGAATAATTTTCGTTATATTTGTTTTTATTTGTGCCTTATACCCAAACGGTAAAATGTCAAAGTTTTCTATCCTTCGTCGTTTGGAGTAACTTATTCTATACTGTTTAGATTCATGCCTACTTAATACATTGTAACACTTGGTTCTAACTATTTTCCTATCGTTATATACAAAAGATAGTCTTTACTATTGCTAATCACCATACCTTTCATCGATTCAAAGTTTATAACACGAGAGTTCTTATAGTGTAAGGTAATGCCCTTCACTTTACAAGTTGATTTAAGTATCTAATCACTGATTGAAAACACTAACAAACTCAGCTATATAACTTCCTTCACCGTACGTCTCCAGCTCGTGGGTCATTTGACCATGGAAATCTCCGCAAGTTGGATTCCACTCGTCGGGTTTTGCCACAAATATGACACTGTCTGTATCATAATACAGAACGCGATGGTCCAGCTTCTCCAGATAACTATATAGTTCTAAACGTACATGAGCTGTCGTGTACTCTGCTATGGACACATTAATAGTTTATAGAGCCTCGCCTTCGCCCTCAAGTTTATCCAACTTCACAATTACCACATTATCATTAATAGGAATAATGGATTGAATCTGCATCAAAGGATCCGTAAACAATTTGAAAAAGTCCTTTGGCTCAGACACAATACTGCTCTGGGTAAAATTTTCACGTTGGCCAAACTTACCCCAAAAAGAGTTTAACATTAATTTGGGCGGGATTTTTCTTAATATTCTCGTCCAGCTGAATTCCCTCTTTAATGTAATATTCCGTTAAGTCGTTCAACGTTTGGTTCCCGACGTACAATGGCTAGGCCCCCGGAACATTCCTGTTTGAGTTTCAGGAAGTTATCGATGTAAACGCTAACAGTCATCCTGTTTTGTAATTTTATCATACGTGGTTACCTCATACTCCCAAATCTCAAAAACATACAAAACTTTATAGTTTTTAGCGATAGCTTTACGCAACTCGTCCGCTACAAACGTTCCTACGAAACAACGCTCTTGTTCACTATGCCCACATTCTCCTTAACTGTACACCACAGGCCCTACATAACAAAAATATCAACTTGTCATGCATTTTTAGAGGCAAAACAGGATGGATGATAGAGGTCAGAGAGCGGTAGTACTCGACATTTAACTAAACCCTCCACCGTGTCCAATGAAATGTTCTTACAATCTAAACCTGCGTGAATTTTCGGATGACTTACAGGATATTTACAGTATTTATATACCTAAGGTAAGAACACGTCATAGTACATGATTTTCTCACTAATGCCGTCACACTTATGGTAGAGTTTGCTGGCATTTGTGCTATCACCGTAAAACGCGTCTCGTGGATTTAAGGGTTCGTCATCTTGACCGCCTAGATTCTGTATAAATGCTGTCAACTCATCGTTTTCAAGTATAGCTTTTGAAGTCGCATTCACCATTTCCACTAGATTATAACCCGCGCATAAAGACCGCGCCGCCGTGTTCTCGTTTCGTACACACATGGATGTATTTACATCCAGTTTTGGGTCAATATTGGCCTGGTTGAGGAAACATTCCTCGCAACCGTGCCAATAGCATCCATGAAACTCGTAAACGGTGTTTGATTTAGTGCAATAACCGTCGACATTAACACCTTCAGGTGTTCTGAACTCGCGAGCTTTTCCGGCTTGCTATATGGTCACTTTTGTGAATGTTCCATCCAGTGTAGCCATTGCATTGCGACTTTTGACTGTTTGTCGGCACATCTGTAACCGCCTTTTGGAATCAGACCTATTGTGTTCTTTTTGAGAAAAAGACTCACGAAACACTTTATTGCAGGCACTAGCAATTGTGGCTGGCTCCTCAAACGGATCAACTTTATTTTGGGTCGTGAATGTCGACCAGCAACTAATGCAACCTTTAAGGAGGATATTAACATCAATCAAGCAATATTTCACAATCTCTTCACTCATCTTAAAAACATAATTACTTTGGGTCTCAGTCGCGTGCCAGTCTTAAAGTTCTTGCTGATCTTTCTCCGACATCTCATCAGCACAATAATATTCAAGCGATGGCAATGGACCCTCATCATTCTGATTCGCGGATGTGTTAAAGAGAAATAGGAAATATCCTTTGGACTCGGGAAAATTGAAAGTTTTCGGAAATGCCGAGAGTGGCGACGGAATTAAATTAAGGGAGTCAATAAACCAGATATCATCGCATTGAATGGAGATTAGTTTTAGACCGTTGGAAATGACTTTGGATCTCCATTGGTTATTATTAGCCAGCATGGATCTAAGCACAAAACATCCATGGTACCCTTTCATGTTATGTGCAATGCATGTAACAATGTGCACTCTTTCGCTACACATCGGACATCGCTCATCCAGATTGTCGATGCATTGGATGCAAACAGAGCGAACATTCGCAGCCACACATAGATTGGGCTCATGCAGAAACCTATCATTCGTCCCCTCACGCACTATCTCTTGCATGCATTCCAAATCGTAAAAGATAAACATAGATGCTTTACCATCACCAGTATCACCTCGAATCTGGTTAATGGGCATATAGCAAAGATGTCCAATAAGGTTTTGGTTCTTGCACGTGGAGCAGTAGCTGTAATCGTATCTGTGTTTACCCTTTACTTCAGTGGTTTTGAGACACTTTAAACATCTACGTAAGTTTTCGCATACCTCATTGTCCTTGTGGTTTCTAAAACATTCCTGTCCGTAAAAATCTCTCTTGCAATCATCGCAAAAATTTTCGGAATTTGAATGGCTTTTGATGGCAGCAAGGACACTGATACAAACATTTCGAATGCTGTTTTTTGTTATTATAACGTTTTCTACACTGTTCGCAGTAATACCCGCAGGTAAATGCTGAAGTGAGGCTGGTAATTACGTTATAGTGCTCGTCTTCGAGTATTAAATTTAAAACTACTCTACCTGGTTCCCTAGGACCCTCAAAGTAAACCGAATCACGTATTCGCGAATTATAAACTACTATAGTGTATGAAGCTAAATGATTGAATGTATTCGTAACTACCGCCCTGACTAAGATCTACATCGCTGTTTTGGCATAGTTGCACAGCTCGCACTTGAAGTAAAGGACATCCGTTTCCAATCTACTGCACATTGTATCGCTGCTTCTAAATGCTATTGCTAAGACTAGTGCGCGAGCTAAACAATTGTTTTCACTCATTGCTGCTGGTACAACAATTCTATTCTGCCTTTTAGCTTTACAAAGGTCTGCAAATGTTAGCCCTGTCAAGTTTTTGCGTCCATAGCCAACAGGTACCGACACTTTATCCACATTTAAAACTAGCAAGTCACTAGAGAAAAAGCTAGCGTTGCTCTGCATTACATTTTCCAGTAGTGACATTATAACCCTCACCACTCTTTGATACGCCAATTGGTTTATCTGAGATATTTGGATTCTTTAATGCAATACCGATACGATCTGACGGAACCGCTTCCTTGACAATATATGTATACAGTTCCTCAAATGCGCTCTGTAAAAAATATGTGTTAAATAAATATTTTTATTTAATCGTATTGTATACCTTTGTCAACAGCTCGTCGGTTACTAATATTCCATCACGAAACAACCGCAAAATCTGATTAGCTGTAAAAATTCCATATCGATGATAACGTAATGCTGTTCAGAACAGAACTAAATTAACTAAAATTAAATGCACGTATTTATTGAATTTCTCCCAAGGTTAACTCCAAGGTCATCTGCTTCTATCAATAATACGATTTAATCATTTTCATTTGAAAATCCCCATGGTCATCTTACACTACCTGTAATAATTTTAATAACATTTTCAGAATAATTATACAGTCTCTTATAAATAAATGCATGTTAACTTAATTTAAAATATCTGGTGTACTACACGACCTTCCAACCTACAAAATGGAAATTAAAAGAAATGAAATAATTTTAATTTCAATTTTTTAAGATAACTATACAACCTCTTTTTATACGTTCATAACGAAAACAGACAACATTGTTAAATCAAAAACAATAAGCTATGTCAGAATGACATTTAAAACTTCATGTCAGATAGACAAATAAATGTAACGTAAAAAAATTCCAAAGCCGCCCGGTTCTATAAAAATGTCGATAATACAGCTTCAGCATTTTGAATAATATTTATTTAATGTTTACATTTATTTTGCTTTACATTAAAAAACGTTATGAAGGAAATTTATGTAAAATTAGATGTTCTTTAAAAATTACGTCTACACTTTTTTTTATAAAATGGATCGTTATTCAGATAATTTGAACTAACACTCAAATTCTACATTAGGAATTTTTGCCGCTAAATTACACGTCATATAAAAAAAAATGCATATTATAATTAATCGAAACTTGACCAAAAGATAAGTCGATTTAGCGACAGTGAAAAAAAGTCGATTGCATAACCTTTTATTCCTACATATGTATATGTAGGTTGGAAGGTAAAAATCCAAGGCTGATCAATGGCTGCTTTTTTTCCAAGTCTACTGGGAAATTGAAATAAATTGTTAATTCTATTTGTATTTTCTTCAAGGTCGCACACTTTGTTGATCACTTCTTCATTAAATATGCAAATAATCATTGGGACATTGTGAAAAACTATATACAGGAAATGAAAGAAATAATTATATTTTTATTTCCTTTAAAAAGTACAACTTAAGTTATATGAAGAATGTAACCTAGTGTTACAATACCTTAAAATAGCATATTTTATCATAGAGTAAGACGAGAAGTAACATAAGCAACAGGAAAATAAAGGGGAAACTGATGGGTAGGCAACTTGTGTTACGTGTTGACCATAACTATAATCTAGTCATTAAAAAATTAATTTAATATAATATTTCAGCATAAAATTAAAAGAAATTAAATTAAATATTTTACTCGGTATTAAGTACTATTTTAAATAAATTTGGTTGATTTATTTCCAATTACTTCTAATTCACATTGGTTGTATTAATAATAATAATAAAAAAAAAATAATAATAATAAAATCTATTAATAAAATACTTATCTTTTATGTTTTTTTTTAATGGTGTATTTTAAATTACACAATCTAAACGTTTCGATAACACTTACGGTTATCTTCGTCAGTAGTAATATCTGTTAAAATTGTTAAAGAAAAATTCTATTATTTCAAAGTCATTTCAAAGTCATTACGCCCTTCTCAAATTTACGAAAATAAAATTTTACATCATTTAATTGTATGCCCCTCACAAGTATTTATTACCTGTAGTACTAAAATCATTAAGTTTGTTGCATAGTATTGTACCTATACTTCTACTCAATTATCTAATACAATTAGTTCATGAACATGTGAAAATTTATATTAAAACACGAATTAATTATGTGTGTAAAATGAATATTCAAAGTTCATATTCAAACCGAATGTTTTATAATAAATTGTTTACGTATGTACAATGTGTTTTTCTAAATAAAATTTGTTGCAAAATTATGTAAATCTATGATTTTTATTTTACATAATAGCATTATATCTATAAGTAAAGAAATTAATCTTGTAAAATGTGTTAAACCTATTTTATCAGTAAATGCAGAAAATTGAAAGAATCGACGCGATATTAAATCACATTAGAGCTCATGGTAATTTAATGTGTTGGTCAACTCGTTCCCCCCTTCCGTCTGTGTTTCCAATTTGCTATTGATACGTCCCCTCCCGTCCTTACTCTATGTACTTTATTAACAGTATTCTATGATTATTTAAAGGTATTTGATCAAAACTATGTTCAATTAAGTGTTCAAAATAACTAGCCCAAGAATTAGACTTAATTCGTTGATATTACTAACAGATGTCTCTTTAAACATTTTCCTCTTGAAACGGTTTTCTGTATTTTGTTACTGAAGTTTTAGCGGGAAATTGACCAAATTCAAAATTATTTTTTTAAAAACACTTGTGCCTTTTTAGTTTAGTAATTATTGAAACTGTACACATTATAAAAAATTAATAACCTAAAAAAATTAAGTTACATTGAAAATGTAAACTTTCACCATTATCACACATAATAAAATACTTATCTTTTTTGGATTTTTAAATGGTGTATTTTAAATTATACAATCTAAATGTTTCGATTACACTTACAGTTATCTTCGTCATTAGTAATATCTGTTAAAAATTGTTAAAGATGTTGTAAACAATTTTGTCAAAATCGAAAAATTAAAAAAAAATTTTTAATGTAAAAATTAAAATTTTTTTTTTAATTTTTTAACTTTGACAAAATTGTTTAGAACATCTTTAACGATTTTTAACAGATATTACTACTGACGAAGATAACTGTAAGTGTTATCGAAACGTTTAGATTGTATAATTTAAAATACACCATTTAAAAAAACCGAAAAAGATAAGTATTTTATTATGTTTATTACATTATTCAACATTAAATAAGTTTCTTTTATTTAAATCAAGAAATAAAACATTATAATAGCATTTATTGTGCATTAAGTATATACGTTTTACTCAATTTTGTAGGTAGTTTTACCACTATCCCCAACAAAATGAAATCAAAACAAATTAAGATAAAACTGAACTGTACAGAAAATTGACTATGATAATAATCACTTAAGCTGCCTTATGATTCATACTTTTTCGAGTAGAAAACTTAGCAATCCTATCGCTTACATATTGTCCATAGATTTCTTTGGCATTTAAGTACTGCAATTCAGGTTGCTGAATACAGAGTACTATTACACGTCCAAACCGCACTAGGCGTCGTGTATGCTTACTAATGTAAGCGGGTTGCCAAGCCAGCTAGCAAGGAGATGGGCGTGGTCGAAATAAGAAATAAAATGAATGATTAATACGCTCAAACACCTTACACCAATATTCAAACAGCTCAGTCCGGGAAAATATGTCTCCAGGCGCCACCACAATCAAAACTTTGCTAAAATAATTGTCTTAAGCTGGGTGTTAATTAACCCTACTTGATTGTGGAAAGTAGGATTGTGCTTACCCAGTAAACTCTCACACGAGGGTTCTAAAACAAACACTCATCTAAAACAATTCAACTCAAACTCAAATATATTTAGTACTACCCAGGTTATTAGAAACTTTTTGAATACACCTCGTATACCAAAATTTCCACAACAAAATTTATCACTCAAATTTAACTGCATTCACGTAACCAACAGTTATATTTTCTACGTATCCCTCGTATACATATAAAGTTAAATTTCTACTTATTAATGAATAAATAGTTCTTCATTCAATGATCGATAATTAATTTTTAAAATTCCTAACCAAAAGAAAGGCAATGTCATCGGCTTAATAATTGTTACTCCAATATAATAGTGATAAAGTGCTGCAAAACAGTCAAACGAGAATAATCCTTGAAGGTTTAATATTCCTAACATGAACGATATCTTTTAAATTTAATTTAATTTTTATAATACTTCTGAATCGTATCGGACATTCGTAAATATGTAAGTTCTCAAAACTCACCTCTTAGTTATACTTAATGAAATTTTTAAATCAACAGCTGATCCGTCATTAGTGTACTGCGTTAATGAAACTAACATGAAAATTTTTGCAATCAACCTGGCAAATATAACCTTTCAGGTTGTTCATTAATCTTAAAACCAAAATATGCAAAGTTTACATTTAAGTTGTCGAAACTAGGTCATCAATTAAGTAAACGTCACAAATGTATCTCATAACTGGCTAAATAAACAACAAAATAAAAGTTAACGATAAATATATATTGTCCTGCATAAAATAATAAACAAATGTTTACATACACAACCGCGTGGTTGAAAAACCACTGTCAATACAAATTTGCGTTTCTGAAAAAATTCTAACTACTAAAACAACCAATACAACAAAACTCGAGACCGATTATCTTTTTCCTTCAACACTAATTAATTAAAATAAAAATTTACACAACAATACGCAAAGAAAAGATAATCGTGCTCAACTGAATTTTCAAGGTTCTTAAATGTAATTCTTACTTAAAATTGTCCATTAATCCTTCGCTCTTCTTTCTTCCCGTAAATCAATTATTTGTAGTCCATTTGTATTCCTTAAATTGCCTGAAGTTATAAGACAAATACTCCACAATTTCACCAACACTTATTCCTTTCTGCACTCGCGATTAGTCCAACTATGCGAGGTTATTACTCCAATAAACCGTAATAATCTGTACACATTTGGTTGCCACTTAAAAGTTTCTCGAAACCTTTAGGACAATTTTGCCCTTCCTTAACACAAATAAACTTTTAATATCATACAAAATTACCTTAACCTTGGCTCAATTTACTACCAATACTTCGCTCACTTAAAGGTGGTTCCATAAATAATTTATACTAAAGATCAGTACAAGCTCACGCGCCGCACATCAACACTATAACGTAACAACTGTTAACTTTTTATAAATCTGCTTACGCACTTTTTCTTTTGAAGAACAAAACCTGATTTTATCTTCAATCTCAATTTTATTAATTGTTTTATTTATGAATGTCTTATACGATTCATCCCCTTTCGGGTTACGCAGTTATTTAAACAATGACTGCCTTCTATATTATTCACAAATATAACTCCAACTCAACCCATTCTGATTTCACACTTCACCTCGCGCGCGTGTCTCTCACCGAGCTCTCACCAAAAAGCAACAACCAACAACCTGCTAAAAGCTCACGTCAATCTCTGACTTTCCTATTTATACCTTAAGCCATCCATCTTTAAACATGTCCGACTTCCTTGCTATATTCACCAATGGTATTCATTCAAACGTCCATAGTGCCGAAGATGCTACCATCTGTACAACCACGCTCATAACTACAATACATCGCCATGTTTGTTCTTGCTTACAAATTTTACAATCACTTTATGGAGAAGCCATTTCTCGTCATCACATTCATTCAGTGGCCACTCTGGACCATTACACAACTTTCAACGTTTATCTCTCACATGCGCTCAACCTCCTTCCGCAACATTTGCAAAAATAAGTACCGTCTAAGGTCTCAAATCCCATTTACTTACACGTATTCTCAAAACTGATTGCACAACATTACGAGAACTTTCTATAATTAACAATTAAACATACCAAATCTTTCTCTACATATTTTCTAAAACATTCTACACTTATACACTCACATCTTCCGGCAAAGATTACTCCTCTATCCACCAACATTCCATTTCTTATCAAGTAGTCAACAGTAGCAACCATTATCGTCCCATCGACAAATTTCTCTTCACATTTACATTCGTCAGAATCTATTTATTCCAATACCAATGTCTCTATAATATTCAAATACACGTATCTACATACTGAATGATATTTCTCCTAAATTTCCAGTGGCGTATCACCCACCCACATACATTATGCATATACACAAAAAAATTTTTTTTTTTCGTTAAAACTCAATACACCCATACTCAAAACACGTAATACACGTCATTATAACATCCTACATACAGGGTGCGTCAACGCAACCTTACAGTACTTACGTACATATTGTAACGTCTCCATAAGAGCTATAAGTAGAAGATCGGCTCCTTGGCCGTCATCTTGGATTTTCTGGGGAAAACCTACCTTTCACTTTTTATACGCTCACGTGTGAGACCGTATTTTCCACCCCTATGGTTTCTTTTCGGAGGCCTTTTTCAACCTTAATTATTTTTATATGCCCACGTGGGAGACCGTATTTTCCACCGCTATGGTTTCTTTTCGAAGGCCCTTTTCAACCCTAATTATTTTACTCGCTCGCGTGTAGGACGTGTTTTTTCACCCCTATTTTATGACAGCTCACCTATAGGACGCGTATTTTCTACCCTACAGTTTCTTTTCGAAGGTCAACCCTAATTAGAGCCTTTTTGACAGTAATTTTGTACTTGCTCACGTGAGGGGTAGATGTAGGGGTTGATTTTGGTGCTGGGGACTGGACCTGGAGCTGGTCTTGGGGTCGGGGCTGGAGCTGGTCTTGGACTTGGGCTAAGTCTTAGGGTTGGTCTTGGACCTGGAGTTGGTCTTGGACCTGATGAGGTTATCATTCTGATTGAAAATGATGTTATTTAGCAGTGGTCGGATGTATCGCGATACAAATATCGCGATACTTTTGTAGTATCGACTACAATATCGCGATACATTAAAAAAGAAGTATCGTTTATCGGTATCGCAATACTTTTTGTAAATAACGTATATCGCATACTTCGATACTTTTGCAATACTGTTTTGCGGAAATAGCCTAAAAAATCTCATCCAAATAATAAAAAGGAATACCAACCGCGTCTGTATATGATCGTTCGTAGAAATGGGTAGTAAAATGTAAAAGGGGTGTTTTGGAAAAATGTGTTGAATGGGATTCAAATTTAAAAGTAAATCCACGAAAAGCCGAAATGAATGAATTCAGAATCCTGGATATTTACATTTTATAGTTTTGACGTTTTGTCAATGTCAGCTTAAGTAACAAAACATTAAAAAAGTAACAGTAAAGGTTGCTACATACACGCATGCAAGTCGTACGATTTAGCTTGAACAGACTAAATCGACCGACTTGCATGCGTGTGTGTAGCGTAAGTCGGAGCTTGAGTTGGGCCAGAAGTTTAGCTTGTATTAAATGAAGAAACCGATTGCGTACAGGTAAATCGTACGATAAGTCGACAGTCTGCAGTAGTATTATGATAATAGTGCTCTTGTGTTTGAGTAGTAATAATAAATAGTGTTACAGAATAGGTGGTGTATGCGAATATAAATAAGTATGTCTGATTTAAGAAGCTTATCGAAAGGATTTTTAATCGAATTTATTGAAATTTATAAGGCCTCTGGCACATTAAAAGTAAAGACTACAGTAATAAACAGAAAAAAATGCAGCTTACCAACAACTAGTTCAGAAGCTTAATGAAGCTTAAAGAAAGTGCAGTTAAAAAAATTAATTCGCTTAGAACGTGTTTTCGTAAAGAATACCGAAAGGTTTTAGCATCTGACAAATCTGGCGCTGGTGCTGATGATTTGTACGTACCTTCCCTTTGGTATTATTAAATGCTGCTTTTCTTAACCGATCAAGACGAGCCCAGAGTCTCAATAAGCAACATTCCTGATGACGAAGTAATTAGTATAATTAGATTAAAAAACATTCACTGAAACAATACAATAAATTTGTATAAAAAAAAACATGCATATAATGAAAAACAGATTTCCCAATAATCAATACTATACTTAACACAAATAAGTCATACTGTTATTAATTTTGTACTATCATTTTATCTTGCCATTCTATGGCACCATCCCTTGTAAAATATTCCAAAAACTTTTCTCGGGTTTCTTTTGCATTTAGTGACGTATTTACCGGTATTCTTTGTAACTCTCTAAAAATACCATCCGATGTTAACCCACGAGTAACTGTGCCATTTGTAACATCTTCTTGGTCAGTAGCTTCGTGTGGTTTGTAATAACATGTGCATTTAACACGAAGGAAATCATGGAGAATGCAACAACATAGAGTAACAACCTCTATTGTTTCTATTTTTAAATTAATTTCTGTGTGAAAAATTCTGAAGCGGGCTGCCAATATTCCGAAAACGTTTTCTATGATTCTTCTGGCCCTACTAAGACGATAGTTGAAAATTCTTCTATCGTAATTTAAATCCTTCTGACTAAAAGGCTTTAGCATATCAGGACGGAGAGTTTGATAGGTGGTAGGCATGTATACTCCATGCCAGCCGGGGAGGTACCACCACCGTTACCATGGGCTCCTTAATATTGGGTCTCCGATTTTCTGAGCTCGGTAAGGGCTGCCGGTTACCTTTTCCGTCATCCTTAATCTATTTTCGTCCTTATTCTTCCTTCTCGCCCTCACTGTCTTCCTATCGGATTAAAAGCCCAAATTAAAAAATAAGATGGTTGTGGTTTCTAGGGTTATAAATTCCGGACGTAAAATCCTGCCCCATTCGGATGTCCGGGAGGGCAGGGCCCAAGCGACCTCGGTCATCGAAAGTATCAACTTTCTGATTCACTACTGCAACATCCGCGGTATCAGGTCTAATCTTAATGCTATTCACCAACATCTTGAACAATTACAACCTGATATATTGTTTCTATCTGAAACACAAGTCTCCTCTAAAAGCTCCGAGTCACCCGACTTGCAATTTCCTCAATACCATCTTTACTCTAACTTTCGATATAAAGGAGGCGTATGTGCGTACATCAACGACAGAATTGCTTGCAAGAGGGTTTCTTCCTTAGAAAATAAAAATTTTGACGTGATTTGGTTTAAACATTCTGGTCCTAATTTTGTGAAATTCTACTGTTGCATTTATAGGTCTCCTAATGACAGCAACTTTCAAGACTTCTTCGATTACCTTAGTATGAAAGTTGACTATCTCCTGTCTCAGTTTCCATCTTGCAATATCTCATTTGTAGGCGATTTCAATGTTCATAACTCTAATTGGCTTCAATTTTCATCTACTACAAATCCCGCTGGTCATAGTGCAGAAACATTTGCTATTTCATGTGATCTCACACAAATGATTTCTGAACCCACAAGAATCCCTGATAACCCTAACCATACTCCACATCTTCTAGATCTCTTTCTTACATCAAACCCTCTTGTTTATAAAACTTCCGTTCTTTCGCCTTCAGGTCTTTCCGACCATTGTCTAATAAAAATCATTTCTACTGTACCTAATCCACTGTTGTTCGCAAAACCGATAGAACCTTGTGGTGTTTTAAGTCAGCTCGATGGAGTGATTTACGGGATTTCTTTCCAACCTTTCCATGGCGTGAATATTGTTTTAAGTCGTCCTCTTCTTCGGACATCGCTCTTTCAGTATCTGAAGTCATCCTCATGGGAATGGAGTTATACATTCCGAAAAAACAGTACCGTGTAGGTCATTCACGTTCCCAACCCTGGTTCAATAAGGCTTGTTCTGATGCAATATCTTTAAAAAATAAATGTTACATTAAATGGAAATCTAATAAATCGGTTGACAGTCATGTAGAATACGTTGGTGCTAGAAATATCTGCAAAAGTGTCATCACTAAACCTAAAAAGCTGTTCGAACAACGAAAATGCAATGAACTAGCTACATCTCCTTTAGGCAGTCGTAAATTTTGGTCTTTAGCAAAAGCCATTAGTAAAAACTTTCGAACATCTTCATTTCCCCCCCTGACATCTATTGACGGATCGGTAGTTGCTGATTCTGTAGACAAAGCCAACGTTTTTGTGGATTTGTTTGCATCAAACTCGTGTCTCAATGATTCTGGAAAAGATGTGCCCCTAGTCAACTCTTCTTCATACGTTATGAAACCAATTCATTTTCGGTACAAGCTCTTGGAATCGATCATCAGTAGGCTTGATCTCAATTAGGCGACTGGCCCAGACGGTATCCCATCTATTGTCATAAAGAAATGTTCCCCCGAACTAGTACCCGTCCTATCTAAGCTCTATACGATCTCTATATCTTCTGGGGAATTCCCTTCATCATGGAAGTTAGCAAATGTTCAACCTATTCCCAAAAAAGGTGATAAGACCGATCCCTCAAATTACAGACCAATTGCCATCACTTCCATTTTGTCTAAAATCATGGAAAAAGCCATCAATCAGCAACTGCTCACGTTCCTTGAAACTAACAAACTCCTCAGTGACCACCAATATGGGTTTAGGCAAAGTCGTTCAACAGGCGATCTTCTTTCATATGTGACCCAAGTTTGGAACAATAAAGTAGAGCAGTCCGGTGAAACAGTTGTAGTCGCTTTAGATATCTCAAAGGCATTTGACCAAGTTTAGCATAAGTGTTTACTTGCCAAACTCACCTCGTTTGGGTTAAATGATACGCTCATCAACTGGGTTTCTAGTTTCCTTGATAAAAGACGAATACGTGTCGTAGTTGATGGCTTTTTTTCAAAAGAAGTTAGCATTAACGCGGGCGTACCACAGGGATCTGTTATAGTGCCTACACTTTTTCTGCTGTACATAAACGAACTTATTTCTTCAACAACTAACCCCATCCATTGCTTTGTTGACGATAGCACTCTTCACTGTAGTTCATGTCAGTCTACTCATAGTGATAATCCACCTTCTATGTCAAATCAAGAAATTAAAGCTGAAATGGCAAATTCAATCAACAAAGACATTCAACGTATTCTCGAATGGGGAAGCAATAATCTAGTTAAATTTAATGCTAACAAAACTCAGTGTTGCCTTATGTCCGCCAAAAAAGATCGATCATTTCCTGTTGTAAGTATGAATGACTCAGTTCTTAAGTTTTCAGACTCTATTACTCTGATGGGTATGACTGTATCTTCAAATCTCTCATGGGTTGACCATCTTCTGTCAGCTACCAAAACAGCTGCTCGTAAAATAGGCTTTTTGTACAGATCTAAGCAGTACTTTACCTCTCGACAACTCCTTCTGCTGTATAAGGCCCAAATTCGGCCTCATCTGGAATATAATTCTCACTTTTGGGTTAGTACCCCCCATTACGTTCTCGATATCGTTGATCGTATTCAAAAGAGAGCGATTAGGCTTATAAATGAGTCGTCCTTAACTTCTCACATACAGTCCCTTGAGCATAGAAGGATGGTTTCAGTTCTTTCTTTGTATTATCGTTATTACAACGGCTATTGTGCTGGTGAATTACATTCTTTGGTACCATCTCCGGCTATCTTTGCGAGAAACACTCGGTTCGTTCATTCACATCATCAGTATGCAGTACAAATCTCCACTTGTCGTACCAAACGGGCGCAATTTACATTTTTCTACACGGCTTCTAAACTCTGGAATGATCTCCCTAGTTCCTGTTTTCCTCTCACTTATGATATGAGAAAATTTAAGGTAGATGTTCATAGGCATCTATTGGCAATTCATTATCCCTCTATCCATCCTCCTAGGTGTTCCTGAGTGCTTTAGCACGATAGGCCTTATTTAGCCTGTTCAGGTGCACAATCATAAAAAAAAAAATGCTTCGTCGGCAACAAATTCATATGGTAAAGATCCGTCAGTAGTTTTCGGAATTTTTAATGTATCTGCTAAAAGTTTTTCGTAGAATTTAGTTTTTCGTATTACTCCACCATCTGAAACTCTTCCATTGGTGCCACTATCACACATTATAAACTCGTAATTGGCGTTAGCTATTGACATTAGTACAATACTGTTTCTTTTTTTGTAATTAAAATAATAAGAGCCGCTTCCTCTTGGTGCAACGATATTGATGTGTTTTCCATCTAGTGCGCCAATGCAATTGGGAAACTGCCACTTTGAGTTAAATTCCTTTGCAATACTTTTCCAATCATCCTCGGTTTTAGGAAACTGAAAATAAGTAGGTAATTAATAAGTGTATATTTTTGTAGGAACGAAATACACAATCAGTGAATGTTGTGGACTACGACTCACAGAGTTCTGCCACAGATTATGAATCTGCGGTCCTTTCTCCGGCTGCATCTAGTAAGCCATCATCTAGGTCAAAAACTCCCACTTCAAGAGCATCGAAAAAAATTAAGAAAGCAGAGGATGTGCTAGATATTGTTGCACAGAAACTGCAAGCACCCGTAGAGAAAGAGAAAGAATTTGATAGTTTTGCAAAACACGTTGCAGAGCAAATGCGGCAAGTGTCAAAGGAGCAAGCAATTTTTTTGGCCAAAGTAATCAATGACACTATCTTTGAAGCACAATGTGGAACATTAACTAGAAACAGTCGCATTGTATGTAATAACAGTACTGGAGGTGATTTTATGACTGGAGCTTCTGCAACCGAACATCATTATGTTACCGCTCCTGGACCTGTACAACTGCACAATCTTCAACCAGTAATAACTGAATATCAGCGACAAGCACCAACTTGTTCCACATTGCCCAATTATTTTTCTAATAATAATCCATAAAATTGTGTATTTTTTATGTAAACGAAACAAATATATGTGTTAGGTATAATAGAAAATATTTTCTTACCTGCATGTATTGATCCTTTAGAACAACTATTATTGCTCGACATGTGTCAGGTATTATTTGCGCCAGGGCTTGTGGTGATATAATTACTGAAAACTTCATGTCTTCAAAAGATCTCCCCGTTGCTAAAAATCTGAGAGTAGCAGTTAATCTTTCGTGGGGAGTAATGGCCGCTCTCATTACCATATCTTTCTTCTTAATTAACGGTGCAACATAACGTAGTAATTCTTCGTAAGTAGAAGCATCCATTCTAAGATAGTTCATCCAGTCACGGGGCTCTAGTCGCAATTCTTCCAATAAATTTACGTGCGAATATTTTACCCTCTTTTTTAACCAGTTCTTCGTCTATTTTGACCTTTTCTTCGAATTTAATTTAATAACATATGAGGCAACTGCTGCAGCGATAAGTATTTCATCAGACATCTTTGCTGCATGCTTGTGAAATAACTACTAAAGTTGTTTCAGAAGTGCAAATAAAGTCTGTGTGTGTGGAGCAGCAATCAAACAACAGACTTTTCGTTCGACTTTGCTTGTCAAGCCAAGTTGTACGACTTGCATGCGTGTATGTAGCAGCCTTAAGACCATACAAGTACCGACTTAAATAATTTTAAATAAACTGCTGTTATTTTGTATTTTGTTTTGAAATTTGTAATTTTTACACTTTCCTGTGTGACGAAAAGGATTGTTAAAAGTATCGACTATCGGTAACGCGATAGTTTGTACCAAAAGTATTGAGTATCGCTATCGCGATAGTTTTTTTATTAAAGTATCAATATCGCTATCGCGTTACTTTTCAAAAGGATTGTTCCGAGCACTGTTATTTAGTCTATTTAAATGAGGTTGCTGGTAGAGTATCTGTTAGTATCGTTTAGCGATTCAAGATGGAAGGTCAGTTTAAGCACCCCTTTTCGGCGATAGTTGCGGGTCCGTCGGGTTGTGGGAAATCGATTTTCTAAAAAATATCGAAACCGCCTGCGATACAGCTTTTGAAAAAATTATCTGGTTTTACAGTGAGTGGCAGCCCTTATTCAAAGATCTCTTTGTGGAATTTCAAAAGGGTTTACCTGATATGGAACCGTTTGACGGGGAAAAACATGTCTTAATAATAATTGACGATCTAATGCGCGAAACTAACGGCTTTGTGGTTGATATTTTTACAAAGGGTTGTCATCATCCAAAACTAAGTATGTTTTTCTTAACGCAGAACATATTTCATCAAGGACGTGGACAGCGGGATATTTCTTTCAACGCACATTACATAATTTTGTTTAAGAACCCACGTGACAGAGCTCAGATACAGCATTTAGCAAGACAGATTTCGCCGGACAACCCAAAATTTTTAGAAGCAGCGTACCAAGATGCTACTTCAATCCCGCACGGATATTTATTGTTCGATTTAAAACAGAATACACCGGATGTGCTACGTTATAGAACAAACATATTCGGACCTGAAGGTACCTGTCAGGTATATATAGCGAAAAAAGGGTTTAACTCTCACAGTCATAAAGATTACATCATATATGATGGCTGACGTTTTAAGCGAGAACACTGATATCCTACGTGCGTTAGCCAGAGTAAGTGAAAGTCAACGTGACGCTTTATTAAAATGTTTGGATAGTAAGCAGGTAGAGTGTATTTGCGAGTGTGCACATAACATTTTAAAAGGTCGTATACCTCTGTCAGCTGATCAGAAGCAACGACTCTCTCAACATAAACACACTTTAAGACGCTTGGCACAGAGAGGCGAATGTATAAAAAGAAGAAACAGTTTCTTGTACAGAAAGGTGGTGCATTTCTACCACTCCTGTTAGGACCATCACTCGGCGGAATTCTGGGTAATCTGTTTCAATAACCATGGACCACATTCTGAAGAAGATGATTATTCTACCGATGGACTTTATACAGCGCTTACAGGCACCAGATGTTACACAAAACAACATTTTAACGCAGCTGGGTAACGATATGGATAACGTTTTAAAAACTAAAATGACTAACCATGACAAATGGCAGCAGTACAACCAAGTTCTTCAAAGGTATCTACACTTTTCCAATCAGTTACCTCAGTCCACCAGTATTACAGTCAGCGGTGACGCTGTTGCTGATGATATTAGAGATTTACCGCGACGCAAAGGTCTGACAGACGACGAGATAGTATCAACGCTTCAGCCTTCATATAAGAGAAAAGGCGCGGGTTTGTTACATATACTGAATACGAGCAGCGATGTTTTTTGGGATAAAGGAGGTACTGTCACAATAAAAGGCGAAATCATACCACATTCCAACATTATCGATCTGGTTCACGAGACGTTAAGAAAACGAAAAACTACAAACCCACGCGGTTGGCGTCAGTTTGCGACGTACATTAAAGAGATAAATATACCACGAGAGTTTATCGGAAATACGCAAAGGCATGATGTTTCTGTATCACCCAGCGTTGAACGGACCCTCACAACAACTATAGGTGATAATTACGATACTGACAGTGAAACGCGGGAAACACCGAGAAAAATCTCTCAAAGAAGAAGAAGGGGCTTTCACTAGATTGGGATTCGTGGCGACCATAACATGGATGCTGTATACTATGATACAGCAAAATCATTGGATAATGTTTTCCTAGGTCAGTTACCTAAACGATGCATCATAGGCTTTGTAGCAAATAAAGCCTTCAACGGTGATTACTCCTCAAACCCGTTCAATTTTCATCACTGCAATATTAACTACATATCGTTATGTATTGACGGGAAACAAATTCCATCGAAGGCCTTACAACCAGACTTTACAGCTAATGGTTTATATGTAAGAGCGTACCACACCTTATTCTCTGGTAGAGGTATTCATTTTTTGAATGAAGGTAACGATATATCGAGAAGTAATTACCCCAACGGCTATGTTTAAAGGCCTTTGACCTGACTTGTCTGCAAACGCTAGTACGCACTGGAATTTAGTTAGAAACGGCTCCCTTCGGCTGGAAGTCGGGTTTGAAGAAGCGCTCACCGTAACCGTTAAGTGTTTGGTGTATGCAGAATTGGTTAACGTGATCGAGATCGATAAACATCGGAACGTCGTTGTGGATTTTAGCTGTTAAAAGTGGTAGCTCTAACCTGCAAGCTTCAGTGTGCAGCAGCAGCCGAAAGAAGATGGACGCATACTTGGACGTACAAGGGTTTAGTGGTGTTAACAATGAATTCATACCGAAAGAAATTGCCGTGGTTACAGATCATGGTCATTTATCGTTGATGCTGATAAAACCACCTCGAGGTTACTTTATATCAGGATCCATGTCACGACAGATAAAATTTATGGAGGATAATTATCATGGGCTGAAATGGTGGTCAGGTCATATACATTACAACAATTTCCGTGAGGAGTTGATGAGAGTGTTGCGCCCATTTAACAAAATTCGCGTTAAGAGCAGTGAAAAACAACAGTTTTTAAGGTTTCTTAACAAACCAATAGTAAACCTGGAGGAGACTGGTTTCCCGTCGGTTAAACAGTTGAAAAAGGAAGCAAAAGCATATAGCTGTTTAAACCATAACATCACTGAGCCTATGTGTGCACTGGAAAACGCCTTATTACTGTAAGGCTGGACGCATATCAATTCCAAAGATGTATGCGGTACAAGTGTTGAGATGATTGAAATCGATCCCCAGTCACAAAAAGAATGTGTTTCGGCTTGTGTGTGCTTCTAATCAACTACCGAGACACGCACGTAGACCGTGTGCAATTATCGTAAACACGGATCCTGCAAACAAACCAGGTCAGCATTGGACCGCTATCTACATTGACGAGAATGGCAACGGCGAGTATTTTGATTCCTTTGGACGAGCACCGCAAGGATATCATTTACGTTTCCTAGAGAAGAATTCCAGATGCTTCGTATACAATAAAACAATACTGCAAGACTACCATTCGGATATGTGCGGACTTTATACGTTAATGTTTCTATATTTTAGATTACATAATTTACCTCTGTTTGATTTTGTAAAAAACTATTTTAGTACATGTAGTAAATGACGCTGTTACCCAACCATTCTATTCGGATAAATAAAGATATTTTTTAGTACCTTACTTTTTTAATTAAGAGTTGCGTAATACCTACTGTTTTTTTCTTTCTTTCTTTTTAATTCAGCATGTGTGTTTTTAAAAATCGTGTTATAAAATTTATGATTTAGTGTTTTTCGATATTGGTAATCAATTTTTTAGACTATTAAATTTAACAGGATTATATAATTACACGGTAATTAGCTAAAAGTAAACATGAACAGTAGTTTCTTACTACATATTGTTGTGGAATTTAAAACAAGTAATTATTACTTTCCAAACATTTTATGAGGTTTTTTTTATAAAAACAATTTATCGTACGTATGTGTAGCATTTTGTTCAAACCGATTTGTTATTAATTATTTTAAAAGAAAGGTAAATACGAGTTGCAGTAAGTGTGATAAAGATAATGAGGTTGTTTTTATATTTACACTCTAAAATTAATTATGGGAAATCAATAGCTAGTTTTTACATCAACTATTCATAAAACGTAAAAACGTAGAAAGTTGTTTTTTAGTTTGATTAGACGATCAACACAAAGCAGTGACTATCTCTCGTGCAGCAGTCCCTCCAAAATGTTCTTTAAGGCAGAGCTGGTAAGTGTGCTTTTAACCCTTTATCTTATTTACTTGTACAGATTTTTAATTACAGTTATAAAACACATCTAAGCTATACGTAACAAGTTTCTTTAAAAAAATATTAAGGCGTACAACATTTTAACGGTCGGATGGATAATAAACATATTTCAATGAAATCAGTGCAGGTAAACTATGTTTTAATATTCATTTAGAAAACAATATTGTAATAACTGTTATGTAATTAACTTAATAAAAAATTTTTGTTTTATTAGAGAATAACCTGAATGTCAGTAATTTTTTTTTTTATAACTCACTGAGGATTTCTTAATTATGACATTTACAATAAAAATAAGTGTTCTATAATTCAATTTTACTGTCATTCAAATTCCCCCCCCACGCATGATCAATCCCTAACACAACTGCTGTCTTACAAGAACCTCCTTATTAGAAATACAATGTATAAATAAATTTCTCGTATAGGTAAAAGATCATCCGAACGTACCCAATAGCATATGATTATTTTAAACAATAGGATCGATAATTTTAATAATAATATCTTATTAGGGTAATTACGCAATTTCCAACATTGTATGCGTGTGCGTTTGCCTAACTTCCAGGGGCACGCTCTTAATACAACCAAAAGGACCTTAATTAGGGTAAAGATGACCATCAAAAATAACCCTAAGACCAACTCCAAGTCCAAGACCTAACCCAGCACCGGGTCCAAGTCCAAGACCAACTCCAGGTCCAAGACCAACCCTAAGACTTACCCCAAGACGAGCTCCAGCCCCAACCCCAAAACCTAACCCCCAAAACCCGCTCCAGCTCCATCCCCCAGCACCAAGACCAACCCCTACATCTACCCCTCACGTGAGCAAGTACAAAATTACTGTCAAAAAGGCTCTAATTAGGGTTGTCCCTCGAAAAGAAACCATAGGGTAGAAAATACGCGTCCTATACGTGAGCTGTCATAAAATAGGAGTAAAAAAACACATCCTACACGTGAACGAGTAAAACTAATTAGGGTTGAAAAGAGCCTTCGAAAAGAAACCATAGGGGTGGAACATACGGTCTCCCACGTGGGCATATAAAAATAATTAGGGTTGAAAAAGGCCTCCGAAAAGAAACCATAGGGGTGGAAAATACAGTCTCACACGTGAACGTCTAAAAAGTGAAAGGTGGGTTTTCCCCAGAAAATTCAAGATGGCGCCAAGGTGCCGGTCTTCTACTGCTATAAATTCAAACATTTTTATTTACTACAACAATTATATAAATAATTAAAAATTAATATTTACTCTAAACTTTACAATAAAACCAGAATAATAACAGTAACGATAACAATACAGTAAAAAAGAATAAAATTATAAAATAATCGCACAAACAGTAAAATCACGTAAAAACGTCAAAAACCTCACAGGAAAACACATGTTGACGTGTGAAAGTAAACTGACAGTCACATAAAAAAAATGTGTTATGTGATGCCACTATGGGCAAAGTTTATTCCTATTTTGATAAACCTGCCTCACGTAACATTTTGTTCAAGGTTACACATATGAGTTTCTTTTATATTTTTTTTGTTATGTGATCATGATATATTCACACTGAATACCTGTGAATAACACGTGTACGCAAACAACACCGCTTCTCCTACTACATGAACGTAACGCAAACAACGCCATTTTTTAAACATAAAGTAGAAAGTTTAAATGTATACACTTTAATAAATAAAACGGACTTAAATGACATGATTCGACGAAAATATCACACTAATACGATATTTTGTGGTTGTGCAGTAATTTACTGCTCATTTTGCGCAGTAGTTTTCAGTGAGTTTCATTCTCGTGTCTTGCTATTATTTATATGTTATCGCATTGTAGTCGGTGGTCTGCAGCATTCGCATGGTAGGTTGTATACACAATGCTTGGAATTCTAGAATTTCATTGTATGGTTTGGTTTTGTTGAGTACTCCCCTTAGCTTAGTTCTTGTGAATTTGAAGGCAGTGCTTATCTTGTATTTGCTGCCTATCCTTCGTATTTTGTCCGAGGAACCTAGTATATGGTATTATCAATGTGTCGTTAGGTTCTTCATTTTCGGATACCCTTTCCCTGTTTAAGTTAGGTGTTAGATCGGAATAGACATTTTATTTGTGTCTTGGCGATATTTTCTTCTTTCAGGTCCTCTTGTTTCGATCATATTGCCTCGCTCTATCGTAATATGCATCTTGCCACGCCTAACTTCACACTTTTGTGGTAATTGGAGTTCTAGTGTAGACACCTTCCCGTGTGGGTGCGTTTTCTGTATACACTTGTCGTGAAAGTGAGCAAGTATATCCTGGATGGCAATTCTTCTTCCTACTCCAGTTCCATTCTGTATTTAATGGAAGGTGCGTGGCTATTTAGATGATCTAAGGATTCGTCCAGCTTGTGCTTACCGTCTTGCCAAACTACGAAGGTATCGTCCACGTATACTAGGTTTTTGCGTGAATTCGGATATCGCTTGGTCTTCCATGTATGTATTGCTCACTATGGGTGACAGTGGGGAATCCATCGCCATCCCAAACTCTTGTTCGTAGAATTTGTCTTCTGCGTGGAAGTATGTTGTTAGTTAGTTTTTGACAACCCCTCCTTCTATTTTCTGAACGGATCGAATTAGAGATTTGAAACTTGGTTAAAAATTTCTAGATGACGGCTAGGCGCCATTTTAAATTAAAAATTTAAATGGAAAAAGAGAGCTTACGATCCCTCATTTTGAACCTCTAAGTGAATATTTTATAACCCTAAAATATTAAGTCTATATTTTTATAAAATAAAAAATGGGAACATTTTCAATGCTATGAAACGAAAACATTTCAAATTTACATATTCAATTGAAAAGATGCTGGAAATGATGACCCTATACTTCTTGACACAAAAAACCTGTCTGATGTTTAATGTCGAACGTATTCAAATACACTGTCCTCTGACGTAGATCCAAAATAGAAGCAAGTTCGATCTCAAACACAAAAAAAAAACACAGAAAAAAGTGCAAAATGGGTCAAATCAGGTGATAGAGCAGACCAACGACTATAGAAATTAATGTTTACATATTTAGCCACATTTCGGGAATAATGCGGAGAGCCCCATCCTGTTGGAATGTAATTTCCATATAGAACTCATTTGAGTCCTTCACGGTAATTTCCAACATTCTCCAGTTAAGTTTTGCTCAATGAATAGTGGTCCCCGAAAAACATAAAGGTTTGTATCATTCCAGTACTGGCAATGCTGTCTATAAACATTACCGTTTAAAAAAATGTATATTCGTCGCTAAACAGATATTGTGACAATAGGTAGGATGCCTTACAATTCTTTCCGTAACATTTTCGCAGACTTATACTCTTCAGTTAACTGATGTACCATTTGGATTTTGTAAGGATGAAATTTATTCCTTTTTAAAATTCTCCAGAAAGTAAAAGGAGAAACTTGACAGAAATTCGCGGCATATGTCGATTGTTGGGGATTGACTATCACTTCACCAATAATCTCAATTTGTTTTTCCTTCGCGATATGTTTACGAGGGGGTTATGATCCATTTTCTCATAAACATTCGCAGCGTCCAAGTACAAGGTTTTTCAAGGTCAAGGTCATTGAAGCTTACGTACACATTGCCTGCATCAAAGTACAAGGTCACATGCATGTTCCCTGCGTCAAACTAAACGAATTTTCAATGACAAGGTCACGTACATGTTTCAAGCACCACAGTCAATTTTCAAGGTCATTGAAGGTAAGGGGGATTCTACTTTTCGGGGTTATTAATTTCAAGGTCACCAAGCAATCCTTGGAATTTGGTTGAGTCAAGGCCATACGTGGAGAAATGTCCAAGGCCAAATTTAGCGGCATTCCTAATCAAGGTCACGTGGCTTTCAAGGTCAGCAAGGAATTCTTCAAAATTCTAGTTGAGTCAAGGCCATGCGGCAGGAAACTTTCAAGGCCTAGAAATCGATTTTACAGGTCGCCCGCAGGGGTAACATATTACAATTCAAACAGATTGTTGTCTATGCTAAAAGTATGGGCAATTATTAGAAATCTCAATGGTTCATAGAATAGGTGTTTGTTGAAGAATGAGAAGTTGTTGTCTATGCTAAAGGATAGGTCAAGGTTAAATGGTTCTTGTATTGGCTAAATTCCCCTCAAGGTCAAATTCTTGGAAATAGCAGCATTCCTATTCACTGACCTGGTGAGTAAGTGAGAGAAACATGAACAGGTTGTTGTTGAAGAATGACGGGTTGTTGTCTATGCTAAAAGGTAGGTTAAGGATAAATGGTTCTCGTATTGGCTAAATTGAGTCAAGCTATTCAAGTTGAAACGGTTCTTTTATTGGTCCATGTGTGTATCTGCATATTCGCGTATCTATGGTTTTGGTGTTAGCGACGTTTTTCGACGTTTTTGGTGTTATTTTCAATGTGTCCAAACCACCTTTAGAGTATGTTTCGTATCAGGTCTACCTTCCGCACTCGCGAGGGCAGGGTGCGTGGAGTAAATAAAGAAAACATAACATAATAGGTGTATATTTGTTCAGTTATTACAATTCCTAGAAAACAATTTTCAAGGTCACCTGCAGATGTATCCGATCTTATTTGATCTTACTCTTGCAAACTCTTGGAAATAGCCAGCATCCCTAACGTATGACTCATGTGCCCGCCTTTACGCATGCGTAGTTCAAAGGTCGGTATTTGACAAGTTCAAACATGTTCAAGGCATAGCTATGTCACTTCCAGCTCCCTTTACAGTGTTGCCACATGTCAAGATCATACGGCGTTGCCAGGTTTAGCATTGTTGTTAGTTCATTGATCTTTCAAGGTCAAGCAGTTTCAAAAATTGTGTTTTTGGCAATTGGCCCAAGCCAAATCCGTTGATGTTTGCCGACCATATTTTGACCTTGTCAGCAAGTTTAGTCGAGTACGTATGGTTGTTTCAGACCCACCGCAGTATAGGAAATATGCATGTCAAACCAGTTAATCCGTTGTGTACGGATAGCCAGTTTCTGGGTCACAGAAATTAGCATGTCAAGTCAGTTAAGCCATCGTGTAGGTATGGCCGGTCCTGATCCGCCATAGTATAGGTCAAGGTCATTCCCCTTTGTTTTGATGGTCTTTCAGGATCGTGTCAAATCTAAAAATGGAAATTTGTAAATCGTATAAATTGTGTCCATGTAGGTCAAGTAGGTCAAAGACAAGTTGTTGTATTTGCTAAATGGGGGTAGTATCATATGATCCTGACCCCCCGAATATCTTTATTGAAGGTCAAGTCTTTCTGGAGCGCATCAAGGTCAAACCTAAAAATATAAATTTTTCAACTCGTAGAAATCTAAAGTGTACAAGGTCAAAAAGAGATAATTGACTCGGGGGGTAGAGTACTTACAAAACGTCGTGGCGCTCGAGATGCGCGGCGCAATTTTCTACAATTTGAAAAACTTAAACGATGTTATAATCGAGAAACTTCGGTAGCAAAAATGTCATCCTAAAAATGAACAGCAAATGAATAAATTTAGTTATTATCGATTTTTTAGCGATTGATATCGTCACTGAATACATTTTTATTGAAAGATCATTTGTAACAATTTCAATTTAGGTATATATTGGATTTCCTATTTCATATTTGCATTAAAATAATTTTTTTTAGTTAGTAAACAACCTAACCTGTTCAACAACACATGTTTTTATCAAAGATTTGCAAAAATGAAGTTCAACGTTTTATAAACTTTTAATTACACCCAACAGAAAATAAGAATAACTTCTGATAAGATTTTTGGTTGTTAATTTTAGCAATGATCGAATACGTAAATTCTTAAACACATCGTTGATCGCAGGTCTAAATATTTATATTTTTAAGAACCAACATTACATTAAATTACACTAAAATATGTTATTACAAATACGACAAGTGTTTATTCAGTTCACACTATTAGTTTATTGTGCCGACTAGAAAATGTGAAAAATTATTTGTTCGATAATTCTTAGATTAAGTAATAGCAGGTGTAAATGTGTACTATAAGAACTTGAATGAAGCTTCTCAATGTGATTATAATAGTATAACTTGAAATACTTCTAATAGGACAGAACACAAACGTTGAAATAACTACTACATTTCAGAGCAGTGAGACCCTCCTTGTTTGATCGGAAAACATTTTTGTAGAAGTATTTCAAATTCTAATACCAATATGTAGAATAAATCACAGATTGATAAAACATTTAAAATGTAATTTTATTAACATACAAAAATAAATAACTACAGAAATTTAATTAGTTACAATCTAATTCACTGTGGCTGACTTTGTCACTACTGCTGTAATCAATTTCTTCATCACTTTCACCTGTATTTACAATAAAAATCAGCTCTTCGACTTATCAATAAAACCTTATTTTTCTAAATATTCTTGTTCAATCTTTTCTGTATGTTTGCACACCGATTCCCATTCTTCACGACCAATTGATTTAAATTTATTCTCTGCTAATTTCCACACATCTTCAAATTTGAATAGTAGCATATTTATCGACTACTTTCGACGGGTTTGCATCATATGCGCATGGAGGGGCGATTGCCACGACATTTTGAAACTACTCTATCAAATTACATTTCTTAGAAATCAATTTTCAAGGTCAAAGTTTATTGATGTGAAGGGGTGTCATATTCTTAGAAAGCTAAACATAGAATCAGGTCGTGAGGGGTATTATATTACATTTCTAAGAAATACATGTTCAAGGTTAAAGTTTATTGATCCGAAGGGTGTCATATTACAGTTCTTAGAAAGCTAAAATAGGTTCGTGGAAGCAAGAAGAATGATAGGGTTGTTGTCCATGCTAAAAAGTATATCAAGGTTAAATGGTTCTCGTATTGGCTAAATTGAGTCAAGCTACTCAAGGTAAACTTTTGCTGGTATCGTATTACAATTGTTAGAAATCTAAACATAGAAGCAGTTCGTGGAAACAAGAAGAATGATAGGGTTGTTTCCATGCTAAAACGTATATCAAGGTTAGATGGTTCTTGTATTGCCTAAATTGTTGTTTGTAATAATAAAAGATTCTGAGTATAGTATGTGGGTTTTATTTACATACTACTACTGTCCTAACCACCAGGATTTGTCTCAGGATGAAGTAGTTTCCCGAGAACCGTATCCGTTTACGAAATGCAGATAGCTGTTTCCCAAAACAGGTATCTGTTTCTAACACAGGTAACCGTTTCCCAGAAGCGGTAATCGTTTCTCACAGAAAACAAGTCAAGTAGCTCATTCATCGTAGCTGAGGCTAAATTCAACCAAGCTCTGCAAGGTCAAAATTTATTGATATCATATTGCGATTTCATAGAACTCAATTTTCCAGGTCACCTGCAGGTATCATATTCTTAGAACTCTAAACATAGAATCAGCTCGTGAGGGTACCATATTACATTTCTAAGAAATACATGTTCAAGACCAAAGTTTATTAATCCGAAGAGTGTCATTACAATTCTTAGAAATCTAAAATAGGTTCGTGGAAGCAAGAAGAATGATAGGGTTGTTGTCCATGCTAAAAAGTATATCAAGGTTAAATGGTTCTCGTATTGGCTAAATTGAGTCAAGCTACTCAAGGTAAACTTTTGCTGGTATCGTATTACAATTGTTAGAAATCTAAACATAGAAGCAGTTCGTGGAAACAAGAAGAATGATAGGGTTGTTTCCATGCTAAAACGTATATCAAGGTTAGATGGTTCTTGTATTGCGTAAATTGTTGTTTGTAATAATTGAGACGTGAAAAAAAAACGTTGAAAAACGCCAAAACAGTCGAAAACGTCGTGCAGATACACACAGAGCCAATAAAAAAACCGCTTCACATTGAATAGCTTAACTCAATTTAGCCAATACAAGGACCATTGATCCTTGACCATAGACAACTACCTGTCATTCTCCAACAACAACCTGTTCATGCGCATGCACGCACACACGCACGCGCGCGCCCTCTCACTCACGCACTCGCCAATATTCTTTGGGGAAGGTGAAACATAGCTAACGAACAGGTACGAGACCGGTAGGTAACGGGGGCAGTAAGCATAATTCGCAATTGGGTGTAATAAATAGCTCATTAGTGATCCATTGTTTTTTAAGAGCTATAGGGGTTGATCGAAAGTAACATGAGCAAATTATATATTAGAACTCTTCAGCATAAGTTTCTCATACACATTTGTTGCTAAAAGATTGCCTATTACAAATAGTGAAATTTGGACCAACTCCCTCTGTACCCATCTAAAGAGTGGGAATAGGATAAACACAAAATAAACTAGTTTGTTTTTCATTTTTTCTTTTATTAAAATGAAACTATATTAAGAAGTTAGAAACCACCAGAGATGTTAAACTACCTTACATTAAATAATTTTTTTGAGAACATAGTAAGAATGTACAGATGAATGTCATGAGGGTGATGTGGAACTCTTGGGCAAAAATTTGAATTCCATTTCTTCAGCAGTAGCTGACAGTTAGACGAACTCTTTTAGAACAATTACACCTTTTTGATCCTTACGTTAAATGACGAATAAATGGTTAATTTTAAGACCAATATCAACGCATTCTTGAAAATGCATCTATATTCATTTCACCTTAGCTTAATATATGTGATATTTAAAGTTGTAACCAATTAGAACAAAAATTAAAATCTTCGTATGATTCGGAAGTTGGGCCCGATTTTCGAGGATCTGCCACGATTTCACATTGGCCATCAAAGTTTGTAAAGAAAGGTGTAGTAATTGCACGGTAGATGCTTTGCTTAGTGTTCTACAGAACATGGCAGTGTATAGTGAGTGATCAACGGTCGGTGGCAGATACGGATGTATTAGGGGTAGGAACGTCTCATACCCGGATGATTCATACCGCACAATTCATACTCGTCATGTTGTGTACTTTTTAAGGAACATACGGTAGATGGGTTGCTTCCTTCTATTTTTTTTAATTTTCGAATTTAAAAGAGTAAACTTTTGCAAGCTTTTATTTAAATTCACTTTTTTTGCTTTAGTCTTCCTTAAAATCCCATTATTGTAAATAATAGTTATTTACCTCTTTGTAAGTTTTAGAAATTTTGTTGGTTGAAAGGAAATTACGTTTTAGTGGAGTTGATCGCCTATTTCCACAGTTTACGCTTTTTGAGCGCGACGTTTCGGAAGCGGACTCTGCTTCTGTCATCAGGCTTAGTCCTGAGAAGGATTGTTTTCGCACTTCGAGTCGAATTCATATGTTATATATAATTTTTGTCAAGCACTTGACTACTCTCAGATTCTAACTTACTAGTCTGACACCTTTGCCACTGAAGTACTGAGTAATCCAATATATATGTTTTAGAACTTATATATATTAAACTTTTTCGTAGTTGCTCAGAAGTTTATTGCGCATGTTGCGCAGTAACTTCTTGCGCAGGTGTATTGCGATTGGCTTATTGGATTTTCTGCTAGTCCGATGTATGTGGCTTCTTTGAATTTTCGACGAGTTGTGTTCTCGTTCTTTGCGACTATCTGTATGTTATCCCATTGGATGCGGTGGTCTTCGTTCCAGACATGTTCGGAGATTCTTGATCTTTCTGTTTCGCCCTTGCGGACATTGTTCTTATGTTCTCACTTTGAGTGGTTTACTGCTCTCTCCTATGTATGCTATGCCGCATTCGTATGGTAGGTTATATACACAATTCTTGGAATTCTGATCGTCATTGTATGGTTTGTAAGTTTTGGTTAGTATTCCCTAGCGTTCTAGTCGATTTGAAGGCAGTGCGTATCTTGTATTTGCTGCCTATCCTTCGTATTTTGTCTGAGGTACTTGTATATAGGTATTATCGCTGTATATTTAGATTCTTTTTTTCGGTTACCCTTTCCCTGTTTAGGTTAGGTATTAGATCGGGGTAGTCATTTTCTTTGTGTCTTCTAGCGATATTTTCTTTTTCTTAGTTCAGGTCCTCTTGTTTTGAGCATATTGTTTTTGCTCTATCGTACAAGCATTTTGCCACTCCTAACTTGATTGGAGTTGTAGTGTAGATACCTCCCGTGTGGTAGGTTTCCTGTATACACTTGTCGTGAAAGTGTTGTCATTCATGTTACAAGTACATCCAGGAATGGCAGTTTTGTTCCGACTCAATTCCATTGTGAATTTTATGGAGGGTGCGGCTATTTAGATGATCTAGGAATTCATCTAGCTTATGCTTGCCGTGTTGCCAAACTACGAAAGTATCGTCCACGTATCTAAGCCACATCCTTGGTTTCTCTGTGAATTCGGATATCCCTTGGTCTTCAAAGTCTTCCATATATATATATATATATATATATATATTGCTCACTATGGGTGATAGTGGGGAACCCATCGCCATCCCAAACTCTTGTTGGTAGAATTTGTCTTCCACTTGGAAATATGTAGTTCTAATGCATATTGCAGGAGTTCCATTATTGTGTTTATCGAGAGTTGTGTGCGTTGGTATAACGTTTCATCCTTTTCCAGCTTGTCTCTTATGATAGTTAGTGCCTTATCGATAGGCACATTTGTGAATAGACTCACAATGTCGAAGCTTACAGTACTTCTCCGTGGTTTGGTTGAACGTTTCTGATGGTTTCCATGAAGTGCTGCGTATTCTTGACCATAGACTCGGTGTTTCTCGATAAGAGTGTGATGATACCTAGCAGATAGTGTGCTAATGGTGGAGGTAGAATTTCTCGAGCTCACTGTGAGCTCGAGAAATTTATCGCTAGACGAACGCACGCAACTCTCGGTAAACATAATAATGGAACTTCTGACAATATGCATTAGAACTCATATTTCCAGGTGGAAGACAAATTCTACCAAGAGTTTGGGATGCATGGTTACTATATATATATATATATATATATATATATATATACAGTGGCTGATCAAATTATTATTAGAGCCACCCTGCAAAATTTTAATTTTGTAATTTATTATTGTCATATAATGTCCGTAATCTATTTTTTAAGTGTTCTTTTGGGAACAATAAATAAAAGTAATAAACATAATAAAATTAGGTTTATATTTTATATTTAGTGTAAAATGTGACATAAGGGATATTAAATCAATACTTGGTGGTGTCACCTTTCGCGGCAATGACAGCCGAACATCGCCTGGGCTTTCTGCCAAGCTCCTGCAGTTGTTCCGGGAGGGACCGGGGAAAAGTTTGGGAAAAGGGGTGAATGGGTTAATTTTTAATTGGGGGCTTTTTAAATTTTTTTCAAAAGGGTTTTGGGAAAAAAAAATTGGTTTTTTAAAAAATTTTTTGGAAATTTCTTAAAATTTAAATAAAATGTTCAAAAATTTTTTAAAAAATAAAACCGGTAAAAAATTTTTTTAAATTTTAAAGGGAAAGGGTTTTTTTGGTAAAAGGGGGGCGGAAAAAAATTTAATTTAAAAAAAAAATTTTTTTTAAAAAGGGTTTTACCGGGAAAATTTTAACCCAAAAACCAATTAAATTAAATTTAAAAAGAAATAAAACAATAAAAGGGAAAAGGGGCGCTTTTAAAAATTAATTTTTCCCATATAAAAAAAGGGAAAACCAAAAAAAAGTTTTCCCAATTTAAAGAATGTTTTCAAATTTAAATGAATATAAAATTTTTTGGGGAAAAAAACACCCTTTTTAAAAAGTAAAAGGGGAAATTGATTTCCCGCCCCTTTTTTTGGGGGAAAAAAATTTTTTGGAAAAAATTTAGAATTTTCAAAATTTTGAAGAATTTGGGAAAACAAGGTTTAATTTTCCGGGAAACGGGTTCATTTAAAACCCAAAAATTTAAATTTAAGGAAAAATTTTTTTCATTTGGAAAATAAATTAAAAGGGGGAATTTTTAAAATTGGGAAAAAATTGCCAAATTTTATGAAGAAACCAGGGCCCCTTTTAAAATTACAAAATTTTAAATGGGAACCCCAAAAAACCCCCCTAAAAAAATTTTAAAAAAAATTTTAAAAACAACCAAAAAATTTTAAAGCCCAAAACAAACTTTTGGGGGTTTTTTTGGAAAAGGTTTAAAAAATCTTGGGTTCCTTTTTTAAATTTAAAAAGGGGAAAAAATGGAAAAAAGAAAGGGAAGGAAAATCCAAAAACTAAAAAAAATTAGAAAAAAGTTTTTTAACCCTTTTTAAGGAAAAATTTAAAACTTAATAGCAGTTTCTGAAAAAAAATTCCGGGAAAGGGGGTTTTAATTTTTTAACCAAAACCCCAAACCAAAATTTAAAATTTCTTCCCCCAAAATTTAAGAAAAACCTTTTTGGAAAAAAAGGGAAAATTTAAAAAAACTTAAAAGGGAAAAAAAAGGGGGAAAAAAAAAAATTCCTTTAAAAAAAAATAAAAAAAAAAAGGAAAAATTTGTTACCCTTTTTATTCCAAATTTTTTTTAAAATTTGTTAAAATGTTTTTAAAAGTTTTAAATATTTTTGGGGTAAAAATAAACTATTAAAAAATTTAAAATGGAAAAGGTTTAAACCCCATTTAAATAACCCTTTTTTATTTTAAAAAAAAAGGTTTTAAATTAAAAAATTTTTTAAACCCGTTTTTCCCCCCTCAAGGAAAATTTAAAGAAAAACCCTTTTTTTAAATAAAAAATACCCAAATTTTTAACCAAAACCCAAAAAATGAAAAAAATAATTATTTTCCAAATTTTTTTTATAAAATTTTAATTTCAAAAAACTTTTAAAAAAACCCCTAAAAAATTTCGCCCCCAAAATTAACATAATTTCAAATTTAAATTTTAAAAATTAAATTAAAAATTTAAAACTAAATAAACCTTTTTTTTTAACCAAGGCGCCCACAAAAAATTTTTTAAACTCTTTCATTGTATTTGGCCCTTATTTCTATTTTTGGAAAGTTTTGGGTTTTTAATTTTCTTTTTTACGATTGTTTTTTACTTTTTTAAGGGTTCTTTCATATTTGGCTAATTTTTAAACCCATTGGGGAAATTAAATTTTCGGGTTATGAAGGTTGTGGGAGCTAAGACCAGTGGGGAATTTTCCCACCAAATTAACAGGGGAAAAATTTAAATAAAAGTTTTAAAAAAAAACATTTCTTTACCATGGTTCCAAAAGGTGTTAATTTGAAGGAAAATTCCTGTTGGATGAGATTTTGTTGGGGAAAATAGTAAAAGAAATACCCCGAAAACTTTTTGGGACAAATGAAAAGTAAAAAAAGTGCTTAAAATTAAATTTTAAAAAAAACCCCAAAACCCAAAAAAAAAAATAAATTAATATTATAAAATTATTTAAAAAGGTAACAATTTTACGAAAACCAAATCTTAAACTCAACTTTATTTTACCACAACAATGAATTAAACCAGGCCCGCACCTTTCTTCCGGAAATTTGGGCGAACAAAATTCCGGATTATTTATGACAAAACAGCCAAAAAAGGAAAATAAAAGGGTTTCCTAAATTTCAACAAAGGAAATTTTGTTTTTAAAACTCTTAAAAATTATTCCAAAGGCCTCATAAAAAAAAATTGCTAAAAGTTCCAATGAAAATTTTAAAAAAAATAAATTTGGGAAACCATTTTAAGAAGAAAAAAAAGGGCTTTTCCCCTTTCCCTTTAAAGACAAAGCCAAAATTTTTAAAACCCCAAACTTTGGGAAAGGTTTATTAAATTTTAATTTAAAATTTTTTAAAAACTTGCAAAATCGAAATAAAAGTCATTGAATGGTTTTGGGTTTTTTAAATAAAATATTTTTGGCTAAGTGCAAAGAAAACCCTTATCATTCCTAAACTCCCTAAAAGGATAAATTTTAAATTTTTTTAAATTTAAAAAACTTATAAACAGAATTACGTTTTCTTAAATAAATTTCTTAAAAAACTGGGATTGAAGTTGAAGGGCCCAAAATTGGGTTCATTAATTTTTGGGTTTTTAACTTTTTACAAAATTTGGGTTTAATTTTCCAGTTGGAACATCGTTTGAAACAAAAAATAAATAAATTTTTAAATTGGGTAAATAATACCTGTAATTTTAAGTTCCCAAATGTTTCCATTGTTAGGGCACGGGTGGAACTTTTGAAAATTTTCCATTCCAGGTGTAACTTCTGGGAAAACGGTAAATTTTTTTAAGTTTCAAGGCCCTTTTAGGTTTAAACCATGCTAAAAATCCCCCAAAAAAATTAGGTGGAAAAGGAATCTTTAATTTCTGGAAAATTTTATCCTTTTAAAATTATTAAATTTGGGTAATTTGGGCAAAACTTCCAAAATCTTCAAAAACCAAAATTTTAAATTAAATCTTTGTAACGGGAAAGTGTTAAAAATGTGAAATCCGGAAAGTTTTTAAAAAAAAAAGCTAAACAAGTTTTTTAGGGCTCGGATTCGGTTTTTAAAAATAGGAACCTTTATTTTTTAAGGGTTCCCTCTGAAAAAAACAGCGAAAAATTTTTTTGCCAATTTTTTATATAACTTTTGTTTCAAATTTTGAAATTTTAAGGGGGGTTTTCTTTTTAAAAAAGGGCTTTGAAATTTTGTCTTAAATTTTATTTTTGGTTTGTTTCAAATTTGACGCCAAAATCATTGAATTGTTTTGAAAATTTTTAAAAAAAACCCTACTTTTGGGCCAAAAAGGGTTTAAACTATTTAACCCCTTTTTCTATTTTAAATGACCATCTAAATTTTTTTTAAAAATTAAATACATCAAGACTTAAATATTTTAAAACTAAATTGGGCAAATTTGGTTTATTAACCTTTGTACTTTATTAAAAAAAGGGAAAACACAAATTTGGAAATCGTTTTAAAACAAAAATAAATTTTTTTTTAAAAACTTAAAAATAAAGCAAAATGTTTCCTTCATTTGAAGGGGAACGTTAAAAAAAATTTAAAGGGAAACTAAGGGTATTTCTGTGATTTTTGGGTTAATTTTGATAAATTATTTTTCCCCAGAAAACACCAAAAATTTCACCTTTTCTTTGGGAAATCTTTTTCCCAAAAGAGTGATACCTTATTTTGGAAACCCAAATTTTTCATTTCATTTTATGTAATAAAGGTTTTCAAAAATTATCCGGGTTTCCCTTAAACCCAAAAAATAAAACTAAGAGTTTTAAATTTAAACTTTTGTTGGGAAAATAAATTACAAAGAAATGGGAAAAGGAAAAAAACAAAAATTTTTAAAAACCTTAAATTTATTAGTTTTCCCAACTTTTAGGTTAAAATTAAAACCCAAAATTTACTTTTTTAAACCTGTTTTGGAACTTGGTACGGAAATTTTCAAAAATTTTAAAAATTTTTGGGGGCAGAAAAAGCTAAACCAGGGAAAAAACCTACGGATTTCCCGGAAAAGAAACCTACCTTAAATTTTTCTTTAAAATTCATAAATTTTAACCGTAAAACCCTAAATTTAAATTTTGGGATATGAACGTTTAAAAAACAAACGTAAAAAGGGTTTTTCTCGTTTTGAAAGTTTCCCCAATTTAATTGGGCTTAAATTTTGGGAAAAATTATTTTAGTTGAAAATTTTTCAAACTTTCATACCCAAATTTTAACTTTTTTTAAATAAACCGATTTTTCCACCAGTTAACCTTAATGCTAAGGAAAAAGTTTTCGTAAAATTTTTGGGGTTTATTTCTAAAATTCTGGGTTTATAAACAAATTTTAAACGTTTTAAGAAATAAATTTTTTCTTTTAATTTGGGCACTTAAACCTTTTAATTTAAATTTTTATTTAAAATTAAAAATTAAAAAAAAATTTAAAAAATAAATTAATTTTTCCAACTTAAATTATTTAACTAAAACCCATTCTTAAAGCTGAGCTTCTAAACGTTCCCAAATTTTTTCAAATCCAAATTTTTCCCATTTAATTCGGTGAACACCTTACCTAAATTAAGAAAAACCCACTTTTTTACTTTAAAATATAATTTAAAACTTATTTTAAATAAATAGAATTCAAATTTTGGAAAAAATTCTTAATTTTATTAATCCTTTTAATACCAAATGCCCTTTTACAAACCAATCATCGATTTGAAAAATTTCAAAGTTTCATAAATTAATAAAAACTAATTATTTTAATGTAAACCCAAAGGCCCGTTAAACCTTTTTTATTTCCAAAATTTATGGGATTTTAAAGACATATTTCTTTTCATTATAAAAATTTTTTTTTTGAACTTATTTTAAATTTTTAAAATTTAAAACAATTTTTTTAAAACTTTAAAACCTTTTCGTGCTTTTGATAAAATTTAATCATTTTTAAAAAAATCAATTTTTTTTTCCCTTTTCCCAAACCAAATAATTGAACTTTTACTTTAATGGAATTTAAATGTGTTGTACTGGAAAATTTGTTTTATTTTTAAAAGCAAAGGAAAAAAATTTTGGTTCAAAATCCAATCAAAAAATGTTTAAATTTCCAAATTTTTTTAATTCCATCCCCAAAAAAAATTTTCTTACAATCCAAATGCCCGAAAAATTTTCTTTGTAAATAAGTTTATACATTTAGTTTTAAAAAATTTTTTATAGCCCATTCCCAAATTAAAAAAATTAATTTAATCCCTTTTTCCAAAGACCCCATTCCTGAAATTTTTAAAAATAAAATATTCTTTTAAAATTCAAATTTTCAACTTGGTAAAATTGAAGGAAACATTTAAACCTTTAAAAACTTGGATTTTTTCCCCTTTTATTTAAAAAATGCAAAATTTTAATTAAAAAACGCATCAAAACTTAATTCATAATTCCTCCTTCGCCTTTTCAAAGGGTTATAATTTTCAAATTTCAAACGATATTTTAAGTACTCCCCATTTTTAGTAAAAGTTACCTTACCCTTCGAAAAAATCACCCTTTTTTAGAACCGTTTAACCTGGTTTTTAATTGCGGGTCAAAAAACTTTAAGGTTTTTTATTTTAAAATTCCCAATTTTAAAAAATTAAATAAATTTTTAAATTTGATTTTCCCCTTTATTTTTAAATTTTTAAAATTTTCAGACTTTTTACTAAAGGTTCCAAAATATTTTTAGAAGGCTTTCCCTTTTAAAATTAAACCACCTTTCTATTCTTTTTCCAAATTTCAAGTCCCCTAAAATTTATTTGTCCCCCTTATCACTTTAATTTAGTTAATAATCCAAAGGTCATTTTTGGGGTTTATTTCCTGGTTAAATATTTTTGGGAAATTTCTCCATGGGAAACACAAAATGTCACCACTTCAATTTTATGTAAAAATATACAGAATTAAAAATTTCATTTATTAAATCGAAATTTTTTCAAAAAATAATTTAAAAAAAATTACTTTGTTACAATAAATAAATTAAATTAAACAAACCATTTTAAACCCATTTTTTATTTTAAATGGGACCCCAACAATCGAAATTTTTTTCCAAAAAAATTTAAATGAAATTGAATCAAAAATTTAATAACTAAATTGGTCCCTTGGATCGCCCATGATTTTTTTATTTGGGAAATTTAAAGTGGTAAAATACTTGGGTTTTAAAAGTTCCAATTTGCCCTTTTTCGAGTGGAAATTTTTTTAAATCCAACGTTTTCGGAATTTGTGGACCAAAGGTTTAAATTTTTTAAATGGGAATTTTTGTTTCCAAAAGTCCAATTCCCTGAAAACCCATCAAAAAATACCAACCGAAAATTTTGTGGCAAACCTATAATATTTTTTTTAATAAATTTTGGCAAGTAAAAAACAAACCCAAAAACCGCTTTGCCAAAATACAAAAATAAAGAAAGGTAATTTTAGTTAGTAAATTTAAGGAACTGGAGCATTTTATTGTTTGCCTTCAAACTTTTAATTGGTTAGTTTGTCTTTTTTTTTGTTTTTTTTTTTTTATTTGTTTTTTGGTTTGTCTGGTTGGTTGTGGTTTGTGTTTTGTTTTCCCGTGCGTTGTCTGGTGCTGTTTGGGGGTGTGGGTGCTTTTTTGGGGTGTGTTCCCTGGGGTGGTGTGTGTTTGTTTTGGCCGTTTATGGTGTTCCCTGGTTTTTGGTTGGTTTTTTGCGTGTTTTATTCTTTGGAAATTTTAAATTTTTAAAACGAATAAGTTCAAATATTAATTAACAAATTTTATTTTTCTATTAAATACAAAAGAAAATTTACCTCGGTAGGATTTGAACCCGACCATACTTTAAATCAGTAAAAATGCATTTTTGAATAAAACATAATTTTATTTTAGTACTTTTTTTTCGTCCTTTATTTGTTGTTTATTGTTTTTGGGGTGTTTTGTGCGGGCTTTAATATTTTTTAAAAATAGTTTTTTTTGCAAAAAATTTACCGGTTTTTTAAATTATTGTTTACCCAAAAGTAATTAAGTGACGTATTAAATAAGGAAGATAATACGATTTAATTTAACATATTATATCAGGGGAAAATAGTTATTAAATTCAACTATTTTCTTATTTTCTCTTCTCGGCTTTTGTTCTATTAACAACATTTGTTTTTCCTTGTAAGGGGTGGGGAAATAAAGTATAAAATAAATTAAACGTGGAAAAGTTGAAGTTTCAACAAGATTAAAATTTTTAATTTAAATTTACAATTTAAACAATAAGGTTATTTTTTGTAA
Organism: Vesta saturnalis; assembly: GCA_036346205.1. NCBI lineage: Eukaryota > Metazoa > Arthropoda > Insecta > Coleoptera > Lampyridae > Vesta > Vesta saturnalis. The sequence continues at coordinate 45,131 of JARFJB010002163.1, read as the reverse complement.
AATAAAATTAATAAAATTTTTTTTAAAGTTAAATTATTATAAATTATTGTTATTTTATAAAAAATTATTTATAATATTTAAAGTTATTATTTTTTGGTTATAATGAATTTTAAAACCCTTTCCTTAAAAAATGTTTGTGTTTATGTAAAAAAACAATGTGATATTTGTAAAAAATAAGTAACAATATCTATAAAAAATTACTTTCAAGTTCCTCGGAATATTAACATGTGAAACAAGTCGATTGTGCTCTACAGTAAGGTCCGAAAGTCCTGGCACCCCTTTTTTGTTGTTATATGTAATTTTTTTTCAGGGTAAAATATTTGGGAATTAAAATTTTGGGCTCATGAAGTCCCGGGAAAACCATGGAGATGTGCAAGAGGATTTTGCGGCACGATTCAATAAAGAAGGGAGAACGATACTGCGATGGCAAAGAAACTCTTCACAACTGGATCCGTTCTGGATGGAAAGAGGAAACCATCAACACGACAAGAAACTTTAGCAGTGGCGTATTCTGGACCAGATCTCCCAAGAAATCATTCCGAAAAGATCTTCTGAACTTGGAATTCCAAAACTACTTGCACACATGAAAAAGATCTGGAATTAAATGTTTTAAGCCAACATTCGTAAACGAGTTGAGTGATGAGGACATTCGGCGAAGACATGAAGCTCCCAAGATTACTCGATGTGTTTGTGACACTCCCGCAGCGAAAAGTTTTCTTCTCAGACAAATGTAAACCGATCTTCCGGAATAGGGTATTTTCTTCTGGAGCAAAGAAAATCCATATTATTATGAACAGTTAGAGAATAATCCACCACATGTTATGATCTGGGCAGCAATGTCCAGTAGGCATCTGATAGGGGTATTTTTTGACGGTACTGTCAATCAACATTCTTACTTGGAAATGTTGCAGGAATGGTTCATTCCACAGCTTCAAAGACTGAACATTCTTGATGACAGTTGGCTTCAACAAGATGGAGCTCCTGCTCACTACGCTCTCCGTGTCCGAGAATTCTTGGATGAAGTGCTACCCCAGAGGTGGATAGGGAGAGGATCGCAACATCTGCAAGTACCAATCGACTGGCCTCCTAGAAGTCCAGATCTGACATCATGCGACAATTATCTGTGGGGAATAATTAAGCAGAAGGTCTTGAAAAAACGATATCAGTATGTTGAAGAATTGAAGGAAGCTGTTAGGGAGGCATTCAGGGATATCATCCTGCCTATTCTTCGGAAAATCTCACACAGGACCTGGCGCCGCACCATTTTATGCCGTGACAATGACGGGAAAACCCACTAAGGCACTAAACAACCTAAAACTGTAACTATCAACATATGCTGTGGCATGTCTAAAATACACATACAACACATACAATCATCAAAAATAGGGGTGGTGACAGGACTTTCGGACCTTACTGTAGAATGAATGCAATTTTGTTCCAAAATCTGTTCTCCATTTTGATTCAAAAAAAAGGGAGAAAAAGGTTAGCAACAAATATTTACGGCTACCTGTCTCCATGTACCCAGATGACAATCAACTAAATTTAAGGTTATAATGTTGTTATCATTCATTTCACCAAAATACAATTAGCAGAAGGTACAGCTGAATCGGGTTATAATGTTGAACCTTCACAACGTCAACATCAAATAAACAAGTTGCTTCGCACTCCAGAAAAATCTGCAAAAGATATGCAAACAAAAAATCTGGACCTGTGGTATGTGGGTGTATTTTGTTTGGTATATGCAAACAACCTCAATTACAATGTAGCAATGTTGAAATTAAAACAAAAAAATAGAAAAATTTGTGTACAAAATAAACTTTCTCGATTGAAGGCTAAAGTGAAAACATTAACATTTAAAATCAAAGAATTTGCTTTCAGAAGAAATAGAACAAATTTTACAGGTGAATAAGTATTAATGGAAAAATATGTGAGTAAACACAGTTACATTGATTTTAGGATTCATCTGATAATTTAAGAATAATTTAAAAAAGGCGACTTATCTACACAACAAGCGAGTATATTAGCAAACTGCACAGTATGGAATGCAGGTGTGAAGGTGTATAGTATAACTTTTGATGGCGCTTCTGTGAATTTAGCCATGTGTAAACACTTTAGTGCGAATTTTGATATTGATGGCAAATTTACACCCTGGCTGAACATGCTAGGAGTACCTAATAGAGTAAGTTAATTATCACCATAAAAGCATTATTAAACTAATTTTTGATTATAGATACTAGTGTTTTTTTATGCATGTCATATTCTGAAGCTTATACGAAACTCAGCTGCTGCCTGTCGCATTGAAACCACTGGTGGGATTATTGAATGGGAATATTTTGAGAAACTAGTTCTGTTTCAGGAGAAGGAAGGGTTTAGAACGGGCAATAAATTATGCAAAGGCACATAAATTTTAAAGATAAAGTCATGAATGTAAAAATTGCTGTACAAACGTTAAGTTTGAGTGTGGCATATTCATTTGTATATTTACGAAGCAATTTTCACAATTTTTAACTAGTTCTAATTTTTGTGAACATATCAATGATGCTGGTATTATTTTATAATCAATAAATTATATTTATTTTTTATCCATCATTGCTTTTTATGTTTTTATATTTTTTAATTTTTGGTCTTATGTGACATGTGTTAGTTTAATTTCAAAAATTGTGCAATATTATTGTTTTTACATAGCATGATTATAATAATGGATTTTTTTAATTATACATTTTGTTATTTTTGTAATGAAATCCTTTTTTTAATTAAAAAAGTTTAAAAATAGATTTCACAATAATAAACGTTTTCATAGTTTGCAAATAAAATATTGAAACACCATTTTTAAATCCACAATTGCATGTGTCACGTGTAGGCACATTGTGAGGGTTTTAAATGCCATCTATCTTTGTCAGATAATTACAGTTTTAGTACTTTGAACTTGGGTCTAGTAGTATAACATGTCTGTTTCATATGTATATCTGCTAATAGAAGATATTCACTCAAATCATATAAATAAACTTACACTTGCTTAAAACAAAAGTAAAAGCAAAATTATATTAAATATCAATACTTAGTTATGACTGAAAACGTCGTTTGTGATGATGTGAAAATTTTAAAATTGTATTTATTGACTTAATGACATCCCATGAACGTAATTCACGAAGTTGATATTTACCGATCCAAATTACTTTTTGTACAGTTGCCATGATGACAGAAAATTCTGAAACAGCCACTTTTGATATGAAATACTGTCACAATCTAACGTTTTATTTTATTTTTATTATTTGGAGAAAAAAGTTATTTTTTGGACACTCGATGGAAATGGACAATATTTCCTTATTACAAATCGTAAAGGAAAGTATCTCTTTTCTTTATAGCAACCATTTCTTTATAGTAACCATTTTTTTATAAAGAATTATTAATTATTTATTGGAATAAATATTAAAAGTACAACTATTAACGTTAGAAAAACTTATGGGTGTACAATGTTTTAACTGTAAACCAGATGAACTTCTCCATTTGACGTGAAAATGATGAATCGCTACATGCAGGAGCCAACTGTAAATCAGTACGTTCTAGAACAACATGATGGATTCTGGCATCCACTGTTTGATGAAGATGGCTGATTAAAAATCATTTTCCAATTTGCCATTTATTGTTAATGCTTTCTTCTATATATTTTTCTGGAGTCGTGTTTGATCGCCATCTTCCATAATTTTTACCTTCCCCCAAGAAAAAGTTGACTTTTAGACAGTGTCCAGTGTAACTGTCCGTTGGGTAATTTCAAATAATGGTCAATTTTCTTTGGCATCTTGTAGAAACTGTGGGATCCCCACAGGTTGCATTTTTATTGTTCATAAAAATATGAACAATCTTGAGTGGTTAATATGTTTTGGACGCAAACATATCTCCTGTACAACTCAACTCATTTCCGTCATAATGAATATACGCTTCTTCCTTCTTAGTGTCATGGAGGATATAACCAAAATAGATAGGGGTATCCTCGATATCCTTCACATTTAACTTTCTTAGCTCCACCACACATGCCCCATGCAGACCGAAAATTCCCCTTTAATCATAAGAAAAGATCGTCAGGCGCTTCTGAAAACATCATCCTGCGATAGAATTTTGATTTTTGCTTCATATCCCTCACTTTGGCGCTTTAAATAAAACTTTAACTTTCCATAATTCGATATATCGACGTTTTCCACACCCATCAACATGGAATATGTCGCCCACAGCGTGGAAGATTTCATCCTGTAATCAAATATAAAGATAAAACTTAAAATAAATAAATAAAAAAAACTAACCTTTTCATGAAAAAAACGCATAACTTCGTCGATATCCCTAATTCTTTGAAAAAAAATATTGTATGTCTTATCATATTTATCGTGATTTCAAGGGTAATAAACTAACAACAGCAAGCGCTAATGCCGATATTTCAGGATGATTTTCATTATTTATTTCTATTTTAAAAATTTTTGTTTAATTGGAGAGATGGAAACGGCAATTTGATTCTCGCTTTGTCATGTATTTTTAAATAATTTCTTATAAAATGTAGGGTAAATCCGGGAGAATGGTCCACCGGGTGAGACGGACCAGCGTCATTTAAACGCCGGAGCGCTGGAATCTTGCTCAGAGTAATGTGTCTCAATGTAGTGAACGCGCTGTCCAAGTTTCGTTGTGTTTCTTGCAGTCGTTTTGAAGAAAGAAAACATTTTGTGTTTTGGTAAGTAGAAAAATTTTAGTTGTAGACACGCATATTTCGCTGTAAGACTTAGTTTTGGGAATCGTGCTAGTGTTTTTACTGTGAGCTCTAAGTTATGTAGGTATGAAACTAACCTGTAATGGCCGTGTACAATAAGCGTAGACCACCGGTGTGGTGGTCCATCTCACCCAGTTGATCGGGTGAGGTGAACCAGTATTTTTGGGAGATGGACCATTGTTTTCATAAGGAGAGACGGACCAGTAATTAATTAACTAACAATTTTAATTTCTGTCAGTTATAGTTGGTATTTTTCTGTTACAGAAAATGCAACTGTCTAAAGGGACTGGTACAAGTGGTCGAGGGGGGATGAAGATGCGTTGACAAAAGCCGTGAATGCGGAAAAGACAATCTAATGGGAGTTAATGCGGCCGCTAAAGCTTTTAATATACCTAAAACTACACTAAAACGGAATTAAATCTCAAAACTATTCTAAGGGTAGTTTGGGACCTCAACCACTTCTGAGAAAAAAGATTGTTACACATATTAAAAATTCGGGGTTTTGCACCTTGTAGAGACTGTAAGGTATACAGCCTTTGAATTAGCAGAAAAGCTAAACATTCCACAACCTTTAACAAAGAATCAAAACAAGCTGGTTATGACTTGCATTCCTTTCAAGCTCGCCACCCTAATGTGTGGTGGAATGCAGAAGGAGTATCTGTTGCTCGAGCTAAGGGATGAACAGGAAAACTAAAAGACTATTTGCACTTCTAAAGAATGGGAAGAAAATAATCTGATTGGAAAACAAGGATATGTATACAACATGGACGAGACCGGGTTGCAACTCAACAACAAACCCTGTATTAGCTATTAAAGGCTCAAGAAATGTCACCTCAATTACTTCAGGTGAGAAAAAACGATCTGGAATATGTGAATGGCGAGGGTACATTTCTTCCCAAACTATAATGAAAGGAAAAACCTGAACAAGAATTTATGGATGGATGCCACCAGGGTCAGTTGTGAGAATGTCACATAAGTCTGCATATGTAAATAGCGAGATTTTCTCGACTTTAAAACACACTTCACCCTAGGAAACCAGCTGGTAAAGTGTTGATTATAGGTTCACGTCACACCTAGCTGTTTGAAAACATTAGAGTTCGCAGAAGAACATGACATTTTTTATTGAGCCTGCCACCACATACTTCCCGTTGGTTGCAGCCTCTTGACCGGTAATTTTTCAAGTCGTTGAAGAATGCTTGTAAAACATTTATGGTTAACAATCCCAGTAGGAAGATTAACCGTCTTCAGTTCGGAAAACTTCTAAACACAGCATGGGCCAAATCAGTTAGTGTCGAAAACAGTATAAGTGGATTCAGGGCTTGTAGAATAATTCCATTAAACATGGCTGCAATTCCAGATTATGCGTATTTGAATGAAGATAGATCTGAACCTATATCTACTTATAGAACAGCCAGCAGTAAACCAACTCACTCAAAGCCCCAATCCATCAATCCCAAGCACGTCTTCAAATCAGCAAAACCAACCAATTCAAAGATCTGACCTTGCCATTTGCACATCAAAAATCCCTCAATAAACCCCACAAAGGACCCCTACTAAAGGCCCAACAATCTCATAACAAATATTCGACTCCTAAGCTAACACCTACAAAACTTTTGGAAGAAATATCCATGTTCTGTCTATGGACAAAAGTAGTAATTCTAAGAGGAAGGCTGCATAAAAAGTGTTAAATCTTCAAAATATTGAATAAAACAGAAAGAGGAGGAAAAAGATAAAAGAACAGAAAGGGAAGATTGACATCAGATGGACAAAAAAAAACGTAAAATAAAAAAAATAAAAGATAAAAACAGAAAAAAATTGTTGACCCTTTCTCCTCATCAGACGAAGAAATTGTCGACTTAATAGACATCGTTGACGATGAAAATTACCACGGAAGAATGGGATGAAGATGAATGTGTTGGTTGTGGTGAACTGTATAAAAACTAATAAACAAGAAGATTGGATAAAATGTGTTCAGTGTTTGATGGTCCCATGAAGGCTGTTCAAGATAAAAAGTGCGACTTCTTTTTTTTTTTTTTTTTTTTTTTTTTTTTTTTTGGGGGGGGGGGGGGGGGGGGGGGGGGGGTGTTTTAAAAAAGAATGTAAAGATTTTAGAAATAAACATGAAAAATTAAAAGTGAAAAAAATTAACTAAAAGTTTGGGAAAAAAGTGGTTAATTCCCCCGATTTAATAACCATTTTTTTATTCCGAAAAATTGTATGATTATTTTAAAGAAAACTGGGTTCTTCATGGTTTTAATTGGTTCCCTCGATTAAAAATCCATTTAAAGAAAAAATATTTTTTTTAAAAAAACCTTTTCCCCAATCGTTTTTAAGGATTCATTACCACATAATTATGTGAAAAATTGAACGATAATTTTTATTTTTCACAATGATTTTTTATGGCAGTCATCATAACGAAACTTCATTCATCAAAATTTCTATTTTAAAAACTAAAATAACAACCGTTAAAAATTTTTTTTAGCTTGTTGCAACAAAGTAATTAATGCCGTTTCTTCATCAAAGGTTTGAAGGACTAAGTGAACCTGTAAAAGTCGTTCTACACATTGTTTGAAAGCTTTTCATTATTTGGTTCATATGTTTGATTGCATAACTTTTTCGAGTTTGCAATTTTAAATCAACTTGATCATTGTTCATAATTAATTGCCCGGTTTTTAATTGGCGATTAAAAATCTCGATCAAAAAGTAGAAGGGCACCCCCATCTTGGATTTCGACAAACCCCACGTGGGGACCGGATTTTATTATTTTACTCGGTGTAGGACGTATTTTTCACCCCTATTTTGCACACCCGTGTGAGACCGCATTTTCAAACTAATTTTTACAATCGTGTGAGACCGTATCCTTTTTTCGAAGGTTTCAACCCTAATTAATTTAATGGGTATTTTTTTTTTTAAACACGTGTGAGACCGTGTTTTCAATAATTATTTTTTACCCTTATAAAGTATTTATTAAATTGAATGGATTTTTTTAAAACGGGGGTTGGTTTGAAAGGGGGGCTTTGGACAGGGTTGGAGTTAGGGCCTTTTATTGGACCTGGGGCTACTTACTTTTTTCTTAGGGTTTTTTTTAATTATCTTCAGCCTTAAAATCCTTTTTTAACCCTGGAGGTTAAATTTTTTTGAAACCTTTTAAATTTTTCTCTCTCACAACCACAAACATTTTAAAAAGGATTTGTTATTTAAAGAACTGGAATTTTGATCGTTTAGGTTAAAAAAGGTTTTAACTTTTGGCATAGTTCAGGTCCGTTAAATTAAATGTATTTTATCGTTTTTTCTAAAAATACAAAAAACCCTCGATACAGGTTTTGAAAAATTATCTTTTTACAGTGAGGCAGCCTTTATTCAAAGATCCCGGAGTTTAAAAGGGTTTAATATAACAGTTTACGGGGAAAAAGCTTAATAATAATTGCGATTAAGGTAAATAACGGCTTTTGATATTTTTAAAAAAATTTATTGAAATCTAAGTGTGGGCCCAAAAAAAAGAAAGCGGATATTTTCCAAGACAAAAAATTTTGTTTAAAACCCATGAAACCAGATACACATTTACAAGCGATTTTAAAAAAATTTTAAACATACCAAATTTACCCAAGAAATTTTTGTTCGATTTAAAACAAAAATGTGAGTTTAAAAAAATTTCGGGCGGTATTGTATAATACACGAAAAAAGGTTTGTCTCAAGTAAAAAACATATATATGGCGAATTTTAATTGAGAAACTGTATCCACCATTGGAAAGAAAATCAACGGACGCTTTATTAAAATTTGGATGTAAACAAATGTTTTGATTCGTTTAACTTTGTTTTATTTCATTCATTTAAAAGAAACCTGTGGAGGCAGCGACGAAGGGCGAACGAAAAAAGTAAAATACAACGGAAATTTCAGTAGGAACGTTAAAGAACCGATGGCGGGGCTCGCTTATGGATTGGGCAATTTGTTGTCGTTACTTCCAACCTCTCCAAACACTTAACTCAGGAATTGGTTCTCTTACTACGAAAATGGCTTGGTCATTTCATTGGTCGATTCGCATTACAACAGAAAAAAAAGGACCACTTGAAAACTTTGACCCTCCCAAAAATAACCGAACATTTAAAAACAATGCCAATTTTCATGGTACTTTATGGTTAGCATACTTTACACCAAAAGAAATTTTTAAATACGCACGTTATTTCCCCAAATTAATCTGTATGGGTTTGGGGCATTTAGCGGCGGCATTTTTAAATTCAAGGATGTTCACAAAAAACGTGGACAGTGTCTGAAAAAAAATATTTTAAATTTTGTTTCTATCCTAAAAGACAAAAATCTTTACCCAGTTTTTAACAGAAAAAAACAATGAAAAGAATTTGAAAAAGTATCAAAAATAACCCAATTAGGACAATTTTGACGTTCTAAAAGGAGAACAAATGTACTTAAGCGTTCTAATTCAAGAAAATTAAAACTTTAGAAGTAAATGATATTCAAAAGTTTTGTAATTACAAGGTTATAAAACAAAATTTTGGACAAGTTTAAAAATGAAAAAATTTTTTGGTTGTTTAAAAAAAATTGTCTATTGTTTTAAATTACATATAGTATAAGGCGGATTTTAAAATGAAATTTTATTTTTAAAATTGTACTTTATAAAATTTCCCAAAGTATGTGGGCTTTAAAATGAATAAATAATTTCTAAAAATAAATACATATAAGTTTATTGGAAAAAAAACATTATTTTTAAATTGATTTGTGATTAAATAAATTTGAAGTAATTGCAAGAACAAATTTTCAGCAAAGGGAAATTATGTAAAAAAATCAATGGGTAAAACAGGAAACCTTGTTTAAATTGTCACTTTTAAATCAAGATTTTTGGATCCGGGTCAATCTTTGGGCCATTTCTTTTAACTTCGCCTTCTTAAATTTTAACCCGTTGTATTGCTTTATTTAAAAAACCACTAAATAATTGCTTCCATTCAAATTTCATTGTTTGAAAATTAAAAGAAACAAACGAATTAACAAAAAAACCAAATTTCCAATTTTTTTTAAATTTTTTGGTTAAAAATGAATCAAATTTTTTTGGTACTGTTTTTTAAAAATTTTGACAAATTAAGGTTTGTTTATTTTAAAGTTTAAAAATTTAAAATTTGTTTATTTTTAATTACAGAAAGGCTTATAAAAAATTAAAAATTTTTTTTTTACAGTATAACCCTTTTATTTTTCTTTTTTAAAATTAAAAAAAAAAATTTTTTAAAAAATTTAAATTTTTAAATGAAATTTTTAAATTTAAAATTTCAAAAAACTTTCCCAAACTTTCTCCCATGGCTTATTTCAAAGACAGGAAAAAGGTTTTTTTTTAAAAATTAAATTTAAAAAATTTTAATTAAAAAATTTACCAATAGCAAATTTTTCAACAAATTAACTTAAATTTTGAGAACAAAATAAACCTATTTGGGTTTTCCCAAAAAAAACTTTGCAAATTTTTTAAAACTTTTTTTAAAATTAGTTTCCACAAAATTTTTATCAAAATGTTTGGGTTTTGCTTTTTTGTTTAAAATTTTTAAATAATAAATTTTGTTAATTAAAATTTTCTTATTTAAGTTTGGAAAAGTGAAACTTTTAAAAAACCAAATTTTAACACTTTCTTTTTTAAATTTGTTTACAAAAAAAACAAAATTTTTTTGGAAACTTATCTTTTCTTATTTAAAAAAGGGAAAGGTTTTGGATTAAAAATGTTCAAATTTTAAAAAATCCATATTCAAAAAATTTCCCCAATTAAAAAATTTTTAGACAAAATGAAAATTTTTAAAAACATAAACAAAAATTTCCTTTGAAAATGGTTTTTAAATTTAAGGAAAAAAAATTAAAAACCATTTAGGGGCCTTTTAACGGAAAATTTTTAAAATTTTATAATTTTTACAAATATTTTTGGTCCGAAAGAAAAAATTTTGCCTTCTACAATTAGCGGCGTATTCCGGCAGAAAGGTCAGGACCCGTTACTAATTTTTTTTTAAATTTATGATTATACATAAGGTTCTTTGTACCAAGAAAATTTCTTATTTTTGACCTTGTATATCGAATAAGCTGAAGCTTTTCTTTAAAATACCTTTTCAACATTTCTTTGTTTTATCTTTAGAGTTACAAAGGTTTGATGATCAAAATTGCTTTTTTTGTAATTAACTGATTTTGGTACCTAACAAATTTCTTAAAGTTATATGTTTTAGAAGGTTTTCAATTTATTAAAATTTCAAAACCTTTTTGAATAAAAGTTGATTATTGCTTTTTAATTACTGGAATTTTGAATAACACAAAATGAAAGATTTTTAAAAATGCAAATTTTAAATTTTTTTTCAAATTAGGATTTAAGGAAGAAAATAATAACCACGTTGTTTTTTCCGTTTACCTGGTAAATTACAATTAAAAATACAATATTTAAAATTTTCATATTCAAGTTTGAAGTACTTTTGGCAAACTTTAAATTTTCAACTTTAAAAAAATTTGTACAAAAAATTTGCAATTTTAAACCCGGCTGATTTCGCGACAGGGAAAGTTAAGAAAAGTTTTTTTAAATTTAGTGCATAATATAAAAAAACCTATATTTGGGTTTTTTAAATAAAAAACCCCTTTGAATATTTATGACCTTTGTATATACAGGAATTTTTGGAGAACTTTTCCACAAATAACCCTTTTCCGAGACTTTTCCTGACTAACGGGCCCTTTGGAAAAGCCCGTTCGGGTTTTTAAAGAAATCGGAAAGGGTTAATGTTTCTTTTTTTCCGAACAGAACGCTGAAAATTTTTTTTAAAATTTCAAAGCCCGGGGTTTAACAAAACAATTAATTTCGGGAAAACCGCTTTTTTAAACAAAGGGACAAATTTAAAAATGGGAAAAGAAAACTTGGGGGGACCCCAGGGTTTTTAAAAAATTTTAAATTTGTTTGGGTTTTTTTAAAAAAAAAAAAATTTTTTCCCTTTTTAAAAAACTTTTATTTTTTAAAAGCCCTTTTTTTTTCAAAAAGTTTTTGGGCCCTACCCCCCATTTTAAAAAACCCGACAAAATTTACCCTTTTCCCTTTTTTTTAAAATTTCAAAATTTTGGGTTCCCAAAGGGGTCCTTGGGGAAAAACCCTGAAAAAGGGTTTTGTTTTGAACACAAACTGGTTTAAATGGAAAAATTTTTTTTCCCCCAGGACCGGGGGGGGAAAATGGGGGTTTTTGAAAAAATTTTTGAATTTAAAGAAATTTAAAACCCAAAAAAAACCCTTTAAAAAAAGAAAAATTCGGAAAAATCAAGCGTCAAGGGGATTTACCCTGAAGCTAAAAATTGTTTTTGAATTAAATTACCAGTAAGTTTGAAAAATTTGAATTATCAGAAATTTCAACTTCCGGGGAAGAAAAGTTTTGGAAGGGTGGGGAAGATGCGTAAAGTGTTAACCATCAAAATATTCCTTGTTTTCAAATATTTTTACCTTCATTGATAAATCCAAAAATTTTCCCCAGGTGTAGGGGGTTGATGGGGCTTTATAAAATATCCTCAGGATGGTTTGACGCCATCATCTTTGAAGATTGGTTAATCAATGCTAAACCATATTTCGAAGAACAGGGAAAAATTTCCGGGAAACCTTGGAAGTATTATGTTAAGAAATTTTGTAGGAAAAGTGCAATTTGTCCTTCACCCCCTATATCATTGTCCAACCCTTGGACGGGGTACCAGGTTAAAGATAAGGGAGGGGAAATTTAATGCTGGAAGGAAAAATCAGGCGGTTCCAAGCGACTTCCCAAGTTATTAAACAAAGTAATATAATATAGTAAAGGGCAGGTTTTGAGGCCTCGGAATTGAATCCAGAAAGGTTTGGTAAAGTAATTCGAAGGGTCCTCCAAAGTTGCAAGCGTTTACGGAAAATGGAGGCACACAACTTAATACCCAAAAAATTACCCGAAAAGGAAAATTAAGTCCAGCGGAAAAGGAATATCCTCAGATTTGGCCCGAAGAGTCAATCCAAAAGGTCCTTTTTCAAAAAGCACCAGAAAAATACTAAAAACCTTGAAATATCCAATCTATTTGGAACGGGCCCACCAAATTAACTCATTCACGACGTGGCAGTAGTGACGGAAAATGTAAATTTAAGGCGGTGAAGGAAATTAAGAGGCCTTTGTGAAATTAAGAACTGACTTAGTTTTATTTAGACAAAACTTCAAAAAAAATAAACAATTTAGCCCAAGATTAAAGGTGGTAAAAATTCAAGTCTCACATGGAAAAACAATATCGTTTTCCCAGTTCCGAGGATTGACGGGAGAAATTTTGGTTTGCCCACCCTCATCAGGGGTGCCTTTTTTACGAGTTGTTAAGTTAAAATTATGTTTTCCTGGACTTTTAATTTTTCACACGTAATACAGAATTTTCAATAAAATGTTTAAAATGGGACGTATTTTTAGTAATTAAATTAATCTGATAATGTTTTTGTGATTTATTTTTTTACAAAATTCCCAAAAATCCACCAATTTGGGCAAATAAATTTTACGTTTTTCATTAAAAACAAACTGTTTTCCCCAACTTGGATTATTGGGACGTAGAAAATTTAACAAAAATCATCATCCAAATTTCTAATTGTGAATTAATTTCTAGATATATAGGTAATTCGAATATAAAATTAATTATTTTTTTAATTATAAAAAAGTTTTAATAAAATTTAAAAATTGTCCCATATTCCCCACTTACGGTACCTATTGAAAACAATTATTATTTCATTACATTCCCATTACTGGAATTTTGAATGAACAAAAATAAACATCTTTCAAAAACATTGCAATATTTTAACATTTTTTTGAAAAGTATTTATAATTAGGATTTCCCACGAAGAAAATAATAAAAACAAGTTGTATGGTTTTCCCTTACGGGTAATACAAAAATAAACAATTTAATCAAATAAAACCTTTTAAAGTAAAAATCGAAAAAATAAACAAACCTTTGGTTTTTTTCTTAATTTATTAATCTAAATTAATAAAATAAACAATTTTAAGAAATTTCTGAAAAATTAATAAATTAACTTGATTCCAATTTAAATCCAGAAGTATTCATTTTAAAAGACAAGGATAATAAACCAATTATGCATAAGTTAAAAAAATGACAAATGCTATTATGCAGGTATTAGTTCTTCTCTTTTAAAATTGGGACCAGTTTTTAGTGAATGCAGTTTGCTGCTATGCAACTAAAACGATTTCGTTGTACCATGACCCGATTTTGAATGCAGCGCATACTAACATTACTAAAAACATTATTCATTTCACTAAAAAAAGTTCGCGCGTTTTCCTTTTTGTCAATTTCTTTTACTGTTTCCAATACAGTTTAAGCAATTATGATAAGAAATCTGAAATAATTTTTTATGTTCTTTATCAATTGTTATAGAACTACATATGTATGATTACATTTACACTTGAGTAATGAGGTTTTTGCAATAGTAATTTTGCTTATTTTGGACACTTCATCCCTGAGTCGACATTTTGCTCCCAGATATTGTTTGTGCACTTTATTGGTGCAATGTCTACAATTTACTTAGTTATTGATTTTTCGGGTGGGCTCCTTATCGTAAAAAAAGCAGGGCGTTGGTTTAAGACTCGCGGATGTAGTTTTAGGCGCCTGACATCAGCGTCGCGGGATCGCCATGGTTACGCTTGATTGATAGGACAGTTAGCTCCGGTACTTCACAGAAAAATACTTATCAAATTTATATCCTTACCTCATTGCACTAAAATTACTATTTATGCTCATCCGCAACGTCTCTAAAAAGAAAGTTGCGCTTTCGTGATTGCTAACAAACAATACTTTTAATTAACTCATTTATAAACACGTTTAATCTTAACCTAATTAATCTAATTCTGGCCAAAACTCCATTGGGTGTTAATAAAAAAAGAATGCAAAGTCAAGTTAATTGACAAACTCTGTAACAAATGACTGTTGAGAAGCTCCACGTTGGGGCGCCTAATTTCTTTTCTTCATTACTTAAAAAAAAAGTTGGTTATAATGTATACATTCGAAAGTAGCGCGCAATTTTAAAAATTAATGTAATCATGTAATTGGTTATATTATTCAACGTTTCGTTTAATAAATTTATAATTAATTCACTTAATATAAACGTAATTTAACTAATATTTCATTTTGCGAGTAAAGCGATTTTCACAGTTACTTTTTAAATACAGGTTGAAACTTTATTTGAACCTCTTCGTAATTGAAATATTTATCTCTTGGTATGTCATGTTTTTTAAAATTTCCATACAAATTTTAAAATTTAACAGCTAGAGTTATCGTCCTTAGTAAATGATACTAGTTTTAGAAAGGTAAGTATTTCAATTATGAGTGATAATCGTGTATTTTCATATTTTCTTATTACTCTTCAAAACTGATTCTCGTTATAGTTTTATTGTTACATATTTGAGCCCTCAATAGAAATTATAGATTATAAAACCAGAATTTTAAGAAACATTAAGGTATTTAGAAACATGGAATATAAAAATTGATGTCATTCGAGGCAACAAATTTGATCGGCTTTACGCGCATACGAATTCATTGTTAGGTTATGCGTTCATCTCTTCGTCCCTCCATTCGTCCGCGTCCAGATTACGGAAAACGGCTTGAACTTTTTCCAATACGTTTTCGCCAATTGATAGCATAGCTATCGTATTTTTGAACTCGATAGGGTGATCCCTTTTATGCTAAAGGTCAAGGCTAGCAAAATTTTCCGCGTGTCCGTTTGTGTTCATTTCTAGCAAACTGAACTACTCCCCAGGGAATTGATATAATACGCTGGAAGTTTTTTCAACAAAGATGCAGCTGTGTCCATAGACATTAAAATTATTTACGTCAAACTTTGCACAAGGTGCTAATAATGCCAAATTACTGCTTGCCACATTTTGGCAAAAAGATGGAAAAGATGGAATACGATCGTTAAGAACTGAATTGTATAGTTGTATTCGTCATCGTTTAGAGTCTGCAGCGTTCCAAGTCTTTATTTATTGAGAGGGAGAGGAGAGGGAGAAGGGGAGGAGGAGGGGGTAGAGGGAGAGGGTGAGGGAAAGGGAGAGGGTGTAGGAGAGGGAAAAGGAGAGGAAGTTGTCTACGTCCAAGACGTAGTGGAGATGTAAATAAATACGAACATCCTCACATGGAGGCCAATAAACTCCGATGATTGCCTGTGAGGTGTTCCTAACAGTAACCATAGATGCAGCTTGCAGGTTTGTCTAGTAACGACTATGGGTTTGGAGCTATTGTAAACAATAACATAGAAACCGCATTGAAGAATACGTAAAAATTTTGTTGTAAGGTTCGAGGTGCCGACAACCATATACCGTTAGACGAACACACTGTGAATGGCTCTGGTACCAGCAGGACGTCAATGTCGTCAGAGGAAAAGTCCAGTGTCTCAAGGGCCGAGAATTTCTGTCCACACCATCCATAATTGGTATTAGCTAAATTGAACTGAACATGTTTAGAGTAGGCGGAATAGTTCGAGGCGGACGCTTTATGCTTGATAACACCGCCCTTGTGATCAAATCTCATGAAATTTGCGCATGAGAGATCTTTTTGGAGGTTGGAGCACCCCTTGGTTTCACGGCTAGCTGCGTACTTGGCACTTATAGCACCGGACTATGCGTATGTGGTCTTGCATACGACAAGCGTTCCACCCGTCGTCCTGTCAAAAGAAACTTTCGTCGCACTCCAGGATCCAATGATATGCCCTGCGGCCTCGTGGTCCAAATAGGAACGTCACTTTCAAGGAATTCCGTGCCGCTTCCACGGTGGTTTCCTTAACCTGCTCCGGGGATAGGTTAGCGGATACACCCGTAATGGATATTCTGGACAAGGCTTTATCCTGGGATTAAGCAGTGAGACCGGCTTTTTCAAGAAGGTCCTGGAGAATTTTGGAGAAATCGCTTTTCTCCGATTCTTTAATTCTTAATTTTAGTCACCCTGTCCCGCGGAGGCCATGCCTCCTTGGTACTTTCATTCGTCTTTTTTGTCTGGGTCTTTGTTATCGGTTTTGGGAAAAGACGGTGGACCGTGGATAAGGCTGGACTTTGGAATTTTGACGGTTAGCTGTAGAATACATGGTTATGTCCCTGATTGGAGAATTTAAGGGCCCTTAAAACCAAGGGTCTAAGGTAATTTAATAAACCACCGAATCAAATTCGGCCTGTTGCTGAAGGAGTTTGGAACGTGGCCGTTTCCCGAAAGTTGTTTCAAGTTGGATCGAGTAAAAAGGAGGTCCATATGTCGATCCTTTGATAGAGGAGTCAACGGGCCCCATGGAGTAAGTAGGGGCGCAAAATGGGAAATATAAATAGACTCCGGGCTTATAAACGGAACAAAACTTTAACCCCATTGAGAGAACCTTATTTGAAGGATTTTGTGGAGGTTGCCCGCCTTTCATTGTGGAAAGGGGTTTATTCCTGGAGAAGGCTTTTAAAAATTAAAATGATAAATATATTTATTAATATCCTGTTAGTTAGAAGTTTCTTCCACACCAACAATGGGCAAAGATTTATTTGCATTGAAGAAAACCAGACCTGTTTTATTTTTTATTTGGTTTTTGTTAGTTTCTTTGTCGATTATTTGGTTTTTTAAAAATTTTCCTAAATGGTTACCTAAATTTTTTTATCAATATCAACCGGGCTTTTTTTAAAGGGTCAAAAATTTTCTTTGACAAAAAAAATTTTAATTGATTTAGTCTATTCAATGTGTTCCCTTGTTTTTAGATTTGTTTGTTTGGTTTTTATGGGGGATTATTGGGCGTTTATTGGTTTGTTTCTAGTGTAATGTAATACTATTAAATTGCACTGGTTATTCAATTTGAAAATTAATCCAAATGGAACAAAACCGATTTAGGATAATAAGCTTAAAACTGATGTGAGTCATAAAAAAGAAAATTTTAAAATATTGTTAATTAAAATGCCAAAGGCATAGGCTTTTCAAAAAAGTTTGGTTTAGAGGGACCAAGAGTGAACCTTAGAGGAAACCGATTCCAATAGTAAAAAACCTGTGTAAATTTAAGATTAATTAATTTAAAAAGTATAAAATATCTGGGTTAAATTATATAAGAAGGGAAGTGGATTTATTAGGACCGGTGCTTATAAATAAAAAGGAATTTTTGTTGGGAAAAACTGGTCTTAAAACGGGATTAAAATTATGAACCTCTCTAAACCTTTGAATAGCCACCTAAAGAAAAAAAAACCTGGTTAAAAAAGAAAACTAGGGGAAAATTAGGAAGGTAATTTTAAAAGTGGGGTTTTTAAAAATATTTAAACCTTTTAATGCCCAAAGAAAAACAAAAACCGATTATAAAAATGAAAAAGATAATAAAATTAGCCAAGAGGTAAAAATGTCTGATAAAAAAATAAAAAAAAAAAGAAGGCCGAAAACCGATTCAAAACATTACAAAGTTAATATAAATTTTTATTTTATTTTATATTTTTAGCGCAATTCCAAACTTATAACCGTTTAATTAAAATTTTACATACGCTTAAGATTATAATCCAAAAATTCAAAGGATTCGTAAGTATCAACACCAAAATTACCCCAATTATCATTGAATTTTTATCGTATCAAACCTGGGCGACCTTTGGTGGAATTTAAATTCTATAAAGGAGTCGAAAGAATCCTTTCTTTTCAGAAAATAATAAAACAAATGAACATTTAAATTTGTTGCCATTCAGGAGGGTAAAACATCTATCGGCCGGTTTAAATTATTTTAACTTATTTTTGGAACGTTTGGTTTTAGGGGAGGAAACCAATAAATATTCATTGATTAAGTTAAAATATACTTTTAAAAGCAAAAATAATTCAAAAAATACATCTCGTGTTTTTTTTAAAAAATTTAACTTCGATACTTAAATTTTTATTTCAATTAGTTTTTATAAAGACAGCTTACGAAAATAATGCATTTAAAAACCCTTAGAATTAAATGTTGTTAATGAATGCAAAAAAAATATATATAATATTATTTAATAAATATATATATAATATTAATTACCAATGCCTAATAAGTATGGGTGACTTTTTGTATGGTTTTAAGGGACCACCAAGACTAGTGTGGTCTAACCAAAGGCAAGAAAAATACCTAAAAAATAACAAAATGACCATATAGTTAAAAATAAAGTTTTTTTATGGGAATTTTAATTAAAAAGATTTTAAATTATTAATAGCAAAAAATTATATACGTTTTTAAATTAAGGAAGGGGAACTTTGAAATTTCTACAGTTAAGCTCTTAATCATAAAATGGTAATTTCTTGTTTTAACACTGATCTTGTATATTCATTCCCAAAAACATAATTTGGACTTTATTGGATTCGCCTTTGATGCCCAGACCCGGGGAATTTTCATTAAAGGGAAATCCTAGGGCCGTTAAAAACAAAAACCTCCTGACAATTTCGCCTTTTTTAATTTAAAATGTAATTAAAAATGAAAACCCAATTTTCCCCAAGGTAAAAGAAATTTCAAAAAATAATTTTAAATAAGGAAAGGTTTGTAATTTAAAAACCTGCAAGGAGGGGAAAGGATTGGTGTCCCGGTTGATTGTAAAAGGGGCGGGTTTGAGTATTTTTAAAACTAGGAAAGCAAAATTGATTTTTTAAAATTTTCGGGATCGAAACCTTTGTTTTACCAAAAAGAAGGTTTATATTCCCCTTTTCAAAAAAAAAACAATTATTTCGTTTGTTAAAATTTAAAATGTGTGAGTATTTTATGGTAAATTTAGTGAAAAAAAATTTTCGCTTTCAAATTTTGGGAAAACGTAAGTTTAACGAACTCGAACCGAAAAATTACGTTCATGTACTTATTCCTTTTGTTCCCCTTTTTTTATTTTGACCGTAACCGAAAACTGCTAAAATTTAAATGACAACGCTTGTGGTTATAATTAGTTTTTTTAATAAACTATTTTTTTTAAAAGTTTTTTAATAAAAAGATTATTTAAACCACTTTTTAAAACCCTTATTTTAAATTCAACAAATGCAACAAACCAAACAAATTGATTTAAATTTCTAAACCCGGGTATAGGGTTAAAACAATTCACCCCGGGTTTTTTTAAAAATTTTTTTTAAAAAAATCTCAGGGTTTACGGAAAAATTAAGTTAAAAGGGCAAAAATCATTTGATTTAAAAGTTTAAAAATTAAAACTGAAATTTTCAAAATTAAAATTTAAAAAATAGACCTTTATTAATTAAAATATTTCTAGGTATTAAATGGGATTTTTTTTATCTTTTTATAAAAAACGGAAACAATTATCTTAAAATTTAAGTGAAAAAAAGTTAAACATGGAAATTAAAAAATCTACGGGTGGATTGTGGAAAAAATTTCCCTTTTTAAAAAAAATAAAAATAAAAAGATATTTCTACTATTCCAAAATTTTTTAATTTAAGGGAATAAAAAAATTTAAAATTTTTTTTTAAAAAAAAAAATTTAAATAAATTTTAAAATTTTTATTTTAAAAAAAATTTTAATTTTTGAAAATTTCAAATTTCTTGCAAAATGGGTTTGTAAAACAAGGGGAAATTTTTTAAACAAGTTTTCAATTAGAGGTTGGGAATTATTTTCCTAATCTAAAATTTTGTAAACTTTAAGGGTGTAAAATGGAAAAAAAATAATTAAAAATAAAAAATTTTTTAAAAACCCATTTTTAATTTAAATTTTAGTTAAAAAAAAAACTTTTTTTAAAGGTTTTTAAAAAAAAAGTTTAAAAAATCTTTAAAAAATTTTTTAAAAGTTTGCCAAAATTTTTTTTTCAACAAATTATGTCCTAATCCTAATCATAAACTTAACACCTCTAATGTAACTAAACCTGTAACTAATTATACAGATAAAAGTACTAGAAACACGTCAAATACGTACTACCTAATAAGTTGTTCGAAATGTCCGCCTCTTTCTTGAATACACAATGCAATACGTCTCTCAAATTCCTGTTAAATTTCTACACATTTCAACACTAATGTTTTGAAAACAGTTTCTAATCCTAATCTTCATGTCTTCCTTTGTTGTAGGCGGTATTTTATAAACCTGCTCTTTGACGTACCATAATGCTAAAGTCCATTTTAGTAAGATTGGGGATCTAGGGCCCAAGCAACAGGCCCTCCCTCCCAATCCAACATTCTGGATATCTAGCATTTAAAAAGTTATTATCGGACCTGTATGATGTACTGGGGCCCCATCATGAAGAAACCACATTTCTTGTTGGTATCCTGTGGCACTTGACGCAACAAATTAGGTAGATGGTTTTGCAGAAAGTCTAAGTATACTTCCCCTGTTACTCGTTGATCAAAAAAATATGGTCCAATTACATGACTAACGACAACACCTCCCCAAACATTTAAAGACCATCTAGTTTGAGAAGTATATCTTGCAAAATGTGGATTTTCGGTAGAATAGTAACGAAAATTGTTTACACTTCCGTTTCTTTGAAATGTGGCCTCATCTCTAAATAAAATCAAATGAACAAAATTTCTTTGTTGGTTTATTTAGTTTTGAGCCCATTGACAAAATTCCAGTCGTCTTTGATAATCTTCAGGAACCAACTCTTGAAGTAGTTGAATGTGATAGGGGTGCATTTTTTGAGACTTCAATATCCGCTGTACCGTACGTCGTTCAACACCAACCTGCTGAGAAATGGGTCGTTGTCCAATATATGGATTTTCGGTAACTGTTAATAGTACATTTAATAGATTTTTCTCAGTCTGTACACGTTTTTTTCATACAATACATTGCCAGTTCTTTCAAAACGCTCCAAAAGCTTTTCAAATGCCCTTCTTTCAGGTTGCCGTCTTTCTGGAAACCGTTGTTGATACAGTCTTCTTGCTAAGAGCGTATTCTTATCACTAGCTCCCAAAACAAAATCATATCAACCATCTCGGCTTGCGAAAAATTCATTATTTACAATTTTAATTCAAGTTTTAAATCAATTTGCTATAAAATACACCAATGCATCACACAAATTATCAACTGACAATAAATAATGACGTTTCTGATGATCTCTATTTTTTATATGCCACGCCTCGCCGTCACGGCCAACTAACAACAAAACTTGAAAGCCGTATAGCCTTTTACAAAAAAATGTTAAATTGTCATTATTTAATATAATTTTATACAAAGTCACCCTTATTTTTAATGCTAAATAGGATAGAATTAAAAAACGGGGGTTTCCATTAAAAAAATGACTATAGGTTTTTTTGAATCTACTCTTTATTGTCCATTTTTGATCACCCTGTATGAATGTAATACAAAAATATCAATACAGCCCATTAGAGTAGGTCCCCATTTCCAAGGAAACCAACCATAACTAATTGTTAAAGGCTTCGTTTAGAAAAGATTTCCACCTATGTTTTGGCGTGCAAACGTCATTTTTGACAAAAATTTGAAATTTGTCAAAAACGGTTAGACTTAGGTATAGGACATTATACATAAAATGTGTCTAAAATTGTATGTAGAATCTAAATATCTAATAATATATAGGGTTTTCTATTTAAAAAAAAATAAAATTACTTCTAAGCTTTCATGAACTACCCTGTATAATTAAAAATATTTTTGGGATATGCACCAGAACATATCTTACAACTTTTGTATTTAATTTTTTTTTGTATCTCTTTAAATAAAGGAAATATGGGACTTTGTCACACTAATGCGCCACCCTGTATATAAGCCTGCTATTACTGTAACATTTGGATAAACGTGTATAACCAACCATGCAACTAATTCTGTTTTCTTTTATTTTTAGCAAAGAATAATGAACTACCTACCAGGCGCATTCCCAGGTGACGGATAGGGGAATGACCTTACAAATGATCGTAAGTGATGTAAGGCCAACACCGAAATATGAGCTCGTGGCGTTAAACCACCGCTGTTACCTCTAGAGAATAAGGTATCGCGGACCAGTCCACGTGGGGCCTCGTATCTAACGAGGACATGGATAGCAACCCTGCGTTCCTGTAGCTGGAAGTGCACTTTTCTTATACTAGTACCTTACTTTAACTCTTTTCTCTCAGAGCACCTTCGCTTTAACTTTTGTTCTCTTCAGGCTCCCGGCGAAAGCTGACAGACCTCTTCCTTTTTCTTCCTATTCTTCCCAGGACATGCGCCGTCAAAACCGTATACGAGTGTAGCAACCGGATGTCCTTACTGAGCGCTAGCCCCAGCAGGGCGTGGCTAAACATGTACAGTTAGCGATCGGTGATCTTGGCTTCACGCCTGACTGCGAGAAGGTAACCTCTTTAAAAATCAACCCAAGGTCATTTGGTAGTTTTAGATGCCGAAGGATTGCGCGAAAGCCTAGCGTGGGGTGAAGCCTGGTCCCTAGCGTTGAAACGCCTGTGGAGAATCTGTTGCCTCTGCATATCGTCACCCGTATGAGAGCACTGCTTTGGTCGACTTTACCTCTTCTCGTTCTCGTGGGAACACTATGAATGTTTCATTATTCCGAGTGCCCTTAATTGGAAGTGGGACTTACCATCCCTCGAATTCCAAGAACTTGGAGAAGGTGACGGTTTCTTGTTCTGAAAAGGAAAGATGGATTAAATTTTGATAAAGTTAGTCCATTTTTAATTCAAAAAGTGTTATACGGTCTATTTGGTAATTTAAAGTCTATTAGGAAGGTTAAGGTTGGATTACTGGTAGAAATAGGGTCAAATGCTCAAAGCAATAGGGTCCAAAAGGCAACAAAATTAGACGTTTTTGAAATTCAAGTCGTTCCACATCAGACTTTAAACATTTCTAAAGGTGTTGTGTATTGTACTGATTTATTAAATTGTAGTACTGAAAACATTCTGAAGGAATTACATAATCAAGGTGTTATTGATGTGCGTAGAATAAAAACAAAACGAGAAGGTGAAATGAAAGATATTCCAAATCACGTATTAACTTTCAATACGCCATATTTACCTAAGACTATTAAAATAGCTTTTTATTCATTAAATGTGAGTTTATACGTCCCTCCGCCTGATAGGTGTTCAGATGTCACAAACTTATGTGGCATCTGGTGTACAGTAATAGACCAGTTATGTTGTATGTAAACATTTTCATATAGGTAATCTGTGAGGAACCAATCGTGTGTTTATGGGCCAGAGACATCAATGGCTCTAATATGAAAACAAAGAAGTTCGTACAAAGGAAAAAAACTTTAATGAAGCCAGCAAAATAGTCTTAAACAAAATACAGGAGTACGCTAAGAAACCAACATTGCACAACAAGTTAGAAGTCCAGTCATTAGCAAAAATTACTACCACTACTAGTCGAAACAATTAAACCCTTATTAACAAAGATGAAACCAATACATTTGTGACAACCCTGTTCCTTTCCACTACCCTAATGATCTTTCAGAATTCTATGGACGAAGACATGTTGGTGAAAAAGGAAAAGAATGTCACTAGACAAATTATTCGAATCTGTCAAATAAAGAACAAGAACTTCAAGATGCTAGAAAGAAGAATAAAGTAGGCTGTCCAAAAGGCAATTTTTATAAGATATATATAGCCTTATCTGTATATCTATAACACAATGCAGACCATAATACAGTGGAACTGTAAAGTAAAGACGAATTAAAGTTAATAATAACAAAATACCTCCCATGGGTTATTAACTAACAAGAAACTCATCTTAAAGATAGCGACGAGTTTCATAAACAATTACAAAACTAACCGATGCTCCATTCTAAAGAGCAAAAAGGCAGTAGCTATTTTATACACAACCTGCGTATTTAAGAGATACAGTTGCAAACTGATATACAAGCAGGATTTCGTTATAATCAAACTAAATATCTGCAATATATATTTGCCAGATAATAAATGGAACATTACCGACATAAGAAAATTGATCGATCAACTTACTAAACCATTCCTGTTAGTGGGAGACTTCAATGCCCACAGTAAGATCTGGGTATCGGTTAAACAGGATATAAGAGGAGCAGAGATTGTTGAGTTACTGAATCATTTAGAATTGGTTCTACTAAATACCGGAAAGCCCACTTTTTTTGACTCGAGGTCAAACAACTTTTCTGCTATTAATCTTAGCATATCTTCGGCACAAATTGCTCAAGAGTTTGTATGGGATCAGATATCCGATTTACATGGAAGTGACCACTACCCCATAGTCTACAGACAAATCCATAAATAATTGTGAGGTGGTTTACAGATGGAATACTAAGCAAGCAAATTGGCAAAATTTTCAGAAAAACATCCCATGAATAAATAAGCAGCATGAAATTAATTGTGCCATTCACTTTTCCAAGGCAATACTAGATGCTGCAGATAAAGCTATTCCCAAGACCAATAATAGAAAGAATAGAATCCCGGCTCCATGGTGGAACGCTGAAGTCTCAACCGCAATTAAAAACCGAAGAAAACTACTTAAACAATTCAGTCATAACCCTACAAATGAGAACTTAATTGAATTTAAGAAAGCAAAGGTTATAGCGCGTCGGTTAATTTTGGTTTCAAAACGAAAAACCTGGGAAAAATATGTATCGTCAATGACAACAAAGGTGCCCGTTTCAGAAATATGGAACAAAATCAAAACGTTATCAGGCAAGTTTACTGCAAGGGTAACGTCTAAACTAGAAAAAGACGATCAAATGGTTACAGAACCTAGTCAGGTGGCAGAAACCATAGCAGCGTATTGCACAAATAAGCAGCACTGAGAACTACGAAAGGAGTTTAAGGAAACCCGTGAAGTTACACTAAACCATCACGAAAATGAGAAAAGTTGGTATAATAAGCATTTACACCAGAAGAACTGGTATCCTACAAAGTGTCAAAGAGACTTCTCCGATTGGACAATATCACGTATTCCATGATAAAGAACTTACCAAAAATGGTCTAGAAGACCTTTTATTTTTATACAACGAATTGGGAATATTGCACTGGGTCGAAGACGTTATTGTAATACCCATACTGAAACAAGGCAAACGACAGATGTGTCTAGTTACCGTAATATATCCAGCTGTATAGGAAAAGTTTTAGAGCGAATGGTGAACACGAGACTGACTGACAAACTATCTAGATAAATATCAATTATTCAATAGGTACCAAACAGGATTCAAAAAACATCATTCGACAAGGGACAATATAGTACTGCTCACTAATGCTGTCCAAGACGCGTTCATGAAAAGAGAACATTGTATAGCAGTATACTTTGACATACAAAAAGCATGTGACACCGTTTGGAAAAATTGCATCGTTGGGGAATAAGGGGAAATTTAGCTTTATATGTAAAATCATTTCTAAGGGACAGATACTTCCAAGTAAAAATAGAAACAACTTATCCTCTAAGTATCTTCTGGAAAACGGCATTCTACAAGGGTCACCTGTTAGCGTAACGTTATTTCTAGTTGCAGTCAATGATCTAACAAAATCCTTAGATCGATCTATAACACGGTGCTTGTACGTAGATGAAACCATATTTACTTCGTCAGAGGGAAAACATCGCATAATGCATCTACAAAAGCGATAAACGCCAAAACCAAGAAGCATAAAACGTAGGGTTCTGCATCTCAACTACTAAAACAGTATGTCTTCACTTTTGTAGGTTACGTCATCCACACCACATGCCAAAGTCGCAGTTGAAAACAGAAAAAATTAAATGTGTCTCGAACTATACATTTTTGGAAATAACGTTAGACGAAAAGCTGACGTGGACGTGGAAGTGGCACATAGAGTAAGTGCAAATAAAGACATACAGAGTACTTAACATTTTGAAGTGCATAGCCAACAGGAAATGGGGTGCAGACAGAGAAGTGTTGTTGAGAGCGTATAAAGTATTAATCTTACCTCGCCTTTAAGGCGAAAGTTAGAGTGGAGGTTGTATCTGGGAAATTACAGGTCAGGCGAATTAGTGCTTCCAGGGGAGACTTGCGTTTCTGATAGAAACAGAATGTCCGGTTGCACTTGTTCAAGGTTTTGAACAGCATTAGATTCGACCTGATACCACGTATGTTGCAGTAATGAATCCAAAAGTTGGTACTTTCGCTGACCGAGGTCGCTTGAATCCTGCCCTCCCGGGCATCCGAATGGGGCAGACTTTTATTTCTGGCAGATCTTGCTCTTCTTAGTCTGGATTTTGGAATTCACGCATGTTTGCCCACCTTCCCATAATCCTTGGAATGGATCCACGAATCGATGTGAGAGTGGGGCGTCTCGCCAGACTCACCTGGGGTATAGCGTCTGTTTTAAAACTCGTCATTTTAAGAGTTTAGCCGTTAAAACTCCACATCTGGTGCTTGTTGGCGAGTACATAAGGAATAAAGGAGAAAGTGACCGACAACCCTTACCGAGCTCAGAAAATTGGAGCACCAATATTAAGGAGCCCATGGTAAAGGTGATGGTATGGCACCAGGCGGCACGGGGTATACATCCCTTCCACTTATGAAGTTGTAGAATATTCGAACTGAAAAGGAGACATTAATTAGTTTACATTGCACCATACAAGACAAAAATGTTTTTGTACGATTGCTGAGTAAAGTAATTGTACTAAAAACAAAGCAGGATATTCATTAACCTAATTTAATTAAAAGATCGTGCATAAGTTGTACAGTGCCCCAATCTGTTAATGGTTAGTTTCGTAGGAGTTGACAGCATTAAGATTGAAATAAATGAGGACCCGACAACAACGGCTAAACTTAAGTATAATCCAAGAGTGTAATTTTGGATTATTATTCTAATCATTGGAATTGCTCATTTTGTTTTTAACCGTGGTTAGCTGGCCGTTATTTGGAAAGGTTACTTATCACGTACTGTATATATATATATATATATATATATATATATATATATATATATATATATATATATATATATATATATATATATAGAAAATATTTGCTTCCGACCTCCGTATCAGGAGTTATACATATTTTTGTAACTGAATTATTTTTGAATTCGTACTACCGAGACCGCGCATTTCCGACTCAACAACGGGGCAAGTCTTAAGGTACTGATTTAAATCTTCAGAAATCATGGTAGACCGACGTCTTCACTGACGCTAATTGTGTCTAGCCCTCTGTATTATCGTTTATCTAGATTGACGCTCGAGTAACTCAATTTCGCGATAGTCCAACCATACCGCCCTCTTAAATAATTCACTAAGATGCACGACCACCGAAAGTAAAAGCGTTATACTACAGAAAGCTTAAAACAAATTTTCAAAATGTCTATCATTCTAGACATTTATTTAATGTAATCCGATAGAAAAACGCTGCTTCAATTTCAGCCCTGGACAATCCATGCTTCGTATCCTTTCCATCATATTTCCTGGTTGTTTGTTTCTCTTGGAAACCAAGTTTTCTACACCATAGCTAGAAATTGAGATACGAACGCGTTCCAGAAATACACTTCCTACGAAAAACGATTCGAAAATTGCTCACATAAATGCGATCCAGCATCGTGCCGGACAACCGTCAAGCTACCACATATGCCTTTTTGTTTCCAAAGGAGACGTTTTCTAAAAGTGGAAACGTTCCAAAATTACAAGAATACACGTTAAGAGTTTGTATATAATTTTTCATTCCAGATTCCGCACCATACGTTCAAACTCGGATTTTGATGTTGTATTTGCGCATCAATGATTTGCTTGGACACAATGCATAGTCACGCAGATACACGGATACACGGATACACGGATACACGGATCACGGATACACGGATACAGGATCACGGATACACGGTACATGGATACACGGATACACGGATACACGGATACACGGATACAATAGGATACACGGAGTACACGGATACACGGATACACGAATACAGGATAAAAGGAATACTACGGATACAGGATACACGGATACATGGATACAATACACGAATGAACTACCGATACAGGTACATTTGATACATGATACAGATACACGATATACGATACACAGATACACGATACACAGATACAAGATACACAGATACACAGATACACAGATACACAGATAACACGATACACAGATACACCGATACACAGATACACAGATACACAGATACACAGATACACAGATACACAGATACACAGATACACAGATACACAGATACACAGATACACAGATACACAGATACACAGATACACAGATACACAGATACACAGATACACAGATACACAGATACACAGATACACAGATGCAGAGATACACAGGTACAAAGATACACAGATACATAGGTACACAAATACACAGATACACAAATTCTGTTATTATGCTCATGCTTTATGTTAGTACCTTACTTATTATTAGCTTATGTTAGATTGTAATGGACTACTCAGCCGTCTTCTTCATCTTTAGCCCTGTTATTTTTGTGCTGTTGGTATTGCTATGTGTTTATGATATTGTATAGTATAGAATCATAGGTTTCGTGGTGATTCGTCTATCTCCTCGGGTAGGTCATTAAGAAGAGTTAAAGTGGATGGAGGATGTGAAAATTTGCCGTTGGGTTCTTTGGGTGTGTGCATATGTGTGTGTGTGTGCGCGTGCGAGCCTTAAT
This sequence comes from Vesta saturnalis, assembly GCA_036346205.1. Taxonomy (NCBI): domain Eukaryota; kingdom Metazoa; phylum Arthropoda; class Insecta; order Coleoptera; family Lampyridae; genus Vesta; species Vesta saturnalis. The sequence goes on along the minus strand of JARFJB010002163.1, from coordinate 15,909 downwards.
GTGTGTGTGTGTTTGTGCTTGTATGTGAGTGTGTTAGTGTATGAGTGTGCGTGTGTCTGTGTCTGTGCCTGTGTCTCTGCCTGTGCGTGTATGTGTGTGTATGCGTGTGTGCGCACATGAGGTCGTGGGTTGACTCGATGCAGAATTGCGTCTTTTTTGAGACATGTAGAGACCTAGTCGGAGGTGAAGATCGAACATGTCGTCTTCCCCTTGTCAGTGGAGATCATATTGCCGTGACTGCCTGTGAGATGTGAATTTAAAGTTGCTCTTCTTCTAATTAGTCAGTTGGACTTCTGCCAGAGGTTTACCGTTGCAGTAGTTTAATTCAGAGGCAACTTTCGCCCACGTATCTTCGGTGTCTTTATTGTTTCGTGCCTAATTAAAATGTTGAGACGATTGTATTACGTTTTGAAAGCCGGATATTTGAATAGTATTGCAAAAAGCAAAGTGTGACTCCAGTGCGTCACGCTTTTCGATAAAAACTCAGGTGTGATACACCAATAGATCACGCTCATTCGATAAAGCACAAGTATAAAGCACCGTTGGATTAAAACATCGTTTTATTTCAAAATATATATATATATATATATATATATATATATATATATATATATATATATATATATATATGTACAAGTGAGTAAAGATGTGCGCATTTGTAGAATCAGAATCTGATTATTTTTTATAAAAAAACATTTATATTGGTTAGCTGTCCAATTAAAACATCTCTCTTTAGATGGTAGGACAAGAATCTGCAATATCCTCTAAAAATGATCTTAGGTGTTGGGACAAGAATCGGTTGGTCTGTAGATGTCGGAACAGTTACAAAAAGGAAATTATTTCATGATATCAGTGTCAGAATCTGTCAAAACGACCTTAGATGTTGAGCTATTTTCAAGAATCGACCTTACAAAAGAAGATTACATGTAGGGGCCGAAATATGTCAAAGGCTCGAAGGTCTCAGTGTTTTTATGCCATCATGTTTAGTAAATAGCGAAACGCAATATAAATGTTATGGGCTACCAAATTATCATACCAGATTTTGATTCTACTCAAGCGTAAATGTGTGCGCCCGGGCGTATGTGTGGCTAGGTGCTCACTCGTTTGCATGTTTAGTTTCTTTAATTTCCGTGTTTGGGTTGTTTCTTATTGCATGTTTCAGCTTGTTTGGTATGCTTCTTTGCTTATTTCGTATGGATGTTTGTTGGCTAGTTTTCCGTGCTTTGTCTGAGTGTTTGTATGTTTACGGGTTTATATGTTTTGTACTTGCGTGCTTACTTGATTGTGGATTTAATCGTTCGGCAATTTCTTTGTTTGCGTGTACCTGTTTTTTTAAGTGTGTTTGCTGGTCTACAAGTTTGTTTGTGCCTTTTAGTTTGATTGATATGTTTTCTTGCTTGTGTCCTGCCAATTTGCGATGTTTGTTATTTTGCTTTGGGGGTTGCGTGTTAGTCTGTTCACTTTTTTCTGGGTTTGTTTCAGTGCTTCATATTTCGCACTAAGGCGCGTACCTGATTACTATTGTTTTTGTTTCGTGTTAGCATTTTTCTAAGTTTATGTATTTTGGTGTTTACTTGCTTCTTTGTTTTGGTGTTTACCTGTTTGCGTATGAGTTTGTTGATTACCAGTTTTTCTGTATGTTTTACTCTTGCTTGTTTGGGGCTTATGGTTGCTTGGTTTGGAAGTTGCGTGTTAGTGGGTTTAGAGGTTGAGTAACTTTTTTCTTTTGTTGTGTTTTTATGTTTGTGGGCATAGATATTTTGTGTTTGGGTGTTTACTTCATTGCTCATTGCTTTGTTTGCGTTTTTGTATGTTAAGGGTTTACATGTTTGGGTGTTTACATATTTAGCTTCTTAGTTTTGGGTTGGATGTTTGGGGATTAACGTGTTTTGGTGGTTTACTTGTTCGATTGTTTGCTACTAGATTTTTTTGTATGTTTTAGTTGTTTCCGTATGTTTTCTTGCATGTTTCGTGTATGTTTTGGGTAATTGGGAGTTTTATTTGAATGTTTGTGTATTTATTGACAAAAAATAGGGGATAAAAGGTGGACCGAGAAACATGATGATAAATATATGGGCGGGGGTTGCAACACCTGTGGTAAAAACGTGTCACCACTGCACCGCTCGTACGCAAAACCTTTCGTATGGTAGAAAAGTGGCGTCGTGTGATGTGGGCTACTACTTAGAATAATAAATTAAACTTAAAACACATCCGACTTCCTACTTTTCAAAATTGCACAAGCGCCTGTGACCAGCTAAACAAGGATAATGGGTTCCTTCGTCCATCCTTTTAAATATCGTATTGATGCTTATGAAGAACAGTGAAGTAACTAATGTAATTCCAATGAATGAAATAGATTTTTAAAATGTGCCAATACTTTGTTTAGTTATAAGATTGATAAAAAATGGAAAAGAATATGACGTGGGTCTTCGTGTGGCACACTCGTGCTGAAACACATTATGTAATGGTATCTAAATCTAGAACAGACAGTAAACAGAATCAAACCAACCACATTTTAAATTGCAATTTTAAAGATAGAGCAGCTTCATGTAAGAAATTTTGGCAATTATTTTAAAAATTCCAATTTATTCAAACCGTAAATGGTTATGACCAACAAGGACGATTTCATCCTCTTATATACATTAATGAAAAGTAAAAGGTAACGAAACAAATTTTCCAGTTAGCATTGTATATTCAATGAATGCACTAGACACACTGATGTTCGTGTTCGATAAAAGCCATATTAACAGTCTACAATAGTAGGCAATTTACAGATTTAATTATGTCACAATCGTCTCTTAATGTTACATTGATTATATTAAAACGAAAGGTAGTTTTTAGCGAAATAATCGATTTGGAAAACTACTTACTCTTTCACTATGTATTCACTTTTACCGATAATGCATAATTTCACCTATCTATCTTTAGTAATTATACGTTTAATATTTAATGGATCTATCCATCATTACACTCGTATGATTTGTATGCGCCGCACTGCGTGTTTTTAATAGTTAGGGATTGTTAACACACATTTTGAAAGTGTTTGTTTTTGGAAAATATAAAATGTGATTATAATTTTGTCACGCAACAGATAATAGGACTGTAATTTAAAAGATTCTTATTATGCAGGTCCTATACGTGCTTTAAATTTACTTAATATCAATACTTGGTTTCCACAGTTCAAAGACTCAATCTGTAAATGATCTACAACCATTTGTGCAGAAAGCCTTGAAGCAATATTACTGAACATAAGTACTCAGAAATGTTGTGTACCAAAGTTACAAAAACAAATTGGTACGTTCGTAAACGATGGATAGGTGGCGCTGCTTCAAATATCAGACTGGACTCCTTAACATTAGTTCGCCGACTTTCTGAGGTGGGTAAGGGCTTCTGGTTCCCTTTTCCTTATAGTTAATTCATTTTTTTTATGGTTGTGGACCTGAACAGGCTAAATTTGGCCTATCGTGCTAAAGCACTCAGTAACACTTAGGAGGATGGATAGGATAATGAATTGCCAATAGAAGCCTAGAACAGCTACCTTAAATTTTCTCATATCATAAGTGAGAGAAAACAGGAACTAGGAGATCATTCCAGAGTTTAGAAGCCGTGTGAAAAATGTGGATTGCGCTTTGGTACGACAAGTGGAGATTTGTACTGCATACTGATGATGTGAATGAGCGAACCGAGTGTTTCTCGCAAAGATAGCAGATGGTATCAAAGATATAATTCACAGCACAATAGCCGTTGTAATAACGATAATACAAAAAAAGAACAGAAACCATCCTTCCATGCTCAAGGGACTGTATGTGAGAAGTTAAGGATGGGTCATTTATAAGCCTAATCGCTCGCTTTTGAATACGATCAACGATATTGAGAGCGTATTGTCACTAACTCTGCCGTCTTAGGAGAAAATACCTGTCATAAAAGGAGTTTAGATTTATAAACATGCCCCTAGGGAAGATGTTAGAGTGTGGCTAGGTCAATACTTCAAACTTCCCTCGAAGATAACCGATTCTACTCGGACATTGACGAGTGCGCCGGCGCACAAGGAGGCTAGCAGCGTTCTCGTTTCTCGTGTGTTTCGCTGTTTAAAGTGTAACTGTCATCGAGTGAGCATTATTATGATGTATTCTCCTGCTTATGAGCCAACATCAGCGGACATTAGAGATTTTACTGACTTGTTAATAAACTATTACAACATAACCGTTCAAGATAATGATGGAAACGATGACGTGGATGAGCTGAATGTATCTCACATCCAAGGTGATTGTGATGATTCGCCGAAGAGGAAGAAGAGCGATGAGGTAGAGGAGAAGGACGAATATCAAGACTATGATGATGATAGCGACGAATCACGGTTCAAGAAGAAGAAGAAGACCGATAAAGGTTGTTATTAAATAAAAATGAAGTATTGTTGTTTATAATAATAATAATATATTCTCAAACGCTAAGCTTTGCTTCAATTTTGTCAATAAACTTGTTTTTCCTAACATCTTGATTCATGTTTGCAACCTTACGAGTTTTCGCATTAACGTGTTTTTCACTGGCGTGTTTTCGTTTGTGTGTTTTCGTATTTACGTGTTTTCGATTTACGTGTTTTCGCATTTGTATGTCTTCGCGTTTGCGTATTTTGGTGTTAGTGTGTTTTCATAATATCGTTTTTTCGTTTGTGTGTTTTTGTGTTAGCGTGCTTTCGTGTTAGCGTGTTTTTCGTTTTACGTGTTTTCGGATTAGCGTGTTTTCGTGTTTGAATATTTTCTTTTATGTTGGTGTGTTGGTGTGTTTTTGCGTTTGCGTGTTTTCGTGCGCTTGTGTGTGTGTGTGTGTGTGTGTGTGTGTGTGTGTGTGTGTGTGTGTGTGTGTGTGTGTGTGTGTGTGTGTGTGTGTGTGTGTGTGTGTCTATGTGTGTGTGTGTGTTTGTGTGTTTGTGTGTTTGTGTGTTTGTGTGTTTGTGTGTTGTGTGTGTCCGTGCGTGCGTGCGTGCGTATATGTGTGCGTGCGTGCGTAGGGTACGTGCGTGCGTGCGTGGGTACGTGCGTGCGTGGGTTTGTGCGTGCGTGCGTGCGCATTTTCTTTTACTCCTCGTGCTAAACAATGATAGTCGATTGTATGTAGTTGTAGGCAATATTGTGTTCACTAAAAGCCATAATTGGAAACGCTGCTTGCTATGACCAGTCCGTAGAGCTATGTTTAATTAGCTTTTTGACAGATGTATTTATAATGAAGTCATTCTTGCATGTAAAATAATATAGATGTGAAACCAGCTAGCTAACGTGTTTTGCTGCTGTTACACGCATCACAGTATTGAAGATTCTGTTTATGTATTAGAAAAACGTACTACAGTCTCGAAACAGAATGCAGATAAAATTGAAGGAAATGAATACGGTACAGCTTCTGAGAAGGAGCTGAAAGATTTGAAGAGTGTGCAACATTTCCACAGCCGTGTTGAAACCAGTTAATTTAGGGATAACCTCGTGTCCATGTAATAATAATGCCTGATAAAGCTCTTAGGGTTATTAGCTGCTTTATAGGTTGTTATAATATAATCGTTCAAGGTGAAGACGATGAGGTAATTGTATCTCAAAATCTCGATGATGATGGTGATGCTCTCTATGAAATTTCAAATAAAATTAGATTACGTCACTCTTATTTCAGATTAGAAATTTTAAAGCGTTTAGTTAACATTGCTATTAATCTCAACTGGTAAAAATCCATATGACGTAAAGTACATATATATATGTGTGTGTGTGTGTGTGTGTATGTGTGTGTGTGTGTGTGTGTGTGTGTGTGTGTGTGCGCGCGCTAGCAAAATTTTTAAAACATTTGTGTTCTGAATGTAAAATAAGTACAACATATTAGCTGAATACGAGTAGCAGTAATCAGGTTTTGTGTATTACTTTCTAAATTAGTTAATGATCGGAATGTAATAGCCAGTTTAAATCCAACCATTCACAGAGCGTGTCTAGTGAGACTACATGTGGACACGTTGTATAAAAAAAATATTTCAGTTCAACATATGGTTATCGTTATTAGAATAACTGAAGGAAAAAACACATCTAATGTCGATAAAGATTTTTAAAATGTATTATTACTCTTACAGGATGACGTCATAAGATCAACTCAACAAATAGCTGGTACGTATTCGTGGATTTTAAACTTGTAGTTATTGTTTAATTCGCGTATAATAATAAAACCTTTTGCCTTTTATTTCCATTATAACAGTTTGATATTCTTAAACACATGTTAATTAATTTAACTCTATGTTATAAGTAATTATTACTTTCAGTCTTTTTAATGGGTTTTACAACTGTTAATGAACACGTTTCAATGAATCAATTTAGTGTATGTAATTGAACATGCAAATAATCAGATATAATGTTCCGAATGTATAGGTGGTGACTGTTTAGAGAATCTGCCTATACATAAAGCATTATTGCATTAGGGTAGAAATTATTTATTATTTCACGTCATATTTAATTAGACTTTAATGTATTTAGTTTTGAACTGTAATCTGGTTTCCCCAAACTGTAAGACATAATTGCGGTTGATTGATTGATTGAGATTGATCTGGTGATCGAGCGTGATTTGTTTGAGATTGATTCATTCATTGATTTGTTTGTGTGTGAGAAAGAGCCGAAAGAGAGTGGGAGAGAGAGAAACAATAGAGCAAGAGAGAGGTGTGCATTATCAACTTCTATTATAGAAAACGTTCATTAGTCTATACGCCACTAGATGGCACAAAAATCAATTTTAACTCAAAGGGGCCAGGGCGCATACCCTGATACAAGTCTTGTCTTACAATGCTAATTTTATTAGAATACAATTTTGTATGACGGGCGAAGGCCTACAGCTGTAAGATTAAGTTAGAACCCGCATACAATTGCACCAAGGGGCTACGATAGCTCTACACTTGTCTTATAAGGTTAGGGTCCCATACTATCTCCGGCCAGGTGGCGAAGGCCCGAGAACAAGTTGCGAAGCCCTACACATGTCTTAAAAGAACGCCCTTATTAGAAATACAACGTATAAATAAATTTCCAGGTAAAAGATCATCCAATAGCATATGACCATTTTAAAGCAATAGGATCGATAATTTTAATAATAATAATATCTTATTAGGGTAATTATGCAATTTCCAACATTGTATGCGTGTGCATTTGCCTAACCTCCAGGGGTACTGCTCTTAATACAACCAAAAAGGACCTTAATTAGATAACCATCAAAAATAATCCTAAGATCAACCCCAAGTCCAATACCAACCCCTACAAAAATTGCTGTCAAAAAGGCTCTTAATACAACAACAAATTCTATCAGGGTTGACCCCCGAAAAGAAACCATAGAGGTAGAAAAAACGCGTCCTATACGTGAGCTGTCATAAAATAGAGGTGAAACAAATACACCCCTCAAGTAAGCGAGTAAAAACAAAAAAGGCCTTAATTAGGGATGAAAATCCCATTAAGGATTGAAAAAGGCCTCCGAAAAGAAACCATAGGGGTGGAAAATACGGTCCCCCTCGTGGGCATATAAAAAAGTGAAAAGTGGATTTTTCCCAGAAAATCCAAGATGGCGGCCCAAGGTGTCGGAGTACTACTGATGGTCAACCCATGAGAGATTAGGAGATACAGTGATACCCAACAGAGTAATAGAGTCTGAAAACTTAAGAACTGAGCTATTCATACTTACAACAGGAAAAGATCGATCTTTTTTGGCGGACACAAGACAACACTGAGTTTTGTTAGCATTAAATTTAACTAGATTATTGCTTCCCCATTCGAGAATACGTTTAATGTCTTTGTTGAATGAATTTGCCATTTCAGCTTTAATTTCTTGATTTGACATAGAAGGTGGATTGTCACTATGAATAGACTGAGATGAACTACAGTGAAGAGTACTATCGTCAGCAAAGCAATGGATGGGGTTAGTTGTAGAAATAAGGTCATTTATGTACAGAAGAAACAGTGTAGGTGCTATAACGGATCCCTGTGGTACGCCTGCGTTAATGCTAACTTCTTTTGAAAAAAAACCATCAACTACGACACGTATTTCCATTATATTCTTCCATCGGATTTTTAGTACAAACTTAACCAAAATATGGCTTTGGTTTCTGTTTCAGATATAAAATCCTGCGCCATTCGTCGGTCGTCAAAAGTCCTCATTTTCTGATCCAATATTCTAGCATATGTGGTATTAGGTCTAATCCTAATGCTGTTCACCAGCACAATTCTCTTCTAGAAACTACGATTATTCCAACTTGCAATTTCGCTAAGGTTTACTATAACTTTCAATATTAAAGGAAGAAAAAAAATTTTACTTGATTTGGTTTAAACATTCTAGTCCTAATTAGTGAAATTCTATTGCTGCGTCTATAAGTCCCCAATTACAAGACTTCTTCGTTTCTTGATTACCATTTTAAAAATGAACTATCTTTTATCTCAGTTTCCCTCTTGAAATATCTCAATTCCAGGAGATTTCAATGTTTATCAATCTAATTGGTTTCAATTTTCATTTATCACTAATCCTGCTAGTCATAGTTCAAAAAGACTTGCTATACGGTGTGATCTTACACAAATGATATCCGAACCCACAGAATATCAATAATAACCGTAACCATACAATTTATAGTCCTCTTCCTTCCACCATGTTTTTGCCCACTAGTTCTATCTGGCCATCGTCTAATAGAAATAACCCAAATGTCTTGTAGAGTTTTAAATAGGCTAAACTTGATTAAGATTTCTTTCAACCATCCCAAGGCGTGAATGTTATTTTAAGTCGTCCTTATTTCTGGACATTGGTCTTTCAGTGTTCGAAGTCATCCTTATGGACATGGAGTTATATATTCTCAAAAAGCAAAATCGTTTATGTTATTATCATACTCCAACCCTAGTTCAATGGGACTATGTATGTTCGTGAACAATCCCGGCATGGAATTCATACATTTGATCTTCGAGTGCTCTTTTAGTTTTCGGGTTCAGCATGTTCGATAACTTTGTTGGTCGTGAAGATGGTTTCGATGTTATGTCTTCGAAGGATTTTTGATTCTGTCTGTCGTGCCTTTAGTTTAGTTATAGAACATGCTGCAAGAAAACTAAAATAGCACTCGAAGATCAAATGTACGAGATTCCATGCGGATTGTTCACGAACATACATAGACCAAACAAACAGACGCATTAATGTAATAAGAGAAACATCGTAACGCAGTACAAAAGACCAGAAAACGTCTTCACTGGCACAACATGTAAAGGAGACCACGCATAGTTTTGACAACACAAGGATAATAGCAAACAAACGAAATCGAAAAATACCACATAATTTGAATTCACGAGACGACACTACAGATTGCCATCGACCTAGGTATTCTAAACAAGTCACGAACGAAAGGAAAGGAGAAAGGAGAAATGAAAGTCATCACAACGACCAATAACCAGGGCATCGACCAAGAAAGTCAGCATGCAAATAGACCATCGCATAGTTCAGTTCGAGTTACCAGGAGCAGAACGAAGACTTGAAAATGGCAGATGAGATTATGGAAACGTCGTCATTTCAACATCGGTTCTTTTAAGAACCATGGAGGAGAATCTACGAGAGACCAATGAAGAACATCAACTTCATATAGCACTAAATGAAAATTAACACAACACACACACACACACACACACACACACACACACACACAAAATATATATATATATATATATATATATATATATATATATATATATATATATATATATATAACACACACACACAACGTGTCCCAGATAAAATTTCCAGCATGGGGATTTCGCTTATTATAAAAGATACAGATTTGGTTAAATTAGATGAATTACTCCTAAGGATTAGTGAAATTATAGGACACTCTCCAATTTCCATGTATTTTAAGACTATGGCAAGAAAAGAAAATGTCAAATTTCTTTTTCTTGTAATATCTTTTGTTATATTAGACATATAAATTTTATTTACACTTTCTTAAGATATTTTTATGCAGAATTTAAATATCAATTTGGATTTTTTGCAATTTCTATTTTTTAGTTTCAACCTAAATAAATTTTCTTATGGAACGACAAGTCGGCTTTGAAATAATTGATCGTGTTTTTTATCCTCTTTACAATGATATAGACATGTACTATCTATTTTTAAAACAACAAAGAAAATTTAAAAAATGTATTTTATTAAAGACATGAGAAAACGACAAAATAGATAACAACAAGAGTTAAGCAGGTAATAGTATTGGAGATAATTATCCAATTATAAAAGATGTTCAAACAATTGACCATTCGGTTCTAAACATAATTGTGCCTGCGTAGTGTCGACGTAATTGCTCTACGTAGTATTTGGCATTTAATGCTACCAAATGCTGCAAGAACAGCTTCACGAAGATCTTCGGCATTCTCAAATGTTTGCACGTACACTCGATTTTTACCTAGCCCCAAAGGAAAAGTCCAAGCGTTAAGTCTGAGATCTGGTGGCATAAATCGGCCCTCAATTACCAATCCATGAATTTGGAAACCGATTATTAAGATATTCGTGATGATGCTTGAATTGTGGGTGGCGCCACCTTGTTGGAAGCAGATATTAATATTCTCAATCAGTGGTAAATCATCAAGTTTATTTTCTAAATCAGTTTGTAGTAAATTCAAATACGTTTCACTATTTAATGTTTCGTTAAAATATGGGCCCAATAAGTTTAGCGCCTAATATGCACCAGACGTTAAAACCAAATCTCACTTGATGCCGACTTTCACGGTCCCAAAATGAACGTTGTGTCGATTGAAAAGTTATTATTTGTAAATCTGCTTTGTCAGACCACAAAATCGTAGCTGGAAAATTATCGTTATTCTCACATTGATTAACATACCATTGGCAAAATTGTAATCTTCTCCTGATCTCCATCTCTAAGTCCCTGCAGAATGGTGTACTTAGCGGATGATACCTGTGACGTTTTAAATTCTTTGTGATGTAGTTTTCAAATACCAGTGTTATATCAATTTCTAACAGATGTTGAAGGATTTTCAACTGATTGTAATACATTTAGTTCTGCATCTTCATTCCGTAATTTCGGATTCCTAGTAGGTTTTGAAAATGAACCATATTCTTTTAAATTAATTACCAAATTGTACGTACGAGCACTGGGCTGCCTTCTTTCAGGATACAGCCTCAAGTACATCCGTTCAGCTTCTAAACTGTTTTTATGAGACAAGATGTAACAACTCAACATATCAAACTTTTCAGTATTAGTAAATAAAGCCATGTTTGACACAAAATATTCTGGAACAAATAATTTTAAGTGACATTAAATTGATTGTGTTTTTATGTTTCACGGCCTGCTTATTGTTAGAGTCTTTAATAAAATACATTTTTTTAAATTTTCTTTGTTGTTTTAAAAAATAGATAGTACATGTGCTAGATCATTGTAAAGAGGATAAAAAAACACGATCAATTATTTCAAAGCCGACTTGTCGTTCCACAAGAAAAATTTAATTTAGGGGTTGAAACTAAAAAATAGAAAGTGCAAATATAATTTATATGTCTAATATAAGAAAAAAGAAATTTGACATTTTTCTTTTTCTTGCCATAAGTCTTAAAATACATGGAAATTTGGAAATTGGAGAGTGTCCTATAATTTCCCTAATCCTTAGGAGTAATTCATCTAATTTAAACAAATCTGTTATCTTTTATAATAAGCGAGATCCCATGCTAAATGTTATCTGGGACACGTTGTATATATATATATATATATATATATATATATATATATATATATATATATATATATAATATATATATATATATATATATATATATATATATATATATATATATACAGGTGTTTCATTAAGGTCAACATATTTCAGAAACTAGTGGACATAAAAAGTGGAGAAAAAATTCATTATAAAAGTCGCCACGAGAAAATCCTGGAAATTATTTTAAGTTCCGTAATTCATCGCAAGTGGGCGCAATTGAAAATTAAAAATAAAATTATAAATTTCTCCGAAAATTCCCACATTAAGGCATACCTTTGGTAACATCGTTAGAAAGCTTAGACAATTCTGCATCATTTTGGTCTAAGGCTCATTGGCGTACCGACCTTAATAAGAGTGGGGGAAGCTATTGAATGTGTAATCATTTAAATCGCTGTTATTTTTAAACGACTTATCCGATTGTAGTAAACCTAGGCTTGTTTAGAAGAAAAAGGTAAGTACTTTTAACTGTCGCATCCATTGGTACGCGATAGCTCATAATAAAATTGTTAGAGGGCGCAATTTGTAATAATACCAGTATTTTGATTTTATTCAGAAAAATTAAATCATACGGTATAATTATGACATCATAAGCGGAAAGTAGCTTAAATTTGTAACAAAAACGTAAATAACGCAATTTGATATCTTTATTTGTTCCAGAGTTATGGCGAAAAGAAGACTTTTAACCGTTTAATTTAATAATTGATTGTTGCTATGGTTTCTTAAGGTGTATAGGTTGGATTAGTAATGAGGAATCTGCATTTATCATAGTCTGTGCCTCCTTCACACTCTATCTAGGCTTAGGACTAGTCCAAACTAAGCAAATTGCAAAATTTGGAGCGTGTTTAGAGGCCAACGGGCCATAACAACGATATCAAAGTAATGATTGATTTTTGTTTAAGAAACTTTTCAATAGAATGGTACAAAATCATGAACAACTGTTAAAAACTAGTGAAAATCTATAAATGTTCAAATTGACGGCCGTTTTGTAAAAACAACTATTAATTCTTCTTCTGTACGATTATAACATCATATAAAACTTCTAAGGCATAATTCTAATGGGTGTGTTTTAAAATAATAATCTAATTTGCTGCGGAACAAAGTCGGCTCGTTTCCATGGAGGTAAATAAATTGAAAAGTTGTCAACTTACTTAATTTTGATTGATGTTGTGTTGTAAAATTTTTCCTTCATTAGTTTTGGGTTTCATTGTTTATCAGAAATTAGTGCTATCCTTCAAAATGTCGTATACCAATGCCGAGGCTTACGACATGCTTGCCGTGTATTATGAATGTTTTCAAAATGCAGCTATTGCGGAACGACAATACGTTATCAGATATCCTGATCGAAGGCACTACACTAGAAAAGTGTTTCGGCGAATGGCAACATTTAAGACAAACAGGAAATGTACGGTACTCCACTTCCTGTCAGAAGACGTCGCATAAAAATGAAGACAATAGTATTAATGTTCTTGCGTACGTAAAATCGGAGCCTCACGTAAGCATCAGGAGATTTCCACAGAACTAGGTGTGTGTTGCTTCTGTGTTCAGGAAAAGATTTTGCCATCCTTATCATCTAGTTTTACACCAGGCTTTATCAGGAACATTTTGACAGGCGGCTCGACTATTGCTATTGGCTGAGAGACATGTGGTGAAAATCTTATTCCTTTCCAAAGCTTTATGGACCGATGAGGCTACTTTTACTAGCTGCGGAGGTTAATTTGCACAATATGCATTATTGGTCCAAACAAATCCTCACTGGATGCGCGAAGTGGATCACCAAAACAGATGGAGTGTAAATTTGTGGTGTGGTGTTTTAGGTGACAGAATTATCGGACCATTTGTTTTTCATGGACACCTAAATGGTGAATCTTATTTAAACTTTTTACAAAATGACTTGCCCAATCTTTTAGAAGACATTCCCTTGATGTGAGAGCATCCCTGTGGTATCAACATGATGGATGTCCTTCACCTATTCCCGAAGAGTCCGTGATTTCTTAAATGTTAGATACCCAAATCGCTGGATGGGAAGGTTTTGTTTCCGTGGCCACCTAGATCCCCGGATTTAATTTATTAGATTTCTACTTGTGGGGAAGAATAAAAGATATTATTTACGAAACGAGACCAACCACCCGAGAGGACATGATTCACCGAATTAAAGCAATAAATTCGATTCCACGAGACGAAATCGAAACAGCTGTTTCAGTACAAGAAGAAGAATTAATAGTCGTATTTTACAAAACGGCCGTCAATTTGAACATTTATAGCTTTTCACTTGTTTTTAATAGTTGTTCATGATTTTTTACCATTCTATTAAAAAGTTTCTTAAAAAAATCAATCATTACTTTGATATCGTTGTTATGGCCGTTGGCCTCTAAACACGCTCCAAATTTTGCAATTTGCTTAGTTTGGACTAGTCCTAAGCCTAGATAGAGTGTGAAGACTATGATAAATGAAGATTCTTCATTACTAATCCAACCTATACACCTTAAGAAACCATAGCAACAATCAATTATTGAATTAAACGGTTAAAAATTCTTCGTTTCGCCATAACTCTGGAACAAATAAAGATATCAAATTGCGTTATTTACGTTTTTTGTTACAAATTTAAGCTACTTTTCGCTTATGATGTCATAATTATACCGTATGATTTAATTTTTCTGAATAAAATCAAAAAAACTGGTATTATTACAAATTGCGCCCTCTAACAATTTTATTATGAGCTATCGCGTACCAATGGATGCGACATTTAAAAGTACTTACCTTTTTCTTCTAAACAAGCCTAGGTTTACTACAATCGGATAAGTCGTTTAAAAATAACAGCGATTTAAATGATTACACATTCAATAGCTTCCCCCACTCTTATTAAGGGGTACGCCAATGAGCCTTAGACCAAAATGATGCAGAATTGTCTAAGCTTTTCTTTAAAAGGTATGCCTTAATGTGGGAATTTTCGGAGAAATTTATAATTTTATTTTTAATTTTCAATTGCGCCCTTGCGATGAATTACGGAACTTAAAATAATTTCCAGGATTTTCTCGTGGCGACTTTTATAATGAATTTTTTCTCCACTTTTTAGGTCCACTAGTTTCTGAAATATGGCCCTGGCCAGCCTTAATGAAACACCTGTTATATATATATATATATATATATATATATATATATATATATATATATATATATATATTATATATGTATTAAAAAAAGGAAAGGTCACGTATTTTATTTACCAAGGGGAGAGCGGGCTGCTCGAACTTTCCGAGCTCCTTCAGCCGCAATCATGAATTCCCAGCATACGTACATACATTACGTTATATGCATGGTGAGATTAAAGATGGGTGTATCAGGATAAGATCGGAAGGAACGGAGTTAGGGTTCTGAGGGAAATACTACCCCAGCATTTGCCTAAGCAGAACATGGTGTGCAATACACAGTGACCATGCCGCTACATGTGTATAAAAACTCCTGAAAAACCTCATAAAGGTATGACGGTAACGGAATCGAACCCATTACCTCCCGAATGCTAGGCAGGTCGTGTCACCACTACGCTACCAGCTCGGTTGTATTATGTATAGTTGACCGTTGATGATTATAGTTAAACTACTGAAACGTATTCGGTTCATTTTAATTGTGTGTGATACGGGGGTCTACTTTTTCTGTTAGTTTTGCCACAGGTCCAGTGTTCCAGATTTTTTAATCAACTGTGCCTATGTGAACTTATAACTTGTTACGTATGAGGGTGCAAAAAATTTTACGGATCAAAATCGCGTGTAATTAGCTTAATTATACACATGTTTAAATCTAACTGTTCCGAAATGATTCGCTTATTTTCACACACCTTAAAACGATGTGTACTGACTATTAAACTGGAAAGTTAGTAACGCTGAACGAAAGCATAAAAATTATTCTCATTCTGCGCAAAAATAAGAACAAAAAGTTACAGTAGCTGTGAAAATTTATTTTCTAATTCTTTACGTTCCTCCTGCAATTAATTATTAAAACATTCCAAATTTACTAGTTCATAGGGCTAAATCGACCTTTTATGTCTCTCTTCCCCTTGTATTTTGATATAGCATCATTTAATACCGATGTTTTATATCTACATTAATCCGGCAGTTTGAAGCGCTTAAAAGAGTATAAATTAAACGGTAGTATTTGAGATAATTGAACGAAC
>JARFJB010002162.1:430000-707831 GCA_036346205.1 Vesta saturnalis | reverse complement strand
AAAGATTTAGTAAAACACTGAAAAGAAAGATGTGGCGTTATTTCATTCAAGTATAAAGAGGCCCCTGCGGCTGGAAACAATAAAAACATTTTGGAAGTGTGAAATAACCTGTACGCGAAAAGCTTAGGCACAGCACGTCATCCTAAATATAAAGTCGGTGAATGTCAGAATCGTCAGAACTAAGTACACCTTTGAGAAGGGATATGAAACGAATTGAAGTGAGAAAGTTTTCACAATTAGTGCAGTGATAAAAAGAAGACCACCAGTTTACGATGAGGAATTGCAGATTGTTACGGTTGATAAGATTTTATCAGAGAAGGTTCGCGGGCGACATAAATAATACCTGGTCAAATGGCGTGGATACAGTGACAAATTTAATAGTTGGATGTTAGCTTCGCATTTGAGAGATATATAAAATGGATTTTTATCTTACCTTATGGAGTAATAGCCAAAACTAATAAGATTAACGGGTTTATGGCTTGTAGGCATATCGGAGATTCTCTTCCCTTGTTCTTTCGCCTCTGTAAGTGCGACAGATAATTTAATTTATTATAAAATTGATCCATTAGTTGAGTTGACCGGCCTATTTCCACAGTTTTTTCTTTTTGAGCGCGACGTTTTGGAAGCGGACTCTGCTTCCGTCATCAGGCTTAGTCCTGAGAAGGACTGTTTTCGCACTTGAGTCGAATTCATATGTTATATAATTTTTTCTCAAGCACTTGACTGCTCTCAGATTCGAACTTGGTACCTTTCACTTACTAGTCTGGCACTTTTACCGCTGAGCCACTGAGTAATCCAATATATATATTTTATAACTTATATACACATCTGGGTTTCATTTCCACACTAGCTGGGCTTATTGGATTTTCTGCTAGTGCGATGTATGTGGCTTCTTTGAGTTTCCGACGAGTTGTGTTCTCGTCCTTTACCACTATGTTATCCCATTGGATGCGGTGGTCTTCGTTCCAGACATTCTTGATTTTTCTGTTTCGCCCTTGCGGACGTTGTTGTTATGTTCCTGCGTTCTCACTTTGAGTGGTCTACTGCTCTCTCCTATGTATGCTCTGCCGCACTCGCATGGTACGTTGTATACACAATTCTTGGAATTCTGATCTTCAGTGTGTGGTTTGGTACTGGTTTGTATTCCCCTGAGTGTTCTGGTCGATTTGAAGGCAATGCGTATCTTGTATTTGCTGCCTATATTCTTCGTATTTTGTATGAGGTATCTTGTATATATGGTATTATCGCTGTATATTTAGATTCTTCTTTTTCAGTTGTCCTTTGGAATTTGAAAACATCGATACGAGTGCAACAATGCCATAAAAGTTTGGGACGTCGTGTCTGAAGCTACACAAAGATTTCACGAGGCAGGTAGAAATCTTAAACGTAAAGCCGACGAGAAAATCGATAAAACGATGGAGGGTTCCGGCTACAAAAGAATACGTCTGGCCGATAATAACCAGTTTCTACGAGAGCTCTTGCTAAGAAGAAGAAACCTACTTAGGACGATATATTTACAAGATAATAATGGCTTTTCTACATTCCCAATCGTGTGACCTTGTTGTACATCACAGCTAAAGTTCTAAAGCAAGACGATACAGCACTTACTGACGCTGATGTTGTAGCACCGGTAAACAATTGGACGCATTCGCTTTTCTCATAAGTGTAGGTTTACTTAAATCAGAAGATGCTGTCACAACGAAACAACACCTATGCATATCGCTCGTATACCTAAACGATGCTAAATTATGGAAAGGAGACGAAGAGATCACATCTAGGTTGTACCTTATGGCACAATTCTACAGCCGGACAAATGAATATACTGGGACACGCAAATAACGGTTTCTCAACATGTCAAGTACTTGCAGCGACCAGCAAGAAGGTTGCGATGGTTGGTCACGTGCACTCAGATTTGTATAATCAAGAAAAGTTTCTCATAAGTGGTGTTGAGTTAAAGGCTAAATTTGTACGATCAAGAGACACCTTTAGTATAATGACGGCGCACGTTTCACCTTACAAGACGCGGATTATGGACGATAGTTTACTAGTGAGACGTATGCGGATCAACCCAACCATTGTAAAGCGTTAGAAATAACTGCAGCAAAATACGATGTTACAAGGATATACATAAAAGAATTAACTATACCTGCGGGCATTCAACGAAAATCATTGGATAATGTTTTCCTGGGTCAGTTACCTAAACGATCTATCGTAGGTTTTGTCGCAAATAAAGCCTTGTCATTACTCCTCAAATGGATTCAATTTTCACCACAGCAATTCCTTCGAAAGCCGTACAACCAGACTTTACAGCTACTGGTTTATATGTAAGGACATATCACACCTTATTCTCCGATACGGGTATTCATTTTTTGAATGAGGGCAACGATATATCGAGAAGCGATTACCCCCACGGCTACTGTTTAATGGCATTTGACCTGACACCTGACTTGTCTGCAAACGCTAGCACTGGAATTTAGTTAGAAACGGATCCCTGCGCCTAGAAGTCGGCTTTGAAGAAGCACTCGTGGTGTACGCAGAATTCGATAACGTGATCGAGATCGATAAACATCGGAATGTCGTCGTAGATTTTACCTGCTAAAAGGGATAACTCTAGATCTCAAGCTTCCGTGTACAGCAGAAAGTGATAGATGATGGGAGCATACTTGGACATATAAACGTTTAGAGGTGGTAACAACGAATTCATGCCGAAAGAAATTCCAGTGGTTATTGATCATGGAACTTTATTGTTGATGCTGATAAAATTACCTCGAAATTATTTTATATCAAAGCCCATGTCAAGCCCGATAAGGTATTTAAAGAATAAATATCAAGGCCGAGCCATATAGTCTACAACGATTTCCAAGAGGAGTTGATAAGAGTGATGCAGCCGTTTAACAAAATTCATGTTAAGGGCAGTGAAAAACAACAGTTTTTAAGGTTTCTTAACAAACCAATAGTAAACCTGGACGAGACTGGTTGCCCGTCGATTAAAAAATTGAAAAGGAAGCAAAAGCATATAGTTGTTTAAACCATAACATCGTTGATCGTATGTGTGCACTGTAAAACGCATTACAATTGTAGGGCTGGACACATACCAATTCCAAAGATGTATACAGTAAAACAAAAATGACCACAAAACAAAAATGAAAGAAACGAGAGTGACGGGAGAAATGAGGGGCTAGGGAGACGAGAGAGACGTGAGAAGCGAGAGATACGAGTACGATCAACTTCTATTACAGGAAACATTCCTAATTTAAAAATACACCACTAGATGACGTCACAAACAAACAAATCTGCTTTTAAAAATAGGTGTAATTTAATTAGAGGGATTTTTTGTCGCGCTCAAAGAACGTGAACATTATTTCCATTTTCAAGGCCAGTCCAACTTTCACGTAATTAGCTAATTAAAGGTTATTCCAAACAGATTAGATGTACTTGAATAGTGAAAGGTTCTTATTGTGGTTACGTAACGGGAAATCCAGAAAATAATTACTTTATATTATTCATTTATAAACAAAACGCCGAAAGGGAATGTGTTGTGACTGTAAGCAGCTGTTTAACTTGTCAAGGCGTTCTTTCAACACGATTATTGACAACAGCTCTGGTCAGTGATCGTTTTATTTTAACCCTTACCCCTTATTTTATTTACTTTATTTAATTGCTAGAGGTCTGACTCCAAGTTTGGTTATATTTGCTACTGTATAGGAATTTTCACTAATTTAGAGTCCTACGAAATGAAATCGTGTTAGTTTCAAATCACATTTGTATTATCAAAATTGGAAATGAGTTTATCACTGTATGTAAAACGTGGCAACAGTGTTACATGTTAATTTGATGCTCGTATATTGACAATAATGCCGAAGGCTATCTCATGTATTTCTGAATTGTGGTTGTTTTAGCAAGCTGTAAGTTAAGCCAAACCAGTATTTTTGAATTGTAAGCTGATTTTTGCAAGCTGTAAGTTATGATTTGATTGAGTGTCCGTTAGCCTTATCTACAAAGTAAGCGGTCGCTCATAGTAGCTAGTGAGAGAATCGTCACCTGAAGGTTATAAAGAATTGCTAGCTCAGCTTCTTGTTTGATTTGATTGAGATCGATTGATTTGACTGATTTGGCTAATTGCTTTGATTGATCTGGTTGTTAGATTTGATCGAGAGTGATGTGTTTGATTTGCTCAATTGATTTAATTTGATTAAGTGATTTCTTTGATTTGATCGAGATTGTTTGATTTGGTTTGATGTAGTTCGGCTGATTTTGACTAGGGGCGAAGGCCCGAGAACATGTTTTGGCGTCCTGTCTTATAAGATAGTATGAGGGCCGGGTGTTTTGATTTTGACTCATACCATAAATTTGAAAATTAAGGTCACCTTGTTTGGCTTTACGCCATTACGCTAGATGGAGCCACGATCAACCTCTATTACAAAAAACATTAATCAGTTTTAAAAATACACCGCTAGATTGCTACACAAACAGTCAAATCTACTTTTAAAAATGTACTACTAAGTGGAGCCCGGATTACAGAAATCTTCATTAGCTTTACAAATACACCGGTAGATGGCGTCACAAACAATCAGGGGCCTGGCAAGGGGCGAAGACCATATAACAAGTTCAGGAGACCTATACCTGTCTTATGAGATAGTATGGCCCCCTTATTAGAATACAATTTCACATCTCCGGCAATTACAAAAATGGCCGACAAAAAAACCGATACTATTTCCAATTTCCCGCCAAGGGGACCATAACAGAGGGCTAAGACACGTGAACAAATTCCGTGGTACTAAGCCTGTCTTATGAGATGATTTTAAATTTCTCGCCATACCTGACAAGATGACCGGCAAACAAAATGGCTGGCAATCTATACCCAAAATGGCCTACAAGTCACACTCGCAAAATGGCCTTAATTAGGGGTGAAAAATGCCGTCATAGGGTTGAAAATTCCATCAAGGGGTTGAAAATAGACCCGGAAAAGAAGCCGACCCCACCCTCAAAGACTCTTGATGCAGCCAAAAGGTCACTAATTAGGGGTAAAAATACCATCAAGGGGTTGAAAATTCTAGTCTAGTTCCCGAAAAGAACCTACCAGACTAAGGGTGGGAAATAGTCACGGCCACGTGGGCGTGCCTTCCCCCACTCCATTTGGCCCTTAGCTGGTCCACTTCTACTGTTGTAGATATCGGCGAATCTTTTCAAATTTGTTATTTTCAAGTAAATCCATATTATCTGGTAAGTGTAAAAATCTCAAAAAAGCGATTGCGACACATACTATTCGCCACTAAACTACCACGGACTTCAGATTGTACTTCACAGAACATTTTCATATATTTTGGACGCTGTGAGCAAAAGAATTCCCACATAAATTTTCATTTCTGGTGCACTAACATTTAGATGACCGTTTCGTTATACAGCATATAGGTTACTCATTTCAACAATTAATTCAAAAATATCCTCTGAAAACATAAGTTCAAAACATTCAAGTGGTGTGATGTTAGGATTGTAGCTAAACGACACAAGCTCTTCTCCATCGCCTCTTCCAGATTTCTGGGTAAACGTTTCCTTCTTGTGTGACCACACATTTTTACTCACAGGTTCTTTTTTTTTAGTAGAACTACTTTTTGTGATAATTTTCGCTTTTTACTGTTAGGCTCACTAGCTTCAATAACCTCTTCATCTTTAGTGTTATCTTTTACTTAGCTCACCAATATTCGCACTGGCAAATTATTCAAATCTCCCACATCTTCTTCACCATCTTCCTCATCTGTGAAGTTCGGGAGGAAAAAGTACAATGTCGCCAGGAACATCTGCATCGTTTATTTCCAAGAGTTCCGCGAGTTCGTGAAGTTGTAATCTGAAATAAATACATACCAGCTGCACAGATATATAGGAATGTGTTACAGCGCTATGTAACGTCAGTGCTCAGTGTCGCATTCGGTCGAACACAGTGAAGCATGGGCGTGGGCAGGTTTTTCCCTAGGGATGCGAAAAATCAACAAATATTGCCAAAAAGAAGAAGTTCTGAAATAACCATTAAAACAGAATTAAATTAATGAATTATTGAGTTGAGTAATTAAAAATGGAAATATAATATAATGATGTTTTATTATTGATGTTTTGTGAATGTAAATCGTAAGTTTATAGTTACTATGAATAGTAATAGTGTCGAGGGGCGCCATCCAGTTGAAACCACAACGTACGAATATTATCTACCTCGATATTTCTCCCATCAAAGAAAAAAGGACCAACCACATTAAAATTGATTATACTCCTAAGATGTGTGGATTAGTGTTTGAATAGTGATGATAGTTATGTGTTATTGTGAAAAGTTGCCTCATCCGTAAATATAATGTTATTAACGAAATTGGGTTCTTCATTGACTTTAGTAGTTACCCATTAGGCAGAATAGATTCACGATTTTGATAAATCTAAATGAATTCACTTAAAGTTTTCTTGATGTTTGTATGATAAAGCTAGCTATATTCTAGTGATGATACTTAGGCCTCCTTGAACAGTACTAATTTGCACAATTTTCATAAAGAAAAGGATCCCACAACTTGAAATTCAATTTTTCTAATTTGGTTTTTTATGTTGTGATAACACACTTACAGAATTTATAAATCCTCAGCTACATTATAAAGTTTTTACGAAATTGAGTTCTTCTTCTTTGGTTACATGATAAAGATTCATATTGAAACCATTTCTTAACTTTTTGCAATAAATTCATTGTTATACTAAAATTGGACAAAACGACAATTTCCAAAAACCACAAACTTAAATGTAATTTTATTAGTTTTATCTTAATGATTAACAAACGTCAAATCAATAGATTGCAATTATATCCTCTTTATTCGACGCTGCTACTTGATTTCTAAGTTTTTATGTTAAATAATCTATTCTTTTTTGAAATTTTCAAATTAAAACAAAAGAAATAAAATAATAAAATATATTATCTTTTGACTTTTTTTAATTTTAGAATTTTTAATATTTTTACGTAAAAGCGTCAATATCTCAAAAAGGGTCAATCTTATGGCTATTAAATCTATTACCAATTAGTATCTACTTTCCACGGGGAATCGAAATGTGAAAAAATATACAGGGTGTTGCATTTGAAAAAATTGAAAAAAAGTGACGATATCTGCAGAACGGTTAGTGATACAGATGCAAATTTCTATACTTTTATTCTAAATGTAACAATGAATCCAAAAATGCAAAAATATTCGGGCGTTCCATTTAAAAAACACAGGTTTGGGTTGGCATATTTTTGTCAATTACCCTGTATGTACCTAAATAATTTTAGAATGTAGGTCCAATGATCGTGTATTACCACACCAAAATTGGTTTTGATATCTCTAATAGGAGCAATCCTCCGTCTTCGCGGTAGACACCCACCCTGTATATATAAGTTTCGAATCTTAAATATGATTCAGTCTCAGGGACGCTACAAAGTCATAATATAAAAAACACCAATAAGTTCAATAAGTTTATATATACACAATATATATATATATATATATATATATATATATATATATATATATATATATATATATATAATGACTTTGTAGCGTCTCTGAAGATGAATCATATTTAAGATTCGAATCTTTTTACCCAACAAATTATCGCTCGTAAATAAGTCGTTTCTGAAATCGCACGACTTTTCAAAAGCAACTTCGCACGGAGACAACTTTGTTTACCACTTCTTTCTGTTGAAGGTGACGGTGAGTTAAAGATAAACATTGCACTTTAACACTCTTATTATAGCGCAAATAACGCAATGTAACTACTTTTCAACTTTTATTCTTTAATAACTTAAGGTAAGTACAATAAATAAAAAAAGATTGTTTAAATCTCTCATAATGAAAATGTGTCGACTAGTCGACTGTCAAATATTTAAAACTACTTAATTGTCTATGTTTTATCATTCCATATAGCTTTGTTATTATTCAAATTATCTAATTGGAATACATTAATTTAATTACGATATTACATTTGTTTTTTTTTTTAAATCGTAATTTTTACCTGGACAAGGTCAGCATGAGGTACATACGACAATTTCTGTGTAAAAAACGAAAGATTGACGATGCAATTACTAGTACAAGCAGTGCTGGTACAAACCCAAGTACCAGCATAGAATTTCGCCCTTGTACCAGTGCAGATCCCAGACCAAGAACTAGTGCAGACCCTAACTCAAGTACAGTGCCACTGCAGGGGCAATCGTCAGCGAATGAAAGTGTTAATCGTCTGGATATTGGACTGTATTTAGATAATTGTCATATTAAATGATTGTTAAAAGAGCTTTGGTCCCCTAGTCAAATGTATGATTTCACGAAAGACACAACGGTAACACCCAACTCTAAACGAGTTTTTAGATTGGAATGGCTCCAAATGTATCCGTGGTTGGCCTACTCAGCCAGTAGAAAGGCACCTTTGTGCAGACTTTGCATCTTGTTTCCTTCTTCTGTTCAGCGTGGTGTTCAAGGACAATTCATCGTTTCTCCTTGCCTGAAGTTTCCATAAATTCAATGAAGCTGCCAAATCTTACGCAACGTGCCAGTGGAATCTCAATCTCTTCTTCAAGAAGTTTTGGGGGAATTATGGAAAGACAGCAACTCAGCGTCCATCAAATTTTGGATTCGAATTACCACAAGATAATTGAAAATAACAGGATTAAGCTTCGATCAATCTTGTCTACAGTCTTATTCATTGCACAACACGAACTTACGTTTCGAGGGAAAAACGATGAAGGTTCAGTGTTCGAGGATATGTTCAAATACCGTGTTGAGTCTGGAGATGAAGTTTTGAAGAAACATTTGGAATCAGGGGCGAAAAGTGATTTGTATATATCGCACCAAATACAAAACGAAATGATAAAAACCTGTACTGACGCGCATCAGTTTTTTCGGTATTAGTTGATAAGACTGCAGATATTCACAGAACAGAGCAATTGTCCATAGACGTGGGCTATTTGCAAATTGATGAGAAGAGCAAACAACCAATAATATGTGAAGAATTTCTCAGTTTTACACGACTGGAAAAGTTAGGTGCTCTGACCATTTCAGAAACAATTATTGAGTTTTTGAAAAATTGTAATTTGAAGTTGTCACGACTTGTTGGTCAGGGGAATGACGGCCGTTCTGCGGTGGCTGGTCATGATGGTGGAGTACAATATCTAATTAGCGAAAAATATCCTATGTCAATTTTCTTCCACTGTGCCAGTCATGTTTTAAACCTCGTCATTAATGACCTTAACAAAGTTCAATAAGTGCTGAATATCATTGGGGCAACTAAAGAAATTATCAAGTTTTTCAGAGATAGCGTACAACGGCGAGGCTTGATTGTAAACGTTCCACTATTCTGCGAAACATGTTGGTCAGCAAAATATAAAATCATCAGCATATTCAACGATAACTTTTTACTATTCTGCAAGCGCTGAAACTTTCGGAGGAGTCTACCAACAAGAATACAAGAACCAAAGCCTATTTGCTTCTCACATCTCCAACCTACATTGTGACGTTCTTGGTGATATCTAGGTACTCTGCCAAACTAGAACCAGTATGTAATCAGTTACAGCAAGTAAACACGGCCATAAAAAAATATCAGTAGCTATGGTATCAAATTGACAGAAGCACTCCAATCCCATCGAGACAATGCATCAACAGAATTTTCTGTTTTCTTTGAAAAGGCGCAACAAATTGGCCTGAACCTGAACATGAAATAAAACTCGACCGGCTGAAAGACAGGTCAATAGATCGAACCATCCTTCTGAAAATGCAGAATAATTTTCCAAGATCTCAATTTTCATCCCTTATTTAAAGTGGCGCTTTTCACCCATGCAAGAGAAAGCAACTTCACCTAGACGCAATGAGCAAATTAGACAAAGCGCCATGGCAATTGTGGAAGACATGCATGGTTTGTATGGCGACATTTTGCCGAATTTCATCGCCGACGCTATTACGTGGTACGAGATGTGGATAAACAAAGGAACATCAACGGAATCCCCAGTTACATGGACTTAGTTGGCGAAGCTACACTGTTCTACCCGGCTGTGGCCGAGGCAGTCGAAATTGGCTTGACTCTTCCAGCGACGACGTGCAGCATCGAAAGATTTTTTAGTACATTACGGCTCGTTAAAACTTGGACCAGATTTACGATGAGTGACCATAGGCTAAGTGGGCTGTGCATGCTAAGTGATAAATAAATTTGGACATAACCAAGACGAATCATTAGGTACATCTCTGTTTATTTCTAAATTTCAAATTTTATTTAAAACTTAAAAGTTTTGTTACTGGCGTAGAATAAGAAGATTTTAAGAGTTATTATTATATGTGATTATTTCGTATAATTTTTTTTTCAAAAGCCAGGGGCGTGCAAGTGCACCCCCGGCGCCCATGCAGTGATGTAATTTATTCAATTCAGTAGAATTACGTTTTATGTATAATCTATAATTAACACAAAGAATGTGAACTAAATATCCTTTTTTTCATTTACTACTCATGAATGGCTTAAAAAAAGAAACTCTGCGAAGATAAAACATTTCCTATCGGCGAATTTTTTATTTTATCGACTAAAGGAAGATTAATGCTTTTTTCTTTTCTTTTGTTTTTGATAAAATAAAATACTTATCATTCAACGTACAAAACGAGCAAGATGTAAATTCCGAAAATACCCTAGAGAAAAGTGGTGTTAACTTATCCTTATTTTGTTTTTAGTTGTAAAATTAAGCCATAAAGCAACAAACATGAATTTTGAACAACCATTTTTATTACATCAAGTTATCTTGGATAATAATTCCCATTTACAAGCTTTTCAGAAATAACCCTTTATCTACCTAACACTTTTATTAACTGTAAACCGGAAATAAGTAACTTCCATGAAATTTGTTTTAAGCAAAAAGGAAATAAACGCCAAGTCAACCCTTATCATTATTTTCAATCTCATGTGAACCTTTTTACTTTCAAAGTTGATTTTCATACCTTAATGGGAACTATTTTGTAATTTATGTTAAACTTGACCTCCCTGTGACTAAATAAGGAATTTAATTATAAGTTTAACGTGATTCTGATTTTATCTGATTACGTATTAGAAGCATAAGGTCTCATTTTCAATCTCTAATAACCTTTTTAGTTTCTTATTTTCTGTTATAAGTGTACTTTTATAAACCGTATGACTTTATGCAAATTATATTTATAATTAACCTCGAGTGTAACTAGCGTAATGTGATTAAAATATGTAATCTTTCATTGAAATCTTCATTGTTTAAAAACGCTGAATTCCTGATTAATCTTTGTTCGGGATAGAAAAAATTTTGCGTCGATGCAATATGTTTATTATCTAGAATAGTCGCACGTTATTTTTATCTAAAGTATGCACCTCTTGTATGTGTTAGATAACATCAATGTGTTAACTTCATTTGCATATAAGACGCAGGCAGTGATTTTTAAATAGAGAGGTACAACATTTGGTGGTTCAATGCACAAAAAATTGTAAAACGGAAATAATTCAAAACATTTAAACAAAGTGTATTTAACATAATTTACTGTAGCATGTAATAATATTAACCTTTACAAAAATAGAACACCACGTCCTTAAATGTATTCATTTAAAATTTTAAATGGAAGAAAATTTTTCTGCAGGAAAAACAATTCTGTGAGCCATTACGTCATATGTAATTAATATACTTGTCTATTGGGTTTGAAATTGTGTATTTTAATTTGTTTTATACAAAATTAAACGTTTCGATAACTAGTGCTGCCCGATAATGAAAATTGATTATCGATTATCGATAACAAAAAAATATCGACAATATCGATAAAGCTATTATCGATAATATTGATTATCGATAATATCGATAATGTATAGCTTTCAGAGGCTAACCATCCCCCGTATTACTATCTACAGGGTTGTGTGGAGATAAAATGCGTGCTTGCATACTAAGTAATAATATTTACGAAAAAAATAAACCACGAAGATGTGGTCACGTGACAATAAATACTTTTAGGTTTGCTCTTTTCGAGAATTTATGGTCACCTCACTGATGTGACCATTTTATCTCCACACCAAACTATAAATGAGGGCCTTTCCAAAAGGTTGTGAGTGCCTATATACCCGAAAATTGGTTTATGGTGTTTTTAGGTTGTAAGTACCATGCTTTACACGCTCTGAAACTGGTACATGCGCACACGCAATACCAACAGAGCAGTATGGTTGTGAAACTCTAAACGTTGTAAGCGCCAAGTGCAAGTCTACACCAAACAAGGGGTTATTAGTTTGTTTTTTTTTTTTTGTATGATTGTGGACCTGAACAGGCTAAATAAGGCCTATCGTGCTAAAGCACTCAGGAACACTTAGAAGGATGGATAGAGGGATAATGAATTGCCAATAGATGCCTATGAACAGCTACCTTAAGTTTTCTCATATCATAAGTGAGAGGAAAACAGGAACTAGGGAGATCATTCCAGAGTTTAGAAGCCGTGTAGAAAAATGTGGAGTGCGCCCGTTTGGTACGACAAGTGGAGATTTGTACTGCATACTGATGATGTGAATGAGCGAACCGAGTGTTTCTCGTAAAGATAGCCGGAGATGGTATCAAAGAATGTAATTCACCAGCACAATAGCCGTTGTAATAACGATAATACAAAGAAAGAACTGAAACCATCCTTCTATGCTCAAGGGACTGTATGTGAGAAGTTAAGGACGGGTCATTTATAAGCCTAATCGCTCTCTTTGAATACGATCAACGATATCGAGAGCGTATTGGGGAGCACTAACCCAAAGGTGAGAATTATATTCCAGATGAGGCCGAATTTGGGCCTTATACAGCAGAAGGAGTTGTCGAGAGGTAAAGTACTGCTTAGATCTGTACAAAAGCCTATTTTACGAGCAGCTGTTTTGGTAGCTGACAGAAGATGGTCAACCCATGAGAGATTTGAAGATACAGTCATACCCAACAGAGTAATAGAGTCTGAAAACTTAAGAACTGAGCCATTCATACTTACAACAGGAAATGATCGATCTTTTTTGGCGGACATAAGGCAACACTGAGTTTTGTTAGCATTAAATTTAACTAGATTATTGCTTCCCCATTCGAGAATACGTTGAATGTCTTTGTTGATTGAATTTGCCATTTCAGCTTTAATTTCTTGATTTGACATAGAAGGTGGATTATCACTATGAGTAGACTGAAATGAACTACAGTGAAGAGTGTTATCGTCAGCAAAGCAATGGATGGGGTTAGTTGTTGAAGGAATAAGGTCATTTATGTACAGCAGAAAAAGTGTAGGCCCCATAACGGATCCCTGTGGTACGCCCGCGTTAATGCTAACCTTCTTTTGAAAAAAAGCCATCAACTACGACACGTATTCGTCTTTTATCAAGGAAACTAGAAAACCAGTTGATGAGCGTATCATTTAACCCAAACGAGGAGAGTTTGGCAAGTAAACACTTATGCCAAACTTGGTCAAATGCCTTTGAGATATCTAAAGCGACTACAACTGTTTCACCGGACTGCTCTACTGTATTATTCCAAACTTGGGTCACATATGAAAGAAGATCGCCTGTTGAACGACTTTGCCTAAACCCATATTGGTGGTCACTAAGGAGTTTGTTAGTTTCAAGGAACGTGAGCAGTTGCTGATTGATGGCTTTTCCATGATTTTAGACAAAATGGAAATGATGGCAATTGGTCTGTAATTTGAGGGATCGGTCTTATCATCTTTTTTGGGAATAGGTTGAACATTTGCTAACTTCCATGATGAAGGGAATTTCCCAGAAGATATAGAGATCGTATAGAGCTTAGATAGGACTGGTACTAGTTCGGGGGAACATTTCTTCAAGACAATAGCTGGGATACCGTCTGGGCCAGTCGCCTTATTGAGATCAAGCCTACTGATGATCGATTCCAAGAGCTTGTACCGAAAATGAATTGGTTTCATAACGTATGAAGAAGAGTTGACTAGAGGCACATCTTTTCCAGAATCATTGAGACACGAGTTTGATGCAAACAAATCCACAAAAACATTGGCTTTGTCTACAGAATCAGCAACTACCGATCCGTCAATAGATGTCAGGGGGGGAAATGAAGATGTTCGAAAGTTTTTACTAATGGTTTTTGCTAAAGACCAAAATTTACGACTGCCTAAAGGAGATGTAGCTAGTTCATTGCAAGTAGTAAGGGGGCACTTGACGCCATCTTGGATTTTGACGTCACAAGCGCGCCCACGTGGGGCCGGTTTTCCACCCTTATTTTTACCGCTTACGTGTGAGACCGGATTTTCCACCCTATTTTGCATATCCACGTGTAGACAGGATTTTCCACCCTTATTTTTACTCGCTTACTTGTGAGACCGGGGTTTTCACCCTATTTTTATATATCCTCGTGTGAGACCGTATTTTCAACCCTAATTTTACACGCTTACGTGTGAGGCCGGATTTTCCACCCTTATTTTACTCGCTTACGTGTGAGACCGTATTTTCAACCCTTTTCAACCCTAATTATTTTCGCTTTTGATTCGTCCACGTGAGGACGCGTTTTCAACCCTTTGCATTCTTAATTAAGGCCTTTTTGTATTTATCAGATCCGTGTGGGGATATATTTTCAACCCTTGATGAAATTTTTTAACTGTTTTGTTTGTATTAAGGGCCTTTTTGACAGCAATTTTTGTGTTCACTAGCGTGAGCGACGTACATTTCAACCCTGACAGTATTTTCAACCTTTTTGTTTGTATTAAGAGCCCTTTTGGCGGAGAGCCCCTAAAGGATAGGCAAATGCATGCGCACGTAGGATCGTATTTTCTACCTATTTTTAAGGGTTAATAAACGGTAGAATATTTTTTAGTATTAAAAGAAACTAATCAAGGTAAAGATAACGTATACGTTTGATTTTAAAAATACACTATTAAATTCTATAACGATAATAAACAGTTAATGGCATTGCATAATCAGTTAATTACCCTGGTATACAATGTGAATGTACGGTTTAGCGACTATTTAAAATGTGTTTATTAATATTTATTAGGATTCCGTTTTTTGTCAAAAAGATTGCATGTTTGTTGTTATTAAATTATTAGGTTCCTTTTAATCCCATATCTAGATTGTAGTCCTCTTGTGGTGAAAATTCATTTGAATATATTTTAAAATGAAATTGATTTAAAAATAAAACGTGTAATTAACTAATTGGTTAACCTGATTACAGCAATAGTAATTATCGAAAATTAAGGAATGTCGCTTTTATTTATTTACCTTTTTAATACGTATTATTTACATGCAATATATTTTGGTTTTAAATATGAGTCACAATGTCGCAATCCTTTTGCTTTAATTATGGGTCATAATTAAATCTATTTGTCGCTCAAGGTAATCACTACCAAATTAATCTCATGTACAACAAGAAACTTAATATCAATAATGTTAACAAAGTATTTTTATAATGCCATTTCTCGCATAGTTTAATGTCCATGTATGGGCATATTTTAGTCTTGGGAGATCGGATTTTGTCACAAAATACAAGCACAGGAACAATTACAAGTACAAGCACAAGCGCAAGCACAGGTACATACAAACACACAAACACGAAAAAACGAAAAATCGCAAACACGAAAAACGAAAAATCGCAAACACGAAAATTCGTAAACACACAAACTCACAAACACAAAAACGAAAACGAAAATTCGCAAACACGAAAATAACAAACACACAAACGCGCAGAGTACGAAAAACGCAAACACGAAAAATCGTAAACACAAAAATTCTCAAACACGAAAACCGCAAACATACAAACGCACAAACACGAAAACGAAAACACACAAAACGAAAACACGCAAAGCTGCGAATGAATTAAGACTGGGATTTGGAGTCTATAAACAAAATGATTCTCTCTGTCTCTGTCTCTGTCCCTGTCTCTGTCTCTGTCTCTCTCTCTGCTCTGTCTCTGTCTCTGTCTCTGTCTCTGTCTCTGTCTCTGTCTCTGTCTCTGTCTCTGTCTCTGTCTCTGTCTCTGTCTCTGTCTCTGTCTCTGTCTCTGTCTCTGTCTCTGTCTCTGTCTCTGTCTCTGTCTGTGTCTGTGTCTGTGTCTATGTCTGTGTCTCTGTCTCTGTCTCTGTCTCTGTCTCTGTCTCTGTCTCAGTCTCTGTCTCTGTTCTCTGTCTCTGTCTCTGTCTCTGTCTCTCTCTCTCTGTCTCTGTCTCTGTCTCTGTCTCTGTCTCTGTCTCGTCTCTGTCTCTGTCTCTGTCTCTGTCTCTGTCTCAAATGTCTCTGTCTCTGTCTCTGTCTCATGTCTCTATGTCTTGTCTGTCTCTGTCTCTGTCTCTGTACTACTGTCATCTGTCTCTGTCTGTCTCTTGTCTCGTCTCTGTCTCTGTCTCTGTCTCTTGCTCATCTGCTCTGTCTCTGTCTCTGTCTCTGTCTCTCTGTTTCTGTCTCTTGTCTCTGTCTCTGTCTCTGTCTCTCTGTCTCTGTCTCTGTCTCTGTCTCTGTCTCTCTGTCTCTGTCTCTGTCTCTGTCTCTTCTCTGTCTCTGTCTCTGTCTCTGTCTCTGTGTCTCTGTCTCTGTCTCTGTCTCTGTCTCTGTTCCTGTCTCTGTCTCTGTCTCTGTCTGTCTCTGTCTCAGTCTCTGTCTCTGTCTCTGTCTCTAATCGCATCGTCGAGGTGAGTGTCTGGGTAGTTGATCTAAGAATCAGTCTGAAACATCATTCTTCTTGTGCTGATCGATTTCAATCTCATACACTTGTGCTCGATACATCTTTCTTCAATTCTTTATCTGCACTCTGTTTTAGTGCTGTGTACGTTTTCTAATACATAAACAGAATCTTCAATACTGTGCTACTGTAGCACAATACACATTAGTTAGTTTCACCTCTTATATTACTTTATCAAGCCTGATCTAATCATAATAACTCTGTTAAAAGCTATTAAACATAACCTCTAGGCCTGGGTATACAGCAACTGCTTCAATTATAGCTTTTAGACAACACATAGGCCTACAACTCAATACAATCGACTAGCACTGCTTTAGTACGAGGATCAAACGAAAAACGCGCATGCACACGCACGCAACGTACGCACGCACGCACGCACGTACGCACGCACGCACGTCACACGTCACGCACGCAAGCCAGCACGCTACGCGCATACGCGCGAGCGTTCGACGACGTAGCATGAACAGCACGCACGTGCACACACACACACACACACATCCACACACACACACACACACACACACACACACACACACACAAACAACAACGAGAGACGAAAACGCAAAGCGAAAACTTGTAAACTGCAAACATGAATCAAGACGGTGGAGCACCGCTAGAAAAAAACAGGTTTATTAACAAAACCGAAGGAAAGCTTAACTGTTTTGAAAATATATTATTATTATTTTATTATTATTATACACAATTTATTATTTTTAATAAGCATGCTTTATCGGTTTTCTTCTTCTTACTGTCGCTCATCACTCCGTGATCGTCCTCACCTCATGCATTCATCATCGTACTCTCTTGAGATGTTGCTCTCCCGTCACTTCCGCTTCACATTACTACGTATTCTAGCTCTTCATCTAAATCTCTATCTGCTGAACCATCTCTTGGCCATAGTGAGATACACGCTCAACTTCACGTCAGTCGCTTTAAAAACATCGATTATCTTGAACGGTACTTGTTGTACATAGTTTATTACAAGTTCAGTAAATCTAATGTCCGCTGATGTTGGCTCATAACTAGGAGAATACATTATAGTTTTAATGCTCACTGATGTTTACTAGTTCTACACTCTTTAAAGACGTCGAACATTCTCTGAGAAACGCAGAACGCAGCTAGCCTTTGGTCTTGTGCAAGCGTACTCGTCCAACGTTCGTAGAATCGGACATCTTCGCGGGATGTCTGAAGTATTGACCTAACACATCTAACATAGCCCTGCATGTTTATAAAATCTAAATGCCTCTTTTATGTCGAGTATTTTCTAAGACGCCAGAACGCAGCTAGCCTTGGTCTTATGCAAGCGTGCTCGCCATGTTCGGTAGAATCGGACATCTTCGCGGGATGTCTGAAGTATTGACCTAACACTCTAACACCCCAGTTTTAAACAAGCCTCTTGGAGCAATGTTTCATAAAACAAAGCCTCTGTCTTATGCAAGCGGTTTTCTCGCAGTCAGTAGAACGGACACTTGATTCTGAAGTTTACACTAACGCACTCTACTACTTTGCTAGGTGGCTCGTTTATAAATCTAAATGCCTTTGTCGAGTTTTCTTAGAATCGGAACAGTAGCCTTGCTGGAATGTCTGTATTACTAATCGACACATCTAGTATACAAGCCTGGGGCATGTTTATAAAATCTAAACGCCTCTTTTATGATCGAGTTTTTCCCTAAGACGCCAAACGCAGCTAGCCTTTGGTCATGCAAGCTGTGTCATGTCAGAATCGACATCGGGGATGTCTGATTACAACCTAACACAGCCCTGGGGCATGTTTATATCAAACGCCTCTTTAATTGCACGCTCTAGAGCAAATAGGCTTTTACGTCTTAGACAGAACGCAGCTAGACATTTGTTCTTGTCAGTACGTCAGCTTGTTCATAGAGTCGTAATCGCTCGTTCTGAGATGAAACCTCTTTAGCATCATGTTATCAAGCTCTTTGATGAACCATCTTGACAGACCATGATTTATAATCTAGTATTACGTTTATGGTCGAGGCATTTTCGCCTAAGACGCGTCTTAGGCGAAAATGCCTCGACCATAAAAGAGGCGTTTAGATTTATAAACATATCCCAGGGTCTATGTTAGAGTGTGATTAGGTCAATACTTCAGACGTCCCCGAAGATGTCCGATTCTACCCGAACATTGACGAGCACGCTTACGCACAAGACCAAAGGCTAGCTGCGTTCTGGCGTCTTAGGAGAAAACAGCTCTATCATAAAAGAGGCGTTTAGATTTATAAACATGCCCCCAGGGCTGTGTTAGAGTGTGGTTAGGTCAATACTTCAGACATCCCCCGAAGATGTCCGATTCTACCCGAACATTGACGAGCACACTTACGCACAAGACCAGAGGCTAGCTGCGTTCTGGCGTCTTAGGAGAAAACAGCTCTATCATAAAAGAGGCGTTTAGATTTATAAACATGCCCCCAGGGCTGTGTTAGAGTGTGGTTAGGTCAATACTTCAGACATCCCGCGAAGATGTCCGATTCTACCCGAACATGGGCGAGCACGCTTGCGCATAGGACCAAAGGCTAGCTGCGTTCTGGCGTCTTAGGAGAAAATATCTCGACCATAAAAGAGGCATTTAGATTTTATAAACATCCAGGGCTATGTTAGAGTGTGGTTAGGTCAATACTTCAGACATCCCCCGAAGATGTCCGATTCTACCCGAACATTGACGAGCACACTTACGCACAAGACCAGAGGCTAGCTGCGTTCTGGCGTCTTAGGAGAAAACAGCTCTATCATAAAAGAGGCGTTTAGATTTATAAACATGCCCCCAGGGCTGTGTTAGAGTGTGGTTAGGTCAATACTCAGACATCCCGCGAAGATGTCCGATTCTACCCGAACATGGGCGAGCACGCTTGCGCATAGGACCAAAGGCTAGCTGCGTTCTGGCGTCTTAGGAGAAAATATCTCGACCATAAAAGAGGCATTTAGATTTTATAAACATTCCCCCAGGGGCTATGTTAGAGTGTGGTTAGGTCAATACTTCAGACATCCCCCGAAGATGTCCGATTCTACCCGAACGTTGACGAGTACGCTTGCGCACAAGACCCAAGGCTAGCTGCGTTCTCGTTTCTCGTGTGTTTCGCTCTTTAAAGTGTAACTGTCATCGAGTGAGCATTACTATAATGTATTCTCCTGTTTATGAGCCAACATCAGCGGACATTAGAGATTTTACTGACTTGTTAATAAACTATTACAACATAACCGTTCAAGATAATGATGAAAGCGATGAGGTGGTTGAGCTGGGTGTATCTCACATCCAAGATGATGGTTCACAGAAGAGAAAGAAGAGCTATGAGGTAGGGGTGAAGGGCAAATCTCAAAATCATGATGATGATGATGAGGACGACTCACGGTTCAAGAAGAAGAAGAAAACCGATAAAGCATCTTATTAAATAATAATAATGTATTGTTGTTTATAATAATAATAATAATAATAATAATATATTTTTCAAAACGTTAAGCTTTCCTTCGGTTTTGTTAATAAACCTGTTTTTTTTCCTAGCGGTGCTCCACCGTCTTGATTCATGTTTGCAAGTTTACAAGTTTTCGCTTTAGCGTGTTTTCGCGCTCTCTGTGTGTGTGTGTGTGTGTGTGTGTGTGTGTGTGTGTGTGTGTGTGTGTGTGTGCACATACGTGTGCGTGCGAGCGTACGTACGGTCGTGAACGCTCGCGCGCATACGTGCATGCGTGCGAGCGTGCTAGCTTGCGTGCGTGCGTACGTGTGTACGTGCGTGCGTGCGTACGTGTACGTGCGTGCGTCGACGTGTACGTGCGTGTGCATGCGCGTTTTTCGTTTGATCCTCGTACTAAAGCAGTGCTAGTCGATTGTATTTAGTTGTAGGCCCTATTGTGTTGTCTAAAAGCTATAATTGGAAGCGTTGCTTGCTATACCCAGGCCGTGGGTTATGTTTAATTAGCTTTTTTAACAGATGTATTTAATTATGATTAGATCAGGCTTGCATGTAAAGTAATATAGAGGTGAAACTAACTAGCTAATGTGTTTTGCTGCTACACGTACCACAGTATTGAAGATTCTGTTTATGTATTAGAAAAACGTACTACAGCCTCAAAACAGAGTGCAGATAAAAATTGAAGAAAGATGTATGCGGCACAAGTGTTGAGATGCTTGAAATCGATCCCCCAGCCACAAGAAGAATGTGTTTTCGACTTGTATGTGCTTCTAATCAACTACCCAGACACTCACCTCGACCGTATGCGATTAAGAGACAGAGACAGAGACAGAGACTGAGACAGAGACAGAGACAGAGACAGACACAGAGACAGAGACAGAGACAGAGACAGAGACAGAGACAGAGACAGAGACAGAGACAGAGACAGAGACAGAGACAGAGACAGAGACAGAGACAGAGACAGAGACAGAGACAGAGACAGAGACAGAGACAGAGACGAGAGAACAGAGACAGAGACAGGGACAGAGACAGAGACAGAAACAGAGACAGAGACAGAGACAGAGACAGAGACAGAGGCAGAGGCAGAGACAGAGACAGAGACAGAGACTGAGACAGAGACTGAGACAGAGACTGAGACAGAGACAGAGACAGAGACAGAGACAGACACAGACACAGACACAGAGACAGAGACAGAGACAGACACAGAGACAGAGACAGAGACAGAGACAGAGACAGAGACAGAGACAGAGACAGAGACAGAGACAGAGACAGAGACAGAGACAGAGACAGAGAGAGAGGCAGAGGCAGAGACAGAGACAGAGACAGAGACAGAGACAGAGACTGAGACAGAGACTGAGACTGAGACAGAGACTGAGACAGAGACAGAGACAGAGACAGAGACAGAGACAGACACAGAACAGACACAGAGACAGAGACAGAGACAGAACAGAGACAGAGACAGAGACAGAGACAGAGACAGAGACAGAGACAGAGACAGAGACAGAGACAGAGACAGAGAGAGACAGAGACAGAGACAGGGACAGAGACAGAGACAGAGAATCATTTTGTTTATAGACTCCAAATCCCAGTCTTAATTCATTCGGCAGCTTTGCGTGTTTTCGTTTTGTGTGTTTTCGTTTTTTCGTGTTTGTGCGTTTGTATGTTTGCGGTTTTCGTGTTTGAGAATTTTGTGTTTACGATTTTTCGTGTTTGCGTTTTTCGTACTCTGCGCGTTTGTGTGTTTGTTATTTTCGTGTTTGCAATTTTCGTTTTCGTTTTTGTGTTTGTGAGTTTGTGTGTTTACGAATTTTCGTGTTTGCGATTTTCGTTTTCGTGTTTGCGATTTTTCGTTTTTTCGTGTTTGTGTGTTTGTATGTACCTGTGCTTGCGCTTGTGCTTGTACTTGTAATTGTTCCTGTGCTTGTATTTTGTGACAAAATCCGATCTCCCAAGACTAAAATATGCCCATACATGGACATTAAACTATGCGAGAAATGGCATTATAAAAATACTTTGTTAACATTATTGATATTAAGTTTCTTGTTGTACATGAGATTAATTTGGTAGTGATTACCTTGAGCGACAAATAGATTTAATTATGACCCATAATTAAAGCAAAAAGGATTGCGACACATTGTGACTCATATTTAAAACCAAAATATATTGCATGTAAATAATACGTATTAAAAAAGGTAAATAAATAAAAGCGACATTCCTTAATTTTCGATAATTACTATTGCTGTAAGCAGGTTAACCAATTAGTTAATTACACGTTTTATTTTTAAATCAATTTCATTTTAAAATATATTCAAATGAATTTTCACCACAAGAGGACTACAATCTAGATATGGGATTAAAAGGAACCTAATAATTTAATAACAACAAACATGCAATCTCTTTTTTGACAAAAAAACGGAATCCTAATAAATATTAATAAACACATTTTAAATAGTCGCTAAACCGTACATTCACATTGTATACCAGGGTAATTAACTGATTATGCAATGCCATTAACTGTTTATTATCGTTATAGAATTTAATAGTGTATTTTAAAATCAAACGTATACGTTATCTTTACCTTGATTAGTTTCTTTTAATACTAAAAATATTCTA
The DNA here is from genome assembly GCA_036346205.1 of Vesta saturnalis. Lineage (NCBI taxonomy): Eukaryota > Metazoa > Arthropoda > Insecta > Coleoptera > Lampyridae > Vesta > Vesta saturnalis. The sequence continues at coordinate 685,112 of JARFJB010002162.1, read as the reverse complement.
CCGTTTATTAACCCTTAAAAATAGGTAGAAAATACGATCCTACGTGCGCATGCATTTGCCTATCCTTTAGGGGCTCCCGCCAAAAGGGCTCTTAATACAAACAAAAGGTTGAAAATACTGTCAGGGTTGAAATGTACGTCGCTCACGCTAGTGAACACAAAATTGCTGTCAAAAGGCCCTTAATACAAACAAAACAGTTAAAAATTTCATCAAGGGTTGAAAATATATCCCCACACGGATCTGATAAATACAAAAAGGCCTTAATTAAGAATGCAAAGGGTTGAAAACGCGTCCTACACGTGGACGAATCAAAAGCGAAAATAATTAGGGTTGAAAAAGGGTTGAAAATACGGTCTCACACGTAAGCGAGTAAAAATAAGGGTGGAAAATCCGGCCTCACACGTAAGCGTGTAAAAATTAGGGTTGAAAATACGGTCTCACACGAGGATATATAAAAAATAGGGGTGAAAAACCCCGGTCTCACAAGTAAGCGAGTAAAAATAAGGGTGGAAAATCCTGTCTCACACGTGGATATGCAAAATAGGGGTGGAAAATCCGGTCTCACACGTAAGCGGGTAAAAATAAGGGTGGAAAAACCGGCCCCCCACGTGGGCGCGCTTGTGACGTCAAAATCCAAGATGGCGTCAAGTGCCCCCTTACTACTATTGCATTTTCGTTGTTCGAACAACTTTTTAGTTTTAGTGATGACACTTTTGCAGATATTTCTAGCATCAACGTATTCTACATGACTGCCAACCGATTTATTAGATTTCCATTTAATGTAACATTTATTTTTTAAAGATATTGCATTAGAACAAGCCTTATTGAACCAGAGTTGTGAACGTGAATGACCTACACGGTACTGTTTTTTCGGAATGTATAACTCCATTCCCATGAGGATGACTTCAGATACTGAAAGAGCGATGTCCGAAGAAGAGGACGACTTAAAACAATATTCACGCCATGGAAAGGTTGCAAAGAAATCCCGTAAATCACTCCATCGAGCTGACTTAAAACACCACAAGGTTCTATCGGTTTTGCGAACAACAGTGGAATTATGTACAGTAGAAATGATTTTTATTAGACAATGGTCGGAAAGACCTAAAGGCGAAAGAACGGAAGTTTTATAAACAAGAGGGTTTGATGTAAGAAAGAGATCTAGAAGATGTGGAGTATGGTTAGGGTTATCAGGGATTCTTGTGGGTTCAGAAATCATTTGTGTGAGATCACATGAAATAGCAAATGTTTCTGCACTATGACCAGCGGGATTTGTAGTAGATGAAAATTGAAGCCAATTAGAGTTATGAACATTGAAATCGCCTACAAATGAGATATCGCAAGATGGAAACTGAGACAGGAGATAGTCAACTTTCATACTAAGGTAATCAAAGAAGTTTTGAAAGTTGCTGTCATTAGGAGACCTATAAATGCAACAGTAGAATTTCACAAAATTAGGACCAGAATGTTTAAACCAAATCACGTCAAAATTTTTATTTTCTAAGGAAGAAACCCTCTTGCAAGCAATTCTGTCCTTGATGTACGCACATACGCCTCCTTTATATCGAAAGTTAGAGTGAAGATGGTATTGAGGAAATTGCAAGTCGGGTGACTCGGAGCTTTCAGAGGAGACTTGTGTTTCAGATAGAAACAATATATCAGGTTGTAATTGTTCAAGATGTTGGTGAATAGCATTAAGATTAGACCTGATACCGCGGATGTTGCAATAGTGAATCAGAAAGTTGATACTTTCGACGACCGAGGTTGCTTGGGCCCTGCCCTCCCGGACATCCGAGTGGGGCAGGATTTTACGTCCGAAATTTATAACCCTAGAAACCACAGCCATCTTATTTTTTAATTTGGGACTTTTAATCCGATAGGAAGACAGTGAGGGCGAGAAGGAAGAATATGGATGAGAATAGATTAAGGATGATGGAAAAGGTAACCGGCAGCCCTTACCGAGCTCAGAAAATCGGAGACCCATGGTAAGGGTGGTGGTACCTCCCCGGCTGGCATGGAGTATACATGCCTACCACCTACGAATTGAGTTGATATAATCATTTGGCTGTTAGAGTGTGTGTTATTTTGTGTGGGCGTTATTATGGAAGAAGTAGGTGATGATAGTCATAGAAATGGTAGAAGAAAGGCCAAGAAACGGATTAGATCTCCTGACAAGTTGGCTAAGAATAAGAAGAAAATCAAAAGAAATAGTGGTGCAGAATACACGGCTTCAAATGGTCGCACAGTACCTGCAAAGCGTGCACCTTCTCAGGTAAGTTGCTTTTAATTTTAATATGAACTATTTCTGTTCTGAGAATTTATTTTCATACGTAGTCTAAAACAAAATTATTTTGTTTTAGATAACGTGTGAGTGCCAACTGTCCTGTGCTTCGTTAACATTGGAATACCGAAAAAGCATGTTTGAGAAATTCTATGAACTGGCTGTATACGAAAAGCAACAAGTGTTCCTTCAGCGGTTTATTCACTCTCAACTTATAATACGTCGACGACATGGCGACCCTAGTAGAAGTCGAAGACAACACACTTTTCATTATTTTCTTGTGTTACCAGGTGGGTATGAAGTTAGAGTTTGCTTAAAAACTTTGCGATACCTTCGGAATTACTGCCCGACGTGTACAACTTTTAAGTGAAAAGATTTTGTCCGGGAAAATGGACCACACCGAAAAAAGGGGAGGAGCAAGAATTGCTCGAAATATAGAAGAATTGAGAGAAAAAATTATTGCACATATTTCCTCATTCCCCTCGGAAATTAGTCACTATAGTAGACACCAGTCAGAATCCAGATATTTTTCTCTAGATCTTAACGTTAGCAAAATGTACAGGGTGTTCTTGGAACAACACCACCAGTTTCGAGGCAATGGCCAAACATTTTTAACACAATTTAATTTACGCTTCAGAGTGCCCCGAGTAGATACATGTTCCACGTGTGACAGTCGCAACATAAGATTAAAAAATTCAACTGATATCGCCAATAAACGAGAAGCTGAAATAGCTTTACAACTTCATCACAGAAGACATGAATGTGCAACCAAGGCAGTGCAATACGATTCGCAAAATGCAAAGCAGTCAGACTCCTATGTTTTAGCATTTGATATGCAGCAGCTTACTCACTCAGAAATGTATTATTCGAGATAACTGGCGTGCTGTAAATTAGGGATACACGATTCCAAAATTTATAAAGGTTTCATGTATTCGTGACCAGAAACGGTGGGAGGTTACGGTTCCATACATACTTGACTTCGCAAATCAATACAAACGCAGACAAACTGATTGTCTGGTCCGACAATTGTGGGGCACAAAATAAAATCAAATTATGTTGGCTGTGTATTTGACGTTATTAGCAAAAGGAGGTTTTTCTGAAATTACACACAAATTTCGAGTGAAGGGTCACACTTTTTTAGCTTGTGATAGGGATTTCGGGGTGGGTGGGTGGTTGTGTGCTTGCTTGCGTGCGTGCGTGCGTCGGGGGGGTGCGTATGCGGGTGGAGGTGGCTGGATGGGTGTGCGTGTGGGTGAGTAGGTGGATGGGTTGGTTGGGTGGGTGGGTGAATGCGTGCGTGCGTGAGTGCGTAATCTGATTGTTTCTTTTTCAGCTCTAATATTCTACAACTTCATAGGTGGAAGGCAGGTATACCCCATGCCACAGGGTGAAATACCACCAACATTACCATGGGCTTCTTAATATTGGTGCTCCAATTTTCTGTACCTTATGTACTCACCAATACGCACTAGTTAAGCATGGTGTTTTAACGGTTAAACCTTTAAAATGACGAGTTCTAAAACAGACGCTATACTCCAGGCGAGCAGGGCGAGACGCCCTCACTCTCACATCGATTCGTCGATCCGTCTCAACGATTATGGGGGGGGGGATTTGTCAACGTCAAAATGAAGACTAGGAAGAGCAAGATCTGCCAGGAATAAAATACTGCCCCATGCAGATGTCCGAGAGGGCAGGACTCGAGCAAACTCGATCATCGAAAATACCAACATTCGTATACATTACTGCAACATACGTGGTATTAGGTCGAATGTTAATGCTGTTCACCTACACCTTGAACAAGTGCAACCGGACATTCTGTTTCTATCAGTAACACAAGTCTCCCCTGGAAGCACTGATTCGCCTGATCTGTAATTTCCCAGATACAACCTCCACTTAACTTTCGCCTTAACGGCGGAGTATATGCGCATACCAAGTACAACCTAGGTTGTAAGAGGATGTCCTCTTTGGAAAACATCAAATTTGACATGATTTGGTCCAAACATTATGGGCTCCAATTTGTGAAATTCTACTGTTATTTGTATAGGTCTCCCAATGATAATATTTTTGATTACCTTAGTTTGAAAATAGACTACCTCTTAGTACAGTTTCCATCTGGCGATGTGTCAATTCTGGGAGATTTTAATGTCCACACCTCCAATTGGCTTCAATTTTCATCTACCATTAATCCTGCAGGTCATATGGCAGAAGCATTTGCTGTATCCTGGATCTCACACAAATGATTTCCGAACCCACCAGAATCCCTGACAACTATCTATAAAACAAGAGTCATTTTCCCACTTGGTCAATCAGGCCACTGCCTAATAACTTCCTCTGTACCCAATCCCACTGTTAATCGAAACACAGACATAAATATGTGGTGTTTTAAATCAGCTAACTGGAACGAACTGTGAAATTTTTTTGCAACCTTCTTCGGTGTGAGTATTGTTTTAAACGGCCCTCCTCTTCAAACATTGCTCTTTCAATATCTGAAGTTATCTTGATAGGTGTGGATACATTCCCAAAAAACATAATCGCGTAGGTCATGCCCGTTCCCAACCATGCTTTAATAGGATGCACTATCGCAAAATCATAAACTACACCAAATGAAAATCAAATAAATCTGTCGAAAATCACGCCGACCATATCGCGGAAAGGAATAGTTGCAAAAGCATTATCACCAAGGCCAAAAAGGTGTTTGAAGAACATAAATGCAAAAAATTAGCCTCATGTCCTTTGGGTAGTAAATTTTGTTCATTAGCTAAAGCCATCAGTAAAAACTTTAGTGCATGTTCCTTTCCTCCCATGACGCATGACGTCTCGTAGCGGGGCTGTAGTAGCTGATCCAGGTGACAAAGCTAACCTCTTTGTCGATTACTTTGCATCAAAGTCATGTCTCAATACAATAGATTATGATACAAGAAATGTAGCAAATTCTTTACTTTTAAAAATTAAATCTTTTAAGTTCATATCTTCCATAGTAACATGGTATAACGTTTTACTCAAAATCATCGTCGTAAGCAAAACAATGCAGGAAATAAGTACTGCTTTATCAAATATTAGGTTATTATTGTAACAAACTAAGGCATATTTACATGATATTAGATCAGATAAAGGATTTAATATTTTTCTACGAGCGTGCGGTAAAGTATACTTTTCCGCATGCATTTTATTTTAGAAAATTCTACATTTCCATGCGGCAAAGTATTTTACCACACGCTAAATAATTAGTCTAGAATACATTTATGTTTGCATTTTGATGCAAGGTATGGAATTTTATAATTATCAAATTCGTCAAGGTTAGAGAGCGATAATTCGTCAAATATACCGTCCACATCCATTCAACCAAATTTAACACCAATTTCCTACAACTTACCTTCTCTGTTAGCATCGGTCATAAATTTGCATAATGCATCTAATTGTACATATAATGTTCATATTGCCAATAACGAGTAGGTAACTAATGAACTTGTTCGTTTGTATCCAGTTATTTTGTATCTAATTAAATGTTATTTTTTTATTCCCCTCGCGCTCGTAGTAAAAATGTTGTTCCTAACAGGTGCGGAAAGTGTCTTTTGTCCGAACGACGCGGTCACTTTCCGCACTAGCTATGAAAATAACTATAGAGGAGGCATTTTCACCACTTAATACTATTAGATCTCGAACGAAAAAACGACCATTTTATTATGAGAGAAAACAGAAAAAGAGAACGAATAACTTACTAATAGTAGAACAAGAACAATGAATAGAGTATTTTGAAGATCTATACAAAGATGATGAAATAAAAAACCTGACCACATCACCGAAGAAAGAAGAAGTAGTAGAAATGATAAGTAAAATGAAAAATAAAAAAGCAACAGGGACAGATAGAATAAGTTCAGAATTGATTAAAAATGGAGGGGAAGAACTTCATAAAAAGATTACGCAATTTAATTGTAAATATTTGGAACAAGGAAGAAATTCCGGAGGAATCGACGATAGGGATGATCATGCCTATTCCGAACAAAGACAATTTATCAAAATGTATAAATTACAGAGGCATATCCTACATATAAGATTCTAATAACACTGATAAAAGAGAGACTAACAAAACATATAGAAACAGTGATTGGAAATTGTCAGTTCGGTTTTAAGAAAGGTAAATCAACAATAGACGCGTGGCCTATAATGTAGCAAATATTAGAGAAATGCTATGAATATGATATAGACACGTGTACATTGTTTATAGCGTTTGACCAACTGAGAAGAGCACGAATATTGCAAGACCTGGAAAGAATAAAGGCACCCCAGAAGCTAAGAAATCTGATTAGAATGACGATGGAAGAGTCGAAAGCAACAGTAACAGTAGGACAGACTAATACAAGTTGTTCTAATGTAAATAGAGGGGTACGTCAAGGAGACGCCCTGTCAGCGTTATTACTCATAACATCCTTAGATAATAAAACAAGTGAAAACTAACGGAAGTGCAGATCATAGCATATGCCGATGACATAGCAATTGTGGCGAGGAGCAAGAAGGATCTAGAAGAAGTATTTACAATAATAGAAGTAAAAGCTAAAGAAACGGGGCCATCAATTAACACAGATAAAACAAAGTTCATGCATTACAGTAGACATAAGAAATCAAGAGCAACAGGGTTAAGAAACGGTCAGTATAATGTTGAGGATTTCGGAAATAGGACACCCAGAAGATATAGACGAATAAATTTTAAAGCTAGGATAAATGCAGGATATCAAGCCGTTTATGCAAATCAACAACTGTTGTGGACTAGAAAACTAAGTGAAATACCTACAAAAATGAAAGTATACAAAACAGTAATTAGACCCATTGTGACATACGCAGCAGAGATAACAAACATAACATACAATGGAGAAGAACAACTTAAAGTATTTGAAAGGAAAATTATAAGGAGAATAATGGGACCAAGGAAAGTAGACGAAGATATAAGAAGGCAATTAATGAATTGTGAAATAAACACAATACTAAAAGGAGAATATATAGTGAGAATCATTAAAGCACAAAAATACGGTGATACGGACATGTATATAAAAAGAACAAGAGTGATACAGTTACAACAGAGTGGACCCCGATAATCGTATGTCCGCGTGGAAGACCAAAATCAAACTGTAAAGAGCAAACAGAAAGAGATATAGGTATAATGACGATATCAAATTGGAGAAAATTGATGCAAAACAGGATAGAATGGAAGTAGATAGTAAATCAGCCTAAAACAAATCAGGTCCTGTAAGAGAGAAAAATCTAGTACCAGAAGGAAAAGTGATCTAGCCCATCATGGAAAATGGTTCAATAGGGATAAGAACCACCTACAATTTCTACGGAAATGTGGTAACGTGCTAAAATCGCGATTTTGGATCTTTTCGTATCGACTTTATACTTTTCTTTATTTATGATTCGAAATGATCGAAAAATTATGTTTGTCGATTTATTATTTATTTACTCGTCATTCGTTTCATTAAATAACTTATCTGCATTTTTGGCATATACTGTTTTACCTTTATAAATTACTTAAACGTCCTGTATAGATTACATTGCTTTTAGTTTCTCAAAAGTTCAGGGTTCTGGTTAGCTTAAAAATAATTTACTAACAGATACCTGTTACTTTGCTGAATTACCGCTAGATCGTATCATTAATTTAATTTTATTGGAAATGGTGTATTTAACATTTTAACAATAGTTTTGATGACAATGAATATGATACCAAAATTTGATTGAATAACGTGTTGAGTTCACCATTTTGGGTGAAATTGAGCTTTCTTAAGAAAAATCTCTTTTCCTGTCTTCGGATATACGAGAGATATTTTCATAGTTTATGTATTTCTACATGTTGTTGAGGTACTAAATAACGCCATTGGGCGGATATATATATATATATATATATATATATATATATATATATATATATATACATATAAGAATTTTGGTTTCACCAAAGGGTAAGACACATGTTTTTTGTCGACTTACATCATGGAGGTAAAACCCATGGTCAAAGTATTACTTTGCACTTATTCGTGGTATATTTTTTAGCTTCTTCTTTCTTCCAGTATTTATTGATTGCTTCTCGTTACACGTTTCAACTAAATTTTCGAGGTATCATCGTCCTAACCTGTACTCGCATATGTGAATCTTGCGGATAGCCAGAGATAGAGGTTATTTACTCATCGGACAAGGTCAGGCTATTCTAATTATACTATGCTTCCCTTATAACAATTCAAAAGTGGGTACGATAGACGTTTATAATCAACAACACTGCCTTTTTTTTTTCGTATGCAACGTACTGCTACAACCTATAAGTGCGTTTTAATAAACGATACCTCCACAGCCAGCAGTAAGTAATGACATTAAAATTTTCGTTGTTTACACTTGTTTTGAACTGAGATAAAGGTTATAGTGTGTATTACACTTGAATATCCCTCACGATTCAAGAATTACTAAAATGTCTGTGATTTTTTGTATTAAAAACGATGGTAACATTAATTGTTTTTTTCTTTTGGTTGATTAAAATAGCCTAATTTCTGCTTACTTTTCTGTGATTTCTAGAACCACACCCAAAAATTTATATTAATGTTGCCACCATTTTATTATTGTCACGAGTTACGAGTTATTTGCACAGAACCTGTTAATCTAATTATTATCATATACCCATAGGCGCAATGATGGGGGCACGGGAGCTAAGCCACCCCATAGCTCGCAATCCCCGAACAGATTATGAACTGACAAAACCCTTATTAGCCCTCTAGTTCAGATTTAGCAGCTATGACATCCAAGTTCCACTAATAATAATTTAATCTTCACTCTTAGCAAAGGTTCTGGTATAAAATAAAGTGTCTTATTGCAGTTACTTGCGATTTGCGCGTTTCCCTGCCGTGTTTCTTCTAGGACACGCATATTATACATTTATGTATACCATACAGCTACGTTGCTACGTGCAGTTAACGTGACAGACAATTTCAAATGAAATCACTGTCGTGTGTGTGAGGAGTGAGGGAGTGAGGCGCGCGTGCGGGTGGCGGGTGGTCGTGGCATTCCAAATACTTTGCAGTCAGTTGGCGTTTGCGCAAGCTACCGGCACACGGACCGGTTTTGTTTCAGTGAAGTGTAATGTTAGATGAACCTATGTTGCATGGATAAATAAATTTCTTACTTATTACGTTTCACACAATAGGTAGCAGGTAAGTGGAAATAATATATATTATAGATATAGAATACATAGATACATTTCTTGGGTTGACGTAAAGTTTTGATCGGTCTTAAATTTATTTGTATGATAATATTGATAATCAAACATCAAAAACATTATTATGCTTTTTACAACAATCGAATTTAGGGGTCCAATTAAAAATCTGGGTACAGGACCTGAAAGCTGGCAAAATCCATCTTATCCATCTATTTCTTTGTATTCAACTTTTTTTGTAGCATATTTCTGAGATATAGACGACTTAAATTTTGCCTAATTTCGGAAATCGCCCTGTATACGGAAAACTAAGAGCAATTTAGTCAACCTAAACTGTAGCTTTTATAGTTTACGAGTTAGCAAAAAATTGGCAATTTCCATATTTTTCTGACGTCACCAAATGTTGGTTTTAATTTAGATTCAAACCCTCCTTTCCTAAAAAACAGAAAGTACGATTTTGGGCATTATGAGTAAAGTTTACAGTGTTCAATAATGATACCTAAGTAATATCTACAATAATAAAATAAGAATGAGCTTTTCCTCAGATGTGCCTACGTGGAGCTGAATTGAATGCAAGAAAAATATTTTTCGTGAACTCTTAATTCTTGATATTCGGACAACACACAAGGTTTCACAAAACTTTTGTTAACCTAAATTTTTACTGGTCTTGTTTTTTTTTTATTTTTATATTTTGTTTTAGACAATATGGATATGAGAAGGTTTTTCAATAAGTTGAATAAGGGCTCGACGACGAGGAAATCACCGAATAAATCCAATTCGTCTGACACTGAAAATAAAGACAAAAGTGTTAAAAGTGAACTCAATAAAGACCAAGATAGCATAAATAATGATAGTGAACCTGGGACAAGTGGAATCAATGTAGGTGCCGGAAAAATACTGTTTTTACTGATGAGAGAAAAAGGGACATCGAACCTACGGATCTAGGATCATTTGAATATGGCCCAGTGCAGCCGTCTGTGGAGACATTTCCTCGGAGTGTTTTTAGAAAACAATCTAGAAGTTTCACAGCGTCATACTGTAAGACGTACGGCTGGCTAGAATACATCATATTGTCTAACCGTGTGTTTTGTTTTCCCTGTCGCCAATTCGGAACCGATAGTGAGGATGAAACGTTTCGACGAGTGGGATGCTAAAACTGGAAGAAATTGAGTGAAAAGCTAAAAAAACATAATAGCTCCATCCACCACATCACGAATAATAATAAATGGAACGAATACCTTAAATCCAAGGAAAAGGGAAACATTCTCACGCAAGTGTCAAATGCACATAGAGATATGATAAACAAAAACAGAGCTTACATCAAAACCTTAGCAGAGGTTTGTTTGCTGCTAGCAAGGCAAGGACTTGCATTTGATGAAAGTGAAACCTCCTTGAATCGAGGAAATTTTAAAGAGATTTGAAAATTATTGGCTAAATGCAATGTAGACTTCGCTGCATACTTCAACAGGCAGATCAATAATACCAGTTGGCAGACACAAAATGACCTAATAGAGATTTTTAGTTCAGATTCAGTCAAATATAAAAAAAGTCTAAAATTTTCTCCATCATGGTGGACGAGGCATGTGCAGGCTGCAAAGAACAAATGTCGCTGTGTATCAGATATTTGTCTGGGCTGAAAGTGAAAGAGAGGTTTCTGAAATTCATCGTTTGTCCAGGAAAAACTACTGCAGCATTCATTGATAAATCAGGAGCTCGTAGACTTGAAACTATTTGAATTGCATTTAGTGGGACAGATGGCGTAGCTGTGATGACTGGGAAAATTGGAGGTCTGCAAGCCAAAATCAGAGAATCCTATCCTTAGACCATATATACGCATTGTATGGCACATAGGAAAACGTATTTTTTTAAATTACTCTTTTGGATTTAAGTATGTGTTTTGAAATATTTTACATAATTATATTTTCAGGTTAACCCTTGAAAGTACTTTCAAACAAACCGGGGAAGGCAGTTTTAAATGTCCTTAACCTTTCAAATTTTTGTTTGCTCAAAAAGAATTTTCGATATATACATATAAAATTAACTTGCCCGCGTACTTGATTCGGTGTGAAATATTAACTATTAATTGTGCTAAATTTTTGGTGAGTTTAGAAAGAATTGTTTAAAGGCATATATACTTACCTTGACCTGTGATGAATTATTAATTGTTAATTATTTATGGTAGTCTGTGATAACTGTTTGGTCAAATGTATTCAATATAAGATTACCAGGGTAATTGTCGTTTGTTTCTTATTGCTTCCTTTCTTCCCGTTTCAAGCTTGTGGCGCTCAAACTTTGCATATTATATTAGTTAGGTGTACTACCACAACTTCTTCCTTTCGTCTTTCTAACCGAATATAATTATCTATGCTCCAATATACCTACGCTATCCAAGTGCTCAACGGCCATTTGACCGTTTGACTAGTTTACTAGCAGGAAAGGAAAAGGCCACGTATTTCATTTCCTCCCCAAGGGGGAGCTCCTTCAGACACAATCATGGATTCCGTATATATACACGGTGGGATTAAGGATGGGTATGGTCAGGATAGGATCGGAAGGAACGGAGTTAGGGTTCTGAGGGAGAAAATACTACCCCAACATTCACCTAAGTAGCCGCACATGGTGTGCATATGCGCAGTGACCATGACGCTACATTTGTATGAGGAAAACCCCCTGAAAAAATTTCATACAAGGTAGACGGTAACAGGAATCAAACCCATTACTTACCGAATGCTAAACAGGTCGTGTCACCACTACGTTACCAGCTCGATAGTTAGTTTCTAGCAGAGTTCACTCATTCATTTATACTTATGTTACGTGGTAGATTAGACACGTGACGTGTATAGCTCAGTGTATATCAATTGATGATAAGTCCTGTTGACTTATTTTTCCGAAATACAATTATCTTTTTTCACATTTCCTGTGTTTTATTTAAGGAAAAATTACTTCAAAGAAATTATGGTTAATGAGAAGTTAGGGGGCGAGAAAATTATTTTTGCACACGGGCGGCGGATACCTTAGTAACTGCCCTGATAACGAAAGTATCCGTAGATAATTGAATACTGCTGCATTCTAACATACTACAATACTAAAAGGACATACTCTTTTAGCAGTGCTAGTAAAAAAAAGTATAGAATCTTGGGTTCCAAAGTTTATATAGAAAAAGAATGGTTTATAATGATACGCATAATTAAGCTATACTTGTGAGGTAATCAAGGTAAAAACATTTAAAGAATTTCATTTAGAAGTTTTTTTGTACTTTACATTTCAAAGATTGACAACAATCACAATAGTATTAATTATCTGTTGGATGCATTGTTTTGAGGTCTTTATATAACTTAACGCAAACATTCTATGCAAGAGTAAAAACAGTTGGGGTTCTTATTTCTGGTGGATCTATTTATGTTAAAGCCTAAGACACGTTACGTATTCTATTTATAGTACAACTCTTAATATATTAAAGCACGACTTTATGAAACGATTCGAGTTCTAATATAAAACTAACTAAATTACTCGTCAATAAAAACCAATTGTACGATACTTATTGTAACTTCTAATTTACTTTATAACATCACAACAGTCATAACATCCTTCAACGATTATATTTGTATAACGCTTGTGTATGAGAAAAACAAGGGAAAATGTCTAGACAAAACTAAAACTGTAATCGATGACTAATACAACCCCAGATATACTTGTATAAATACAATCAGATTGATCAATCAATTGGGAAGCGGTATATAGGGTACGAAGGCGGGAGGGGTTATTTTTATTAGTCACTTTATTTGCCACATTTTAATTTAAATATCAGTCACATGTTTGAAAAAACAGTCCAGAAATAGAACATTTGCGTATGTTGACTCATTTATTATAAAACAACACCCTGTATTTAATGTGTTTGGCATATGTTACCTCCAGTTATAACAGTAATTTCTTGTTTATAGGTAAAGTTCCATTCGAGGATTATTGATTATTGCCGTAGGTTGAGTGATACCATTTTCTATAGTAAAAGTAAACTAAACGTGACTAATTTTCATTTTTTTTAAGAATTGAAAGCAAAACTGACAGCAATATTATATTAAATTTTATTACACTAACTAACCCCTGAAGCACACCATTGTTCCGTATATATTAAAACACAATATTCCTAACCATAAGTCTGTCAAAAATGTATATTTATCTTAAGAGAGAACGCGTAATTAAAAACAAATTGGAAAATACTGATAAGTAAGCTTTATTTTTGAATTTCCTCGTACTCTATTAACATCCGTAAACATTTGGGAAATTAGCCAACAGGTTGGACGTATTAACGTATTTTTTTCAATCTAGGAGACATTCTATTTTCGATTTTTTTTATTCATGTAAAAGAAATAACAAAAATTGTGTTTTTCAAAACATAAGTTACTATTTTTGGATATCAGTGATTCAGCAAACTTTAAATAAGTAATAAAGTTGTTTATTTTAAGTGAGTAATGTAAATTAATAGGAGAATTTCAAAAGTAAAACTGATTAAATATGTTAATATGATAAAGCAATTGCTCCAAAGATAAGCAAACTAAATAAAAGTAATGTGTGATACAAACCTCAAAATGTTAAGTAATAGGAAAATGTTATATGTTCTACTGTTTTATTATAGTTAAAATTATGAGAGATTTCCGATATTGGATTAACGCACTACGGTCCAACATCAACTTTGTCGTTTTTACACGTTATATGACGCAAAGAAATTTGTTGTGTATAAACAAACGGGTTGTGAACTAAAACCTAAACTGTACTTCTGTATTATAAGTGTTTTGTAACTGTGGTTTCCTATTAGTGGATTTGATCGGCCTATTTCCACAGTTTATGCTTTTTGAGCGCGACGTTTCGGAAGTGGACTTTGCTTCCGTCATTAGGCTTAGTCCTGAGAAGGACTGTTTTCGCACTTGAGTCGAGTTCATATGTTATATATAATTTTTTCCCAAGCACTTGACTACTCTTAGATTCGAACCTGGTACCTTTCACTTACTAGTCTGACACCTTTGCCACTGAGCCACGGAGTAATCCAATATAATATATATATATATATATATATATATATATATATATATATATATATATGATGATAATTCCTGAGAAGGACTGTTTCGCACTTGAATCGAATTATATACAGGGTTTTCCACGGTAGGCGTTCGTTACAAATTTATGTGGTAGAAACAATTTAGAAATCTGAATTTTTGGACTTAAGGGTTATTTAAGATTCTCTTTCATTCTAAAATATTTTCAAGGTTATGTTACTTCCGGTTATACCGGAAGTCGCCACTAACTTGCTTATTTTAAATGGAACACCCTGTATATTATTTTTGGATTCTTGACAAAATTTTAGGATAAGTCTTATAAGTTTCCTATACCTTTTTCAACTGTTTCTTAGATATCTTGACTTTTCAAAATTTTGAAAGATGTAACCCTATTTTCAACACTGCTTGTCTTACTTATTTTTGACTGATGGAAAGTGCTTCTGGAGTAGACAGAAGCATAAGAACTATACATTTGAAATACTCATTGACAATTGATTTATTGCATACATTTGATGAACTATTAAACAATTTTCAAGGTTGAAAAACTTTGTTAATTCAAATGTGACACCCTGTATATTATTGGATGAATAGATGCAGCATTTAGTTATGCATCGTTTGGCTATAACATTACCTATACCTATTATCGACAATTTTCTTGTTAATTAATATTTTCTACTTTAATGTGATTTTTGACAGAAACTGAAATGTTTTTCAAAAATAAAATGAACTTAATTCAAACTACACAAATTCTATTTTATTAAAACAATGAAATAAAACAAGAAAATAACAAAATTGAGAGCATAATAACAAATGAAAAACATAAAACAATTATTTGAACATAACTAGAAGAAAAGTGATAAAAAAGATAAAATGAATCATTACAAATGTTCCACATGACCGCCAATTTGATTTAAGCATTTTATAACTCTATCATATACTCCTTGCGAAATAGATCGCCGAATTTCGTGTGGACACATACTATTGAATGCATTGTGAACACGATTTAGCAATTCCTCTCTAGTTTGAACTGGCCTAGAGTACACTAATTCTTTTATACGACCCCAGAGGTAAAAGTCCAGGGGCGTCAAATCGGGTGATCTCGGTGGCCAGTTCCAAGGTCCTTGTGGGCCAATCCACCGATCTTCAAACACCAGCTGATACCAACTGATTGCCCTGTCACATGCAGGTAGAGTATTTAGAAAATCCATAACAAATCCACGGAGAATTTCAAGATATCTCGCCCCATTCAAATTTTCATCGTACACTTGATATGCCACTCTATTATCCATAACTAAACAAAAAACGTTAAAACTAAATTGGAACTGGTGATTACGTTCTCTTGTTACATGAGGATTATCTTGTGCCCAGTAGTGATTATTTCGGCGATTGAAAATTCCTTCTCTACTGAATTTTGATTCATCGGTCCAAATAATGTTGTGAAGAAATCTCGGATATTCGGTCATTTGTACAAGAATAAATTCACAAAAGTTAACTCGTCGTGCCTGATCACCAAGATGTAATCCTTGCACAGTTATTACCGAAAAAGGATGCATTTTATACTTCTTTAATATTCTGTGGATTGATGTTTGTGAAATATCCAAATCCAGTGCAGCTGCTGTAATTGAAGTTCGTGGATAAGCGTGAAAATAAGCTAACACGTTCACCTCGTTAACTTCATTATCTATTACTGGCTTTAAATGCGTTCGAGTGGCCCTTATCCTTCCAGTTGTAATAAATCGAGCTTCAATTCTTGCAAATTTTCCAGGTGTCATTAATGGTAGGTGTGGATACCGTTCGTTAAACAACCTGCATGTTCGCCTAACAATTCGTCCACATTCACCATGCGTGTAAAACAAATTTAATAAATCATTGTTAGAATATTCTTGAATACTTTCCATTATAAACAGTACTTGAAAAAATACTTAAAAATTACAAAATCACTTAAATTGTACTGATTTGACATTAAATCAACAACAATGTTTTAATGCGTGTCAAAATCAAGGCTCACTAGATTGCAGTTTTGGAATTTTATCGGCTTTTATAAAAATACGGAGTTATACGAGTTATAAAATGCTTAAATCAAATTGGCGGTCATGTGGAACATTTGTAATGATTCATTTTATCTTTTTCATCACTTTTCTTCTACTTATGTTCAAATAATTGTTTTATGTTTTTCATTTGTTATTATGCTCTCAATTTTGTTATCTTCTTGTTTTATTTCATTGCTTTAATCAAATAGAATTTGTGTAGTTTGAATTAAGTTCATTTTATTTTTGAAAAACATTTCAGTTTCTGTCAAACATCACATTAAAGTAGAAAATATTAATTAACTAAATGCTGCATCTATTCATCCAATAATATACAGGGTGTCATATTTGAATTAACAAAGTTTTTCAACTTTGAAAATTGTTTAATAGTTCCTCAAATTTTGAACACCATGTATGCAATAAATCAATTGTCAATGAGTATTTCAAAAGTATAGTTCTTATGCTTCTGTCTACTCCAGAAGCACTTTTCATCAGTGAAAAATAAGTAAGACAAGCAGTGTTGAAAATAGGGTTCCATCTTCCAAAATTTTTGAAGCAATCAAGATATCTTAGAAACAGTTGAAAAAGGTATAGGAAACCCTTATAAGACTTATCCTAAAATTTTGTCAAGAATCCAAAAATAAAATAATATACAGGGTGTTCCATTTAAAATAAGGAAGTTAGTGGCGATTTCGGTATAACCGGAAGTAACATGACCTTAAAAATATTTTAGAATGAAAGAGAATCTTAAATAACCCTTAAGTCCAAAAATTCAGATTTCTAAATTGTTTCTAACCACATAAACTTCTAACAAACGCCTGCCGTGGAAAACCCTGTATAATTTTTTCCCAAGCACTTGACTACTCTTAGATTCGAACCTGGTACCTTTCACTTACTAGTCTGACACCTTTGCCACTGAGCCACGGAGTAATCCAATATACCTATATATATTTTAGAACTTTATATATATATATATATATATATATATATATATATATATATATATATATATATATATATATATATATATATATAAAACTTTTCGTGGTTGCGCAGAAGTTTATTGCGCATGTTGCGCAGTAACTTCTTGCGCAGGTGTATTGCGCTTAAGCTCTTCGCGCATTATTGGAATCCATATGGGTTTCATTTTTACACTAGCTTGGCTTATTGGATTTTCTGCTAGTGCGATGTATGTGGCTTCTTTGAGTTTTCGACGAGTTGTGTTCTCGTCCTTTGCCACTATCTGTATGTTATCCTATTGGATGCGGTGGTCTTCGTTCCAGACACGTTCGACGATTCTGAATCTTTGCGTTTCGCCTTTGCGGACGTTGTTTTTATGTTCCTGTGTTCTCACTTTGAGTGGTCTACTGCTCTCTCCTATGTATGCTCTGCCGCATTCGCATGGTAGGTTATATACACAATTCTTGGAATTCTGATCTTCATTGTATGGTTTGGTTTTGGTTAGTATTCCCTGAACGTTCTGGTTGATTTGAAGGCAGTCCGTATCTTGTATTTGCTGCCTATCCTTCGTATTTTATCTGAGGTACCTTGTATATATGGTATTATCGCTGTATATTTAGGTTCTTCTTTTCCTTTTCCCTTTTAGGTTAGCTGTTAGATCGGATTAGCCATTTTCTTTGAGTGTTCTAGCGATATTTTCTTTTTCTTTGTTCAGGTCCTCTTGTTTTGAGCATATCGTTTTTGCTCTATCGTACAAGCATTTTGCCACACTTAACTTCACGTTTTGTGCTGATTGGAGTTGTAGTGTAGGTACCTCCCGTGTGGGTAGGTTTCCTGTATATACTTGTCGTAGTGTTGTCATTCCTGTGTACAAGTACATCCAGGAATGGCAGTTGTTGTTCCGACCCAATTCCATTGTGAATTTTATGGAGGGTGCGCGGCTATTTAGATGATCTAGGAATTCATCTAGCTTATGCTTGCCGTGTTGCCAAACTACGAAAGTATCGTCCACGTATCTAAGCCACATCCTTGGTTTCTCTGTGAATTCGGATATCGCTTGGTCTTCAAAGTCTTCCATATATATATATATATATATATATATATATATATATATATTGCTCACTATGGGTGATAGTGGGGAACCCATCGCCATCCCAAACTCTTGTTGGTAGAATTTGTCTTCTACCTGGAAATATGTAGTTCTAATGCATATTGTCAGAAGTTCCATTATTGTGTTTACCGAGAGTTGCGTGCGTTCATCTAACGTTTCATCCTTTTCCAGCTTGTCTCTTATGATAGTTAGTGCCTTATCGGTAGGCACATTTGTGAATAGACTCACAATGTCGAAGCTTACCAGTATTTCTTCGTGGTTTGGTTGGAAGTTTGTGATGGTTTCCACGAAGTGCTGCGTATTCTTGACCATAGACTCGGTTTTTCCCGATAAGGGTGTGATAATACCTAGCAGATAGTGTGCTAATGGGTGGCAAGGTGAATTTCTCGAGTTCTTCTACTGAATTTCTTTGTGCATTGCCTTGGCCTTCGAATATTTACTTCTGGTAGCCGTATTTATCCTATCAAAGTCTTGTTCGTTCACTCGATTTCGAATGGTTTCTCTAATCTCGTTGGATTGGTGTTCGAGCTGGTACTTTCTGAAACGGTGATGTCTGATTCGCTCTTTAACTAACGCTTCGCTAGCTCTCTTTGCGATTATTGATATTTTCGCCCGCGTATCAGAGTTTTGATGCTAAGCCCGGTGGGTATTACGTTGTTATCACGGAAAAGTTGTTTGACTTCGGGGCCGTACCGAGTTACTAATTCTGTACTATAAGTGTTTTGTAACTGTGGTTTCCTATTAGTGGAGTTGATCGACCTATTTCCACAGTTTATGCTTTTTGAGCGTGACGTTTCGGAAGCGGACTCTGCTTCCTTCATCAGGCTTAGTCCTGAGAAGGACTGTTTTCGCACTTGAGTCGAATTCATATCTTGTATATAATTTTTTTCCAAGCACTTGACTACCATTAGATTCGAACCAGGTACCTTTCACTTACTAGTCTGACACCTTTGCCACAAACTGTACGTTAAAACGTAGGTTTAATTTAAGCTCATGCGTTAGAAGGAGATGCAAGTGTGCGTCGGCATATCTTTACTTAAATGGCAAATATCGACTTAAAATCATTTACATAGTAGTACTTCAAATTTTTTTTTACTTATATCGTTTTTAAAATGTAACAAAGTTAGCTTAACTAAATTGAATAATTCTCGTTTATTTAAAATATTGTAACGTGTTAATTTAGATTGGAATTTTTGGTACGTTTATACCCGTTGTTAGGCAACACACCTTACAACCATTTCAGTTTTCTTAAACGACGTGACAGTGTCTCTATCTACATTAAATTTTTTAGTAAATTTAAAATCGCGATATGGCCGAATTTTGTCATTTGTTAAAAGAATCATATCACTTCTTCTATCTTACTCGAAAAACAGACAGAACTATGTGGTGTTTTAAATCAGCTAACTGGAGCGAACTGCGAGATTTTTTTGCAACCTTCCCGTGGCGTGAGTATTACTTTAAACGGCCCTCCTCTTCAAACATTGCTCTTTCCATCACTGAAGTTATTTTGATGGGTATGGAGTTATACATTTCCAAAAAACATAATCGTGTAGGTCATACCCGTTCCCAACCTTGGTTTAATAGAGCTTGCAGTGATGCATTATCGCAAAAGCATAAACTCTATACCAAATCAAATAAATCTATCGAAAATCACGCCGACTATATTGCAAAAGCATCATCACCGAGACCAAAAGATGTTTATAAATGTAAATGCAAAGAATTAGTCTCATGTCCTGGTGTAGTCGTAAATTTTAGCTAAAGCCATCAGTAAAAACTTTAGTATATCTACCTTTCCTTCCACGACGTCTCGTTACTAAGCTGTAGTAGCTGATCCTGCTGAAAAGCCAACCTCTTTGACGATTACTTTACGTCAAATTCATGTCTCAATGATTCTTGTAAAACTGTGCCGTCGCCCAAATCTAGCCCATACGTTATTAAACCAATCCACTTTCGTTACAAGCTCCTAGAACTTGACTCAAACAAGGCGACTGGCCCTGAAGGTATTGCAGATATCCTCCTTAACAATGCTATCCCGAGCTAATACCTGTATTGCCCAAACCCTTTTCGATCTCTATGTCATCTGGAGAGTTTCCTCATCGTGGAAGTTGGCAAATGTCCAACCTATTCCTAAAAGAGCGACAAAACCGATACCTCAAACTATCGACCAATCACTTCCATTCTGTCAAAATAATGGAGAAAGCCATCAACCACCAACTACTCTCGTTCCTCGTGTCCAATAAACTCTTAAATGACCACCAGTAGGGTTCAGACAGAGTCCTTCAATGGGCGATCTTCTTTTGACCAGGTTTGGCACAAGTGCCTACTTGCCAAGTTCACTTCCTTCGGCTTGTCCGATACGCTCATCAATTGGATATCCAGACGTATACGCGTTGTTGCCGACGGCTTCTTTTCGAAAGAAACTAGTATTAACGCGGGCGTATACCAAGGATCACTGATATCTCCCACACTTTTACTGCTATACATAAATGACCTCATTAACCCGATCCATTTCTTTGCAGACGACAGCACTCTACATTGTAGTTCTTCTCAATTTTCCCACAACAATAAGTCTAGGCCGGACGTTAAGGTGAAAATGGCAGCCTCAATCAACGTGTCCTTGAATGGGGAAGGAATAATCTACTCACGTTCAATGCCGACAAAACCCAGTGTCCGCCAAGAAAGACCGATCATTTTCTGCTGTAAATATGAATGGCTTAGATCTCGAGTTTTAAACTCTACTTCTATGTTAGGGATGTCCGTATCATCGAACCTTTAATGGGTTGGCCACCTTTTGTCAACTAGCTAAACAAGTTCCCGTAAACTGGGCTTTCTATACAGATCTAAACAGTACTTCACATCGCAATAACTCCTTTTACTGTATAAGGTTCAAATTCGACCTCATCTGGAATACAATTCCCACCTCTGGATCAGTGCTCCCCAATACGCATATGGTAAACCGCATCTAAAAAGGAGCTATTAGGCTTATAAATGACCCGTCTCTGACTTTCTGACCTTCAGTCTCTTGAGCATAGAAGAATAGTTTCTGTTCTTTCCGTGTACTATCGCTATTACCATGGCAAGTGTGCCTCCGAAATACACTCTGTAGCGTCCCCCAGGTACCCTATCTTGAAAAGCTTAATTTAAACTTATTTGGAATAACGCAAATTCAAGGACAAAGCAATCGCTAAGTGATTTATCTTGACTTGACTGACAATAATGTCACTATTACTCAAATTAACTGTCTGCCTTACTTTAGAATTTATTTACAAGTCTGATATTGAATTACTCGCAAACCTCAAATCTGATAAAACAAAGTGGCCGCCTAGTGTTAGATACAACAATGAAAGGGTTAAATATATAACAAAACACCATTAAATCAGGTTAAAGTGCGTACAAATTTTAACATTAACAGAAAATGAATAAAAAACAATTTGGTTATACAGAAACACAATAATAAAAACACACATGTAGTCACACTCACAATTGGGTCATAAATAATCAAAATACGAACCATGCCGGTCTTTAAGTAAATAAGCACATAAAATAATAAAGCAAATCACGGTACCGATAAAATTGCACAGGTAATAAGGTAAATGCGAGGACCAAAAGAAAACAGACAAGGAATTTAAAAGTACCCAATTGTTTAGTGACAACTAAAGCACAAAATACATAAGTTGTAATAAAGCACATACAAAAGAAAAATCAGCTCGCAGGCAAAGACTTCAACAAACTGAAATAAAACTCATTAAAACAAATCCTTACAAGGGTACGTTATAAATAGATCACTAACATCGTGACCGATATATAAGTTTGAGTGCGTTAGAAAAATGCCGTGTCCCTCTCTTTCTGGTTACACATTCACCTATGCAACAAATAAAAACAATAAAAATAAAATTCGAGGTGTTTAATGGTCTGGCTTGGGAGTGTGTACCAACTGGCAATTGCCTTTTACAATTAATAACCAGCGGCGTCCTATACCCATGCACCAGCCAACTCTACACAATTATAAATATAAACAACCCAACAATGCTAATACCAGAGGGAGAGGGCTCTGTACTGTCCTTTTATTTTAGCAGATTTCAGATTAATGAGTCCGCGTACGAATAAAATACCTTTGCAAGACAATGTCACCTAGGCTGGTAAAGCGATTTGCTGCGAGCTTGCATTTATATAAAAACACATACTTACATTAGAATAAATATTCCCTTAATTGGTTACAGACACAAATCCTTAACATACGCGGTTTAACCCCGAAAGAAAAAACAACTTAGTGTTGGTGAATTCAAAAGAAAAATGTACACGCAAGAATTATTTTGAAGACAAACTGTTTACAATGAAGGTATTAACCCAAAAATCGATCTGGCTCGATTGACAAGCTAACCGTAGCTGCTTTCCCCACCAATCTAAACCTAACTATATCTACTTCCGAAAAATCAACCCCGCCTTTCAAAAGTAATAGAAAACAAGAAACATTAATTTATGTTGGAACCGTTTCTATTAATTCTTGTACAACATCTTAATTTTAAAAATATGCATTGGTCTGTAACAACCTTATATTTACGTATCTCAAGTTTCCCAGTAACAAAGATATCTTTTAATCGCGGCTCGTCCCGCCACAATTAATCATTAGATCAATGACATTTTACATCAAGAGCGCACATGAGATTTGTTACGCCCCTTCAGTAAAGCATTTTTAAGCGTGCACCTGCACTCACCCCTAACATGTGTTTACGTACATATTAGTTACAAACAATCCTACATTTCTTAGTAAAAATATACAAATAACAATATTTTGAAAACAGTAAATTGACGTATTATCAAGATATAAAAAAAAATCCACTAATTATCTTTTCTATCGTGGTAACATTGGCGATTTGGCAAACGTTTATTACAGTAATAAAACTTTCGTGGTCCACTACCTACAACTCCTTAATACCTTTGCAGGTCATCTTCGCTGGGAACACTCGGTTTGCCCATTCACACCATAATTACACACTCAAATTTCCATCACACTAAACGAGCGCAATCTACATTTTTCCACAAAGCAACCAAATTGCGGAATGCACTTCCCAGTTCCTGTTTTCCGCTAAACTTTGACTTAAGCCAATTTAAGGTAGCCATTCATAAACATTTCTCGGCATCCTAACAATATCCCTAAACCCTCTCAGTGTTCAATATCCCTAAACCCTCTCAGTGTTCCTGAGTGCTTTAGCAGCTTAGGAAAATCTTAGCCTGTTCGGGAATACTATAAGTAAAAAAAGCCTGGTTTCTTGTGTGACTAAAAAACGCCATTTTGAGAAAACGTGAAAATTTGTGTTGTAAGAAATTTATATGGTAAAGTTTTTTTCTGTAATTTCTATAAAATAGTTACTTAATAGAGATTACATGCAGTAAATACTGGTTTTACATTCTTTCCTATATTTAAATTTTATACTGGGTGCATTTTATAGTGCTCGTTTCGACGGATATAAAAGTTTCTTAACAATCATTTTCGTTGGGTCTAGAGATAAGCGAAACCACTTTCTTTCTTTCTTTTACACTGATCACCTCTGTTTAACTTTTAAATCGATAAAATACAAGTTTACAATTTAAAATACATTAAAATGCACATTTGAAATTTTGTATGCGATTTCTAAAATAAGGGTTTCTCTAGTTTTGTTCTGCTATTGGTTATTATCGTCCTTCTTCTTCAAAATATTGCTGTGACCGAGTCTGCCACTATACTGTGATGTAACTTGCAAATGCAAATAGCGAAGTCTAAGATACATTATGGTTACTACTTCATATCGGACCAATGTCTTACTACAAACAAATAGGTTTATATATAGTAAAACACTCAGTTAAGTAATTATACACAAGCAACATCCTGATGAGTTTCTTTTACTTGTTATGCTTCCCTGACGAAGCTCCTGCTATGCCGACAATTGCTGTAGTGAATCTGTAGAATTTTAAGAGCAATTCGTTACTATAACGAATTACAGTTCTAAGTATAATACTGTTCTTCTAAATTTTGTGTGAGTGACTTCTTTTATTCGAACTTTTTGTGAATAAATCACAAATACTAGCTTCAATCTGTTGGCTATTTTCATGTGTAATAATTTTGCATTTGGAAAAATTGCAATGTTTAAACAGCTGTTATAACTGTATACTTATTTTTGGCAGTGATCAGCTGTTGGTAACTTTGAATGTTGCCACTTACTGAAGTAGACTGTTATACAATATACAGAGTGCTTCACGAGCTATGTTAATATTTGTGTTTATATGAACTAGACTGCTTATAGATAGAGTTACTCACATCTAAATTTTATAGATGTTTATGGTAAATCTTTTATACTTCATTTTTTGTATATTTACCTACGCTATAACTCTACGTGTCAACAAACGCTATCATAATAAGAAAGATATTCAATTTTCCTTGTCCCTAAATATTTCGGCCCTGAGCCAACTGGTGAAACATTAATTACTTGACATTTCTTGTAATACGCTAATACGCTTTTGCTATTAGGTTTATAAAAATAGTAGCAGATCTTCGGTTTTATTTGATGTAATAAATTTTGAGTTTGTTGTTGTATTTATGCGTCTTAGGGTCAACACTGGATGTCGAACACTGCAAAATAACTTTGACTTTTGAGTAATGTGTATTCAATAAATTTTGTTTTTCAGTTTATATTATAGGGCCCATACTACTCAGCAAGGTACTATAACGTTCGCATATGTATTTATTTTTGCCTAAATTTAATTCTATAAATTTCGTCCTCAAACGTTATATCTATCCGAACTTACGATAACGATTGTGTAAATAACTATTATCTTCTGCAAACTGTTAAATTGTCTTGAAATATTTGTGGGGGAAATATACACACAGATTGCGTTCTTAATTATAAAAGATAGATTCATAACGGCAACACCGATTGGGGAATGTATTTTATTTTATTTATTTGTGTTTATAATTAAACCAAGTTATGTTAAACTATCAGTAGTTGTTTTCTTTATTCCTACGGACTAGGGTCACATTTCCTAGCCAGATCTACTATCTCTTACTGTGTCGTAGCCCTTTTCTTGGTCTAAGGGCGATATAAAAATAAATTAAGTGGTGCCCTTTTAACCTTCCTGTATCTCTACGTCAGGCACACACCCACGCATTCAAGTGCCTAACCGACCGATTGAGCTTCCGGCTAAAACCCACATTTCTTGTTACTGCACACCTTTTTCTAGTTTTGCTGCGACCGTCTTTGTGCATGTAACAATATGCATAAATAAATTCATTATGACGATGTAAACAATTAAGTTCCTAAAAGTACCTAAACAATTAAAAAACAATTTCTGATGAGCCCGAATACCCACATAAAATATTAATATGCAATTTATGTAAAATCGTTTTACTATCTAATTGCTTACGGTTTACTCCTTGATTCGGAACCTTTAAATTTTAAATTATAACATTTTTTACAAATTGACAATTATTATTTTCAGTTATTTTTGTAACTTCTAACTATAATTGTACACAAGAAAATAATTCCCGTTAAGAAAATTGAAATTCGGAAATTGTTTTGGTTTCCAAAAGCGTTGTCAATTTCAATTTTACACAAAAAAGACGAACTTTACTTCACAAAATTCAAAAACTGAAATTTTATTGTAAAATATGCATAAATACGTCCATTATGACGACATAAACTTTAAAATTCGTAAAAGTACCTAAGTAATTAAAAACCAATTAAATTTCTAGGGCAATTACAATTTTTGGAATATATAGGTATACGATTTGTACTCTTTAAACTCATACATTTAGTAATTAGGAATAGCATAAATTAAATGAGAAAAATAAATTTTCGTTGGTTGAGTATAAATATAATATAAACCATAAGCAATTAGATAGTAAAACGATTTTATATAAATTTTATATTAACATTTTATGTAGGTATTCGGGCTCATCAGAAATTGTTTAGGTACTTTTAGGAACTTAATTGATTATATCGTCATAATGAATTTGTTTATGCGTATTTTAAATAAATGAGAAGTATTCAATTTAATTTAATTAAGTTTGTAACACTACGACATAAGTAAAGAAAATTTGAAGTACCGCTGTGTAAATGATTTTAAGTCGATATTTGCTATTTATGTAAAGACATGCCGATGCACCTACGTTTTAACGTACAGTGTATGTTTTAGTTTACCACCTGCGGGGTTATACACAACAAATTTCTTTCTATCTTCGTCATATAACGTGTGAAAATGAGAAAGTTGCATGTACTTGAATAAAAGCGCTAATCTGATATGGGAATTCTCTCATAACTTCAACCATAGTTAGTAATTCTCCAATTATAGTGATTTCGCCTGGGTTAAAATTTGAAAAACTATATCGAAGGTGTCTCACGACAAACTGAAACTATCGATTTACGAAAAATTCTGAAAATTAATACTAGTATACTAACCAAGGTTGCCAAGGTAACTGCAATGGAGATGGGTGGGGTCGAGATAAGACGTAAAATGGCTGAAATTTAAATTCACCTTATACTTACCATAAAACAACAAGTATCAACATTTAATCCGGACAAATACTCTTTAGGCGCAATTACAATCTGAAATTTCTCTGAAATAAGTAGTTCTAGGCCGAATTCTTAAATTAACCCTATCTGACTGGAAGATAAAATTGTAGCCTACTCGATAATATCATACACAATTCAATCTCAAACATTTAACATGTCGGCAGCCAATGTCTGCAATCAGAGGAGTGAGCATCTACTGTCGACCACTAACGTTTACATTTGAAAGCAACAACTTTCCTCTACCAGTGATGTTTTCACGATCCCGGGTAAATAGCTGCCGTCTGCGAGGACACATGTATACTTTTAGAAGTGACAGGTTTCCGTAGTTAGAAAAGTCAGTCAAGTGGATTCCTCTCTGCAGTCAGGGCAACCAAAAGAAGCAGCAGAAGAGCCGTCACCGTCCGACAGATTCCGGCTGCAGAAGAAGAAGCCAAATATGTCATCAATGGACGGCCCGACAACGCTCACGCCGGTAGCCAGCACGTTCGAGGCCGAAGACGTCGAAGAAGTTGCGGTTGCCTGCACACGTGCGAAAGCAATCGCCGAGGGATTCAGGATCCAGCCTGCTACTGCCAAGGACCGTGACAGGCGAATGCGGTATATGGAGAGACAGAATACATCGTATTGTACCTATCAGGCAAAGAGTGAACGTACGTTCAAGGTACTCCGTAAGTTTTTTCTGAACGCCTGAATAGGTATCGAAGGTACGCCGCTTTCGCTTGCTTAATTGAAAATGTAGTTAAATTTCGTAAAATTTTGTAGTAATGCCAATGACTAGGTTGTTTACTCTTTTTAAATCTGGCTTTTGCTTTTTTTCTTAGGGAGATCATAAGCTTAACGGTGTGTATTATACACGGAATATTTTTTTGGTAATCTTAACTTTTTGAAAAGGAGCACGCTTGTCAAATAGTTGTATTATATTAATACTTAAGATTTAACAGGGGGGATCAAAAAGGCCCCCGCGGTGAAAGGTAATTTTTGAGTTACTACAATACAATTAAAACTCCAATAAATGGAAAACCCAATTTTGTCAAATACAGTACGGTCATTAAAAAATACAACTACTGTCATTAACACACAATTAAAGAGCATTTCCCTCAAGTACCCGCTTTTACTCCAGCCCAAAGTTTTGGGAGCAGAGTTCACTGTGATGGTTTGACAATTTTGTCATTAGGGAAAGTTGTTGGGCTTTTCACTAGCACAACTTGACATAACTCTCAAAACTTCGAAAATGTAAAAAAAAATTGTTTGGAAAAACATTTTACAATTTTTATTGAAAATTGTGCAATTATGAAACATATCTCAATGATTTTTGGTTGTACTGTGCAATATGAAAGATAAAATCAAGACTAAAATTTTGGATGCACAGTTGACTACGTTTGAAACGTTCTTGAATTTGACTAAAAAAAAATTAAGCCAATCAGTTTTTATTGCAAATTCTGTAATTGTCGTAACATATCTGAAAGGTTTCAAGCTGTACTCGATTAGCACAAATCAGTCCAATGCAAAATTCCTTTATCTGTCATAGTTTACAAGTTATAGCTAAAATACACGTCAGTCTTATCCTGCAGAGACTTGTCTGAAAGGTAATCTTCACGGGAATTAAAAATGTGTGAAAGTGTGGATACTCGTTTTATGGAGAAAGATTTTAGCAGAATTTATAGACATTTATAAATGTCATCCAGCTTTATGGAAAATAAAATCAAATGAATATGCCAAGAAAAATTTAAAGAATAAAGGCTATGAAGCTCTGATTGAAGTGCGGACCGTAATTTGGTTTAAAAAAAATACAAAATTTACGCGGGTACTTTAGAAAAGAATTAAAAAAGTATGTAGCCTCGAAAACTACAGGAACAGGATTAGACGACGTTTATGAACCAAAACTTGTGGTACTTCGAATTATAACTGTTTACAACTGACCAAGAGCTTCCGGTGAAAAATGTTGAACAAAATATTTTGTGACTAATTTATTTAAAAAAAAACTTATGCTCTTCCGGCATTTATCATCTCATATTGCCATGCAACTTGTCCTTTACCATTAAAATAGTCACAGTACTTGTTTCTATTAATTTTAGCATTTACCTTTTTTATTTTTTGACAAAGAAAGCAATTCAACACCTTGCGAACGCCAGTCGCCATTCTCAGTGTCATGTGTAACTGGATTTTCTCTGCCAAATGTAGTCGCTGTTGCATAAGACGCACTATTTTTTCTTAAAAAATTGTGCAATATGCAACAAGCCATAATGATTTATTAATATTTTCGGGCTGCACTGCTAGACTTGTGTGGAGAACACGAAAGCAAGAGGCTAGTATACCAAATGTGTTTTCTACAACATTTCTTGCTCTAGATAATCTGTAATTGAATATTTTCCTTTCATAAGTAAGGGTTTTCTCCGGATAGGGTTTTAAAAAATTTGTTTCTAGAGAAAAAGCTGAATCCCCTACAATTACAAAATTAAGATTTTCCTTACTTTCACCGTTGTCTGGGAATTTCAAATCATTTGTAGTTAACTTTTTATAAAAAGATGTCCATTCAATTGCTCCACCATCTGACATTCTGCCTTGTTTTCCAACATCTATATAAATAAATTCGTAATTTACATTTACCAAAGCCATTAATACAACACTGTAAAAGTTTTTATAGTTGTAATATAGAGCTCCTGTCCCAGGT
This sequence comes from Vesta saturnalis, assembly GCA_036346205.1. Classification (NCBI taxonomy): domain Eukaryota; kingdom Metazoa; phylum Arthropoda; class Insecta; order Coleoptera; family Lampyridae; genus Vesta; species Vesta saturnalis. Next base: position 655,276 of record JARFJB010002162.1, on the reverse strand, counting down.
GGTGGAACTATTCGAATGTGTTTTCCATCTAAAGCTCCTCCACAATTCGGGAAATTCCAATTGCCAATCCTCCTCGCATTTTGGAAACTGAAATACATTATCTAGGTTAGATAAGTTGTAAATAAGTGATTCATTGTTTTATTTTATTTCAGTCTTCTTTTCGGAAACCTTCAACTCCAAAAATGAAGGGAATTTTCAATATAAAAAAGCTCGAGTTACTTCAAGGAAAGCATGAACAGTTCATTACAACCTGCACTGAAGCACTATTGGTATTAATGTAAGCGCTAAATTGAGAAAAATGGATCCAATGCAGCAGGTCTTAGCTGAGTCCCTAATCAACAAAGTATTAGCAAAAGCGTTATTCCAAGACTTAACTCGTTTAACATATGTTACTGAGAAAAATGTTATGAACGATACTTTTTCTTGGCAGTCGACCATCAATAATACGAACTACCCGTTTTCCTCAAGTACCACAAACACGTCATCACCGTCAAGCCCTCGGTCTGCTACATCTAATGCCTTAATATCATTATCTCCTCAGCCAAGTCCTGAACCTGCTTCATTATGCACATACTATTTAGATGCTGCACAAGCTATGTCTGATAATAATATGTAGTTAATTCAGTCGATATACCATTTAGTTTTGTAACACTAGTTTATTTTTAGTTTTTTTTTTTATTGTTGGTTTCATTTAAGGTATATTACGTTCATTTGCAAAGAAACGCTTTTCAAATACAGAATAAAGATTTATTTGTTAACTTACCTTCATGTATTCTGCTTTCAGATAATCAAAAATGTCAGAACATGTCTGTGGTATAATGTAGCCCAGTGCTTGAGCAGAAATCCCAACGGAATATTTTAAATCTTCATAAGATCTGCATGTTGCGAGAAATCTAAGCGTGGCTAGCAAACGTTCCTCTGGAGAAATTGGTTCTCGCATGGCAGTAATTTTCCTTGTTAATCCTTGCTTTACCATAGATAATAATTTTTCAAAACTTGTAGCGTCCATTCTTAAATAATTTCTAAAATCATCGGGCTCATCGTGTCTCAATTGCTTTAATAAATGCAAATGACTTAGAGTTTTCTTTTCCAGTAACCACTTTTTACTTTTTACTTCGACGTTTTGTCGTTATAGAGTACAAAGTATTTGTCATAGGATGTATATTGATCATACCCAAACACAATGCAACTTTTTCCTATTTATATTACTCCTGGGCATTTTCTTACTGATATCAAAACATTAAAATGTCACCAGAAACTCAGAAACGGCAAGACTTACACTAAAAACTTCTGTCAAGACTGAATTCCACAGTTTTGGTAAAGTCCGCAGACAAGTTGAAAGATTTCTCCATTAACGGACAGTTTTGTCTGCGAGAGATTAAGTACGCCAGCGTTGTCTGCGGACATGTCATTCAAGTTAGTGGAATGCGACAGTTTAGTCTGTGACATGTAAAGTTTGCCAAAGACCTCAGATTTGAACCGTCCTGGATAAAGTCTCCAGACAAACCTTTGTGTGTGTGGCCGGCTATTGTCACGCGATCAGTAGCGCTTATTAGATTTTTGTAATGCCAGATTGCGAGTGGTTGGTATTTTCTAACAGCAAGTTGCGTGATTATATTTATTTTAACACCATGTTTGACTTTGGAAAATTGAAAAATTGGCCTAAATATTTTTTTATTTGTAGTACAATAATAAATAATAATAATAATTAAAAAATAAATGAACACAAACTCTCCTGTTATTTGAGTGAATCGGCCTATTTCCACAGTTTTTTTTCGCTTTTTATGGCGACGTTTCGGAAGCGCTTTGTCCTGACAAGGACTGTTTTCGAACTTGAGTCGAATTCATATGTTATGATTTTTTTAACCGCTTGATTACGCTCAGATTCGAACTTAGTACCTTTGACCTAATATATATATATATATATATATATATATATATATATATATATATATATATATATATATATATATATATATATATATATATATATATATATATATAAAATTAATGGGACACAGAGCACCACTAGATTCCTTACAAGAAAATAAGTCGATTGAACCCAGCATGCTTTAGTCCAAAAGTTGATATTTACTAAGATACGGGGTGTTTGTTAGTTGTAATGAAAAACAATGAAAAATTATGATTATTATTAAAAAATTAAATTACTAAAACTAAACTACTAAAACAAATTTTCAACATGGCCTCCATTCACATCAATACACTTTGTTAAGCGTTTAATGAGTGATTGTCTTATATTAACAAATATTTCTTCTTTCGTGGCAAAACATTTGCAGCGTTTACGATTTTTTGCCATAGTTAAATCGATAAATGTCATCAGTACTTACGACTTTGTTTCATAAAATACTATGCTACTATGTTTTTTTTACGTTGTTCTATTCATTTTTTCATTACAACTAACACACACCCCGTATCTCAGTAAACATCAACTTTTGGACTAAAGCATGTTGGGTTCAATCGACTTATTTTCTTGTAAGGAATCTACTGGTGCTGAGTCCCATTAATTTTATTAAAGTTTTTCGTGGTTGCACAGTAGTTTATTCGCATTTTGCGCCGAAACCTATTGCGCCGGTGTAAGGCGTTTAAGCTCTTCGTGTATTCGTTCCAGACATGTTCGGTGATTCTTGATGCTCTTGCAAATGTTGTTCTTATGCTCCTGAGTTCTCACTTTGAGTGATCTACTGCTCCGTCCTATGTATGCTCTGCTGCATTTGCATGAGGCAGAGGGAGGTTACCAAAACACTTATAATGCAGAATTAGTAACACGGTACGGCCCCGATTTCTAACAACTTTTCTGAAGCTTGAAACATCCATGATTAAGCTAGCACTAGAGAAGAACAACCTAACCTCCTTCTACTCCATGCAAATGCGGCATAGAATACATAGAAAAGAACAGTAGACCACTCAAAGTGGGAACTCGGGAGCATAAGAACAACATCCGCAAGGGCATCAAGAATCACCGAACATGTCTGGAACGAATACGCGAACAGCTTAAGCGCGATACACGGGCGCAATCGGTTACGGCGCAACTACGAAAAGTATATATATATATATATATATATATATATATATATATATATATATATGGACTACTCAGTGGCTCAGCGGTAAAGCTGTAGGTGAAAGGTACCAAGTTCGGATCTGAGAGTAAAGTGCTTGAGAAAATGAATTCGACTGAAGTGCGAAATCAGTCCTTATCAGGACAAAACCTGACGAGTCCGCTTCCGCGAATAAAACTATGGAAATAGGACGATTAACTCAAATAACATTTGAAACCACTATTACAAAAACACTTATAGTAAACCAACTCTACTTTACCAAAAGGTAAAACTTATTTTTCTACATCAATCTAAAACAAAAGTTTAACGCCTAGTTCGAAATGTACTAGCGTTGATAGCGAAACATAAAACTTATTCAGTACTATTGATCTCTGCGAGTTGAAATCACGTTTTTCTTTGGAATATATGAAGTGAAAGTGCAATTATTACCATCCGTTCGAAACGCATATAGTTCTATGAACGTGTGTCTCTGCGCTACATAAAGGAATTCCGTGTACCCCTTCCCAACCAAATTATGGCAAATAAGGTTTAGCTACTAGTAGAAAGTATTGGTGGAGACTCAAGCAAGTTGAGAAACAATTGAAAAAATTTTCTGTAGTGACACTAATATTGTTAGATTTCATCTAACATAGCGACTGATGGCGTGTTAAAATCAAAATGATTTTTTTCTTTTCTTTGAACGGAAAGAAGTCTGTCTTTGCGGCACAAATTTGAGTAGCCAATGCTCCACCTAGGACTTTTTTTAACGAAATGGCGATGTCCGGAAAAAATAGATTTTTACTTTCTTGCTAAACAAGAAAGTATTGAGATCGGAAAAAAATCGAAAAAAATAAATTGCGTTATTTCATGTTTTACGGCTCGCTGAATCCGAAAAAATTTTTGAAATTTTTTCAAAATATCTGTGTGTGTGTGTGTGTGTCTGTAGTCACTCGCCAGCCGAAATACAAACGATTTTGATGAAATTTGGAATGAAGGCCTAGGAGACAATTATGTCGACAAAAAAGCTTTTAAACACAATAGGTATACAGGTATACAGGGGGTGAAAATAAGGGGGGCAAATTTTCAAATGTTAACATAGAAGATTGAAATTCAGGTCATCAATAACTCGCGTGAAATGCAATTTTTTGCAATTTTTTAAAACTTTGAAAATGGAATGTGGCCGCAGTTAGTTACATATACAATTTTTTTGTAGAAATGTATATTTCCGCTACCGTTCAAGATATAAAAGAAATGGAAATAGATATGCATGGTTAAATAAAGGTTCTTTAAAGGATTTCTTTACATAATAAATTATGGTATAAATTTGCCTACATTTACGGCGTCACACTTAAGCAGTTATTCGAAATTGATTTATTCAAAATTCTCTTCAAGCATTCTTTTTAATATTTTCTAGGCAACCAGCCACTCTTATGAACGAAACTAACCTGCTTCTTCTAAAGCTAGGAGATATGAATTTTCAAATATTTAATATTGATATTATAAGTTTCTAACTATTTTGGTTACAAACTTGGAATTTTGGAAATAAACTTTGTTCATTTGCACTAATGAAATGACATTATCCTGATGAAAACACTACTTCCGGTTTTTCCGGAAATTGAAAACATTCGTCGTATTGCTGGTATAACATACACATATTCTTACTTCATTTGAAATTTTCTTTAAAATGATATGAAACAGTCAATAGTTATCTTGAAAAATAAGCTTTCAACCTACATGTAGGTATAGAAGGTTATGCAATCGACTTTTTTTTCACTATCGCTAAATCGACTTATTAGCTCATTTTGCAACTTTTGGTCAAGTTTCGTCAAGATCGGCCATGATGTCTTTATGTCTCGGAGAGGGGGGGTTTATTAAATATTTCTAAAACAGGTGAATATTTCAAAGATATAAAAATACCCCATATAGGGTAAAGGTGACAGTCGTTGGCACATTTACTGTACTGCTACGTTTGAATTAACGGTATGAAGTAGTCCGTGTAGGAAAATCTATAAAAATGGGTTCATTCGAAAGAAGAACATGTATATTATTCATCTGAAGCGTTTGGTTGGAATTTGTTCTCGTTTTAAATGGTATTATCTTAAAGAGAAATCAAGATAGTTGTATTCCATAGTGGTTAGCACGTATGTCACAGTTGTTGGCACAATGTGTATATAGTAATATAATCAATATGTTTAGGTAGTAGGTAGGTACCTACCTACCTACCTACATTTAAATTTTAATTTATTTAATTAAAAAATACAAAAGATAGTAATTTTACGTACAACAAGCTCATACAAAATTCCAGCAAAAATGTCATATTTGTACAATTAGAGTGTAGTGTTCTCGTGCATTTTGAACATTTTCTTCCCATCCTTTGTAATGTGATGGAATCTGCACATGAATAGCAAATGCCCTGGACAAGAATTCTTTGTTTCTCTTTTGCTTTCTGTGCCTTTTTCTTTTTATTACGGAGGCATTCTGTTTTATTTTCAGATGCATTGTCTTCTTTAAGTGAGTTTTCCACCTCAGTCACCTCATCTTCTGAGATCACATTTGCTTTGCTCTTTTCGTCAACATATTGTACTATCTTTTCTAATGCTTCATCTTCTTCAAACGAATCTTTAGTCTGCGTCACCTCATCTTCCGAGACAACAGTTTCTTTGCTACCATCTTCAATATACTCGACTTCACTTTCCGATGCATTGGCTTCTTTAAATGAGTTTTAATTTCTTCTAACCCGTTTTCTGAAACCTTATTTCCTACTTTCCATCTTCATTATGTTTAGTGCACGTTCTTTTACTATCTGCGGCCACGCTTTGACTTGGAACTGGATTAAGCCTTATGTTTTGAAGAATGGTAATCTTATTTTTAGTTCTTTTAGATTTTTCAAATTTACTTTGTTTTGTTTTGTTTTTTGTTTTATTCTCGAACTTTACGTTTTTTTGCTTTTACTTCTTCTTGCATTTTTTATTATTTTCTTTCTCCCCAACTATGTATTTCCACGTTTGAGAAGTGATTACATAAAGCAATCTTTCTATGACCCTCTGGTTTTTCTTTTAGGACTTTGGGGCCAGTGAAGGATACTATTTAAGGGAGATTTAGTTGAAGTTGGTGAGGTTATAACTTCAGCTGAATCGCCCTCGACTAACATGTTATTGTTACTAACATCAAATTCTCGCTCCTCATTAATGATCTCAAGTGGTTCACAATCACTGTTTGCTAGAACTATTTCTTTTTGGTCATAAGTTTGCAAAGTATGGGTTAACTCGTTATCGAAATTCTCTATTATATCTATGGACATATTTGCAATATCAAACATTGACGAATCTTCGGCTTCTGACTGATGATTAAAATAATTCCAAATTTTTAAGAGGCAGTTCTTTTCAAAATTATTTATAGTCTCGTTACCACTTTCTAAGGATTTAAGTAAGTCTTCGCCAAGGAAATTTTTGAATGTTTCAAAATCAAGCACAGGTTTGTTTCTGTTCACGTCGTGGTCATTATTGCTAACATCAGTTGCAGTTATTTCTTCTGTTGGGCCACGAATATTTTCGTTAGCTCCTCCAAGACATTTTGTGTAGTCAATGGCATTACAATTCCATGGGAACAATCCAGTTGCTTTAAAGCCGTTGATTATTGTCGAACTTTTTACGTAGGTTTCAATTACTTTGGCAAGCAGTGGGGCGAAATTTTCTTTAGTAAATTGTAGTAACGGATGTTGCCGTCTCCATTCCAAAATTCCTCTTTGCCAGCCAGTCTTTAGCGGTTTGAAGGCGGCAACATCGGCAGGTTGTAGCAATCTTGTTGCATTGGGGTACAATGCAATTAAAATAATTCCTAACCGGTTACATAGTTGGCTTATCTGTAAAGTGAGATGAGTTTTATGTCCATCTACAAACAATATAACCGGCTTTTGAATTTTTTTTTCTTCTAGGTACAAGTTAAAAACATTTGCTACATATTCATAGAAAAGGGAAGCCTTCATCCAACCGTTGTCTGAATAACCAATGCCCCATTTGTCGGGGACCGTCTCAAGAATTTCTTTTGGTGGCTTCCTCTTATAGGGATAAATAATCATCGGCGGTGAAAGATCACCATTGGCACAAAAGGTAAACATTACCGTAAGCGAAGCTTTTGCTACCCCCTGATCTACTTCATACACATTCTTTGTGCCCCTGCAAGTAATAACTTTTTTATTTTTGGGCAAAGAAGAAAATTGGTTTCGTCCCCGTTCAAGATTCTATTACAATCATTTAAAATAGGTTTTAAGTTGTCCTTTTCTAGTTCACTGTCAATAGTTTCAAACCAACGGGCCATAACCAGGTTTTTTCAACTTTTCTCCCATTCGAAATTGTATAGTAGCTCTAGGTATGCCAAATATTTTTGATGCCTTCAGTTTGGGCATGCCATCCCTAACAGCCTGAACTGCTTGCACAATTTTATCTTCCCTTTCGTTCATATTTCCTTAAAAAATAATAATAATAGAAGGATAATAAAAATAAAACCAAATCAAGTAGGCCAAAATCACAAAATTTATATAATCCAATTACTTATTTGTTATCTATAGGTAAATATCTGTCGTGAATTCAAAACAATAAATATGAAAAATGATCATTGAACATAAATACCAATTAGTCCATATTAAATAATTAACCTACCAACCACTAAATCATGGTAAAAGATTGATGAGATAGTGATTGGCACTTCTATGCCAACCATTGATATCTGATATTTTATAGTATATAGTAGTTGGCATCTAAGTTTTTAGGTTAAAATTGATAAATAACAGGCCCTTTTGCCATGAGAGCTTGTATAAATAATGTATAAACATTGTTGAGTACTTACCTACACTTCTTTGGTCACACAGACAAAAAAAAAAGCAATTATCCTGGCAGCAATCTCTTGTAACAACACGTACAATCTGTACAATCTATCGAAAATTCTGACAGCCTGCCAAACTGTGGTTGATACCGAATTGGGAATACCAACTTCGCATATAAAGCTTAATAAACTATATTTGAAAGAGTGCCAACCTTGGTTTGAAGAAAACCCTAACACACTCAGAGTTAGTTATTACAAATTATAAAGGAAAATGTGATTATATGCCAACGACTTTTTAGTATTTTGCAAGAAAGTCCTGTACTACACTAGCATTCACCTAGTTTTAATTTGCCGCTTTGTTTTTTGAGATAGGCGATTGGTTTTTGTAGCACAACGTGGCACAAACTTAGGACCATTTTTTTACAAACTAAGCGTTGCAAAAAGACAAAGAACCACCTTTCTAAATACCCTGTATTATTGTGTCCTGTAATTCAGAAGTTTAGAAAACTTTGTATGACATTCTTTTTCTAAACAGTCCTAAAAATCATTCCCTTAAATTTTTGTATGTCATTAAGTAACATCCTGTATAGCTTATTAAATCAAAACTGACCTAGTTCGGTAAAATTGCGATTTTAAGCAGTTGGTGTCTCGTAATTAACTCTGTATAATGTAAAATTTGATTAAAAATTTCTAGGAAACCTAATAATTTAATAACTAGGGTCATTAGCGCTGAACTTTTTCATTTATTATTTATTATAAATGAATTAAAGTATGTGATAATTTTTTTAACAAATAGTATAGTATTTATAATTTCAAATTCATTCATAACATTATGAAAATTTTTTATTAGTACAAGTATTAACACATTTTTATCTTTGTTTAACATTGTAATTAGTTCCAAAAATAGATCTAAATATATATAGAATTAATGAGATTATTTTTCTTTTCCAGGTAAGGATTTTCATGAATCAGTTTACCATTTGGTCCCTCTTGTAAGTATTTATTTTTAGAATTAATAAAAGACTAGACCTATTAGTTTTATACCTTTACCTGTTTATGCGTGTTAGAACTTGCATATGATTCGGTTCAAAATTGATAATCTTAATTTCATTGAGAATTTGAAAATTCCTGTTCAAATTATTTTTACATAAACTGAAGGGAACTAATTACAGATTATCTTGAAAAAGTCTTATAATTGATGTCGGCATAGTGTAGTCGTAAAAAGTTATTTTTTGAAAGGATTTTTTTGATAAAATACAAAATTAATGGAGTTTTTATTATACTTTTATAGCTCTTTACAGTTGATCGAAATTTATAATAATCTAATTAAGTAGTAATATAAAGAAGCTACAAAACTGTTTAATTACTGAACTTAGAAATGTTCAAGTTATAAAATGAACCCATGCTTTTTGTCACACATTTGTGTGAAATTAATCTAAGCTGTTTATATTTAGAATTTACATCAGTTCTACATACATAAAGACAAAATTTATATCGATTGGGGCTTGAATCTCGATCGCGCAGTTGGATAGCGCGGTACTCTAGCAAAGTACAGATCGTAGGTTCAAATCCTACTCGAGGTACACTTTTTATTTATGTATTTCATAAAATTAATAATAATTTTTAATCTAAGCTGTGTTTACAAAATATCATTACTTTTCACCTCCCCTGTCTCTGTCTATACCCTTGAAGAAAATATTAAGAGGCCAATGCAAAATCGGGCAGAGGAAGAAAATTCATATTTTGTAAACTTACTTTGTAGAATTCTATTATTATAATTGTTCATCATTCAAGAGCTTTAAAAAAATTATGACATTTAATAAGGAATAATCACTACCTAGATCTTCGTCCCCGTTCACTTAGCCCCCCGTCAACTCAGAAATGAAATATTTCTTAATTTATCAATTGTGCCTTAATTGTGCTCAATTACCATCTGTGCCTGTATTAGTTTTGAGGATATTTTAAAAAATCAACGAGAGTCTAAACTCTAAACGAACGCTTTGAATATTTCTAAAATGCGATATACTACTCTGTAGTATTTCAATTGTGCTTTAATACACACTATTTGCGCAATTTTTGATTTCCGAAATATTTTGAAAAATCGTGGAGGGGGAGAAGAGAACGCTAGCCCTTCTAAAATTTGAACTGTTCCTGAAATGCGGTATACCCTTAACTTAACTTAACATTCACGCTATTCCCTTGTGGGGTAGGCAAAACAATCTCTGCATCTTATTTATTGTTGGTTCATAATCTTCCTCCATGCTTTCCTATCTCCGCATACCACCCTAGCTTCCGCAGGATTCATACATTGTCTCTGACATGCCCTTTTATTTTTAAAACTCCTTATCTTTCTTTCCTTTATCATACATTCTACTACATTCAGCCAAATTTTACGCGGCCTACCCCACCCACATATATTTGCTTCATTAATCTTGCATTATTCATTCTCTCAATGTGACCAAACCAACTTAATGTACTACTTCTATATCTATCCATCATCGACTTTACCTCACCACACTCCGTCATTATGCATTCATTCTTTATCTTGTCCCTTCTCGTTTTACCACATGCGCATCTCAGAAATACATTGAATAATTCACAAAATCTTCGTATAACCTTTGCACTCCCATACTTTAGCATTTCACCAGTGATTTTATCTACGCCTGCTCCTTTACCGTTTCCAACGGTCCTACTGCTTTCTCTATCTCATTTATCCCAATATCCTTCTGAGTTTCATTCACCATTCCTGTTTCGTTGCTCATATTCATCACTGCTGCAGCGTTCTGTTTCGGGCCACGTTTTGCATTTTTGACACAGAAGAGTCTTTTGTTTCCCTCAAAATCATTCTGCATTTTCTCCCTTCCACAGCCATCACTTATTCTCACTGCATCGCTCGCTTCTTTGTTTCTTAATCTGTACACCTCATACAATCACTTTTTCTCTGTCATTTTTAGCAGCAGTCATTGCCATGTACGCATATTTTTTCTTACATACTGCCTTTTTTACCGACTCATTCTACCAAGCACATTTTTCTGTCTACCTACCGTCGCTTTTCCACATATCCGCACGGCACAATAGAAAACACAGTTTTTCAAGCTTATCTGTGGATTTTCAATGTCAGTGTCTTTTATTTGTTCGTTCCACACTGTTTCATTCACATTCAACTCTTTACTCACATCATCTGCGTATTTCATTCTCGCGCCATTATCCACTAGTTTGTCTACCCTAATTCTGGATGTTCGTAGTATGTTTGCTTTCCTTCTCAAGGCCCACTTTTGGCCTAAATATACTCTCGATATAAGCAAAAGTGGACTTTCACCAGGTTTCTAAACCGTTCATCATACACTATCAATTCTATCATACATTTAGATTTACCTCTGCCATGTATGCATATGCACATTTTTATGTTTAAATCACGTATTGTATAAAAACAGGCTTCTCTCCACACACATGTTCAGCATTCTCATTGACTCTTTGGTCTTCGAACTTTCCTAGAACGCGTTCAGTACGTTCTCACTGTACACCCATCCATCCGTTCATGTCACCCACTATCATCACTCTTTCGTTTGGTTACATACGTTCAACACGTTCTCTACGTCATTCCAGAAGTTCTCACGCTCCTGGTCTCATTTTCCATTCACCGGTGCATAGCATGCAATAAGAAAACTTCTTCGCAAATCCACTTTCATTCTAACTCATATTACCTGGGGAGATACCAATTCGTACTCTTTAACACATCTTTTCACTCTTTCACTTACGATCACCCCAACTCCTTTTGCGCCATGCACTTCAGTCTCAACTCCTGACCATAGTGCTAGGCTGCTATCGTCCATCTTCACAGCATCCTTTCCTTTGTCTCCGATACACACAGAATATCAAGATGTCTATCGTACAGTACATTCCACGTACCGACTCGCCATTCAGTCCTTGCACAGTCGTCAGCAACAGGGCCTGTTTGCTTCGACCTGGGCCGCCCCTTGTAACCAGGTCGATCCGAGGAAATATATTGGAAAATCGCAAAGGGGCTAAAAGAACGCTTAGCCCCTTCAACATTTGAACAGTTCCTAATATGCGATTACCATTCTGTATTATTTCAATTGTGCTAAAGTACACACCATTTGTGCCTATTTGGTTTCGGAGGTATCTTGAAACATCGTGGAGGGTATAAGAGACCTGTTCCTGAAATACGATATACAATTTCGTAGTATTTTAATTGTGCTGAGTTGTGTTTCAGTATACGCCATTAGTGCCTTTTTGGTTTCGGAGATATATATTGGAAAATCGCAAAGGGGCCAGAAGAATTCTGTAGTATTTCAATTGTGGTCATGGTGCTTTAATACATACCATTTATGCCTATTTGGTTTCGGAGATATTTTGAAAAATCGTGGAGGGGTTACAATAACGCTTAGCTCCTCCAAAATTTGAACTTTTTCTAAAATGCGATATACTATTTTTTATTATTTCAATTGCTCTTAATCGTGCTTTATTAATCGTGCTTTATTATAAACCATTTGCGCTTTTTTGATTTCGGAGATATTTCTTCCTCTGCCCGTGGAGAGTTAAAAGGACGGTCAGCCCCTCCACAATATGAACCTATCCTGTACACTCTCGATATAGGAGGCTCATGCAAAGTTTCATTGAAATTAGTAAAGCTGTGTTGAAGGTGTCCAGCTTAATGTTTTAGGAATTAGTCATGTATTGATCTCAAGTAAAAATATATTTGTAATCTACGCCAAATAACAGACACAAATCCTTAATTCCGACAATATCGATCGACGAAAACAGATTTGCGCGAATTTGCCAGTGTTAGGTATAACATCACCATTTGGCCCAAATAAAATGCTACAGAATGTCGTACTTTTTTTTAAAGTCATTTTTTTAGCTCAATACACGTTCGAAATCATATAGGATATGTCCATATTCTGTGAATAAAAACACAATTAGACTTTCTTATCTTGTTGTAGTGCATTAGCAAACAGGGGCAAAAATTAATCAGTTTCGATACGGATATATTTAAGTTATGTATATTTGCTTACATATTAAATGTACGAAACACATGTAATCAAGTAAACATATACATGTATGTAAACGTTTGTATTATGAAAACGAAATAGATACTAGTACACTCTACCTGGTTAAATTTGTTTATTTATTAAACGTTTCTCTCTTTACATAACATGATCAATAATTTGATACTTAGTTCGATCTAAAATACAAAATTTCTTTAAAATTTATATTAAACACTGCGTTTTATTTTGTCAAACACGAAAATCAATACTACATTGAAAGTTTTGTTCGTTTTGCTGTGGCTACCTGAATAAGATGATTAAATTGATTTTTGAGCTTTGTTTACCCTCCCATTAAAAATGTTTGTTAGAGAAAGTTATCTAAACTTGAATTGCGTTTAAAAAAGTGATTATAGTGATTGTTATAAGTAGACACAAATGGTGTGTACCAAAGTACGATTGAACACAATTGAAATACTATAAAATGGTATAGCGTATTTTGGGAGCAGTTCAAAAAATTTTGGAGGGACTACGCAATCTTTTAGCCCTTTCCCGATTTTTCAATATATCTCCGAAACCAAAAAGACACAAATGTCGTGTATTAAAGCACAATTGAGCATAGATGGGGCACAACTGACACAGCAAAACTTTTTCATTTCTGAGTGAACAGACCCTAGCGACAAAATATTATTAAATAGTTTTGAAAAAGGTGTCTAGAACATCGTCATAAACTACCATTATAAATCTTTTACTAAAACAAAAAACAAAAACAAAATTAACTTAACTACAAATCACATTATAACGTTACTGAAATGTTGTGAAAGATCTTGTCATACCAAATTAATGTTGTAGAGTATCCATTTTGTACTTCATTCCAGGAACCATTTCAGGAGCCAGGCACTATAAAAATGCTTCATACACATTTTTATGTTGATAAACTTCAAAATCGCGGTGTGCCACTTTCGCTGCGATCTTGGATTACGGTGGAGAATAAGCCACGTTCACTTTTCTACACCTATGTTCTTTTTCGACGCCTTTTGAACCGCTACTTTTAATTTTCTGCCCTTATGTACTACCGTTTCGGAGTCTTTCAACCCCTATTTTTAATTTTTATTCCTATTTAGTACAGTTTTGGCCACTTCCTTCCCTGTCCCTATGGGTAGGCAACGCGCATACGCCATCTTGAATTTCTCCAACTCATTTCTAATTAATTTCCCCACCTTTGTCCTAACTCCCAGCTACGCTCACTCTACTTTGAATTAGTTCTCCCTATCCACACCCCAGTTGGCATATAATTCTTCCCCTTTTTTACTCCTTGCCCCCAGTATGTTGGTCTAATATATTTGCCTAGCATCTTGAACCAACATCAAACATCCTGATCTAGCACCTAGCATCCGTGTTCAGCATCTTGGTTCAGCATCAAGTTACTTATCAAATACACATACACCTAAGGACTCTCAAACACCCAAACAAGCAAGATAACATACAAAATCAACTAGAACATGCAAAAATCTAGTAACAACCAGGGGTTTACAAACTGAGAAACAAGTAAACATTCTCCCTCTTTAATGGGCCAAAGGTCAGTACGATCTCTCTCTCCCTCTCTCTTTTTTGGGGTTAGCAATAAATGTAGCGCCAATCTTGTAGATTAGCACACAGTTTACAACGCTACTTTAGTGCATACTTTAAAGGCTCGTTGCGCTATTTGTGATATAATTAGGTAGCATAGAGTTTGCAACGCTATCTAATTAGAAGTTAACAAGTAGTTTGCAACGATATCTTGTGGTATGAATTAAAACCAAGTTGAAAAGCTATATTTCGGTGTAGGTTTAAAATTAGTATATTCAATATAGCGGCAAAACACCCAAGCACCCTAATAAGCAGACACATATACCAATGCAACTCAAACAGGCTAAATTTAGTTTTAAATAAATACCAACAAACAAAAAAATGGAAAACAAATAAACATCAAAACTATTAACCTGCAAACATGCAAACACGTAATTAAAGAAACTAGGAATAAGGTAAACGCCTAGATACAAACAGTGGTACAGGTTACTCACCGTTCAAAAAAACTAGAACGCAGAAAATAGTGGTATCCAATAAACACGTACGCAAACAAAAACATTAAAACACAGTAAAGACGCTACGGTACCCCCCCTTCCCCTCCCTCCAAACTAGGGAACAAACGCCCTTAAGCACCCAAGTACGAACGAAACAAACCAAAGCAACTAAAATGTAACTAGTAATAAATAAAAAACACTTATGCAACAAGTAAGCACCCATAACAAAGGAACTAACAAACAAGTAAACATCCAAACGCGTAAATACCCAAACGTACATGCACAAACAAAGAAACTAATAATTAAGTAAACGCCCAACCACAAAACTAGTACACCCATAAGATATGAATAGAAAACACAGAAACAAGTAAAAATGCAAACAAGCAGCAAAAAGCCAGTAACGACATCTTGTGGTATAATTAGATGGTAGCCCACAGTTTGTAACACCATCTTGTGGTATAATTTAGAAGCTAGTAGTGGTAGATTATGTTAGCTTCAGAAGCAACTTTGCGGTTTTGGGATTTTCACCTACGTTAAAAACAAGTTTTAAATGACGCGAGTGTAAAATGGTAGTTTAAAAAAGTTTACCCTAAAGATACGCGAAGCCATGCCTAAGATAGTCGCCACACATCTGATCTGCATGATCTGTGTTCAAAGAAAGCTGCAGGAAGTGATTATAAACAAGCGCAACATCGGGTGAATCAAGATACTGGTATAAACCGATAGTTGGACCTGTGGTAACACAATCTATTTAGCATTCGGTTCCGTTACCCTCTACCTTGTATCAGGTTGTTCAGATAGTTTCCTCGTACATATATAGCGGCATGATCACTGCGTATACGCACATCATGTGCGGGTATTTAGGCGAATGCTAGAGTAGTATCTTCCACCTCAGAACCCTAACTGCATTCCTTCAGATTCTAGCCTGGCCACACCTATCCCTAATCCTACTATGCATATATACGTATGCTATATATGTATGCTGGGAATCCATCGCCGTGGCTGAAGGAGCGTGGAAAGCTTGAGCAATTCTCCCTCCCTTAGGGAGGGAATGAAACACGTTCATTTCCTTCCTTCCTATTGATATGATTAATATAATATGTAGTAGTACAAACACTATAAACCGTATAAATAAATAATCAATAGAATCACGCAAACGCGCAACCCCGAAACAAATAAACTAGCCAAAAAGCCATTGCAAACAACCAAACACCCCTAACAAGCAAGTAAACATAATACATGCAACAAAAATAGTAACCAATAAGCATATACGCTAACAAGTATAACAACCAAACGTGCAAACAAAGAAGCTAGTAATCAGACAAACACCAAGTATCAAAGCCTGTAAACCCCGTAAGTATACAAACAAGTAAACATGCAAACACTTAACCCCAAAAGCAAAAGAAACTAGAAATCAAACGCTCAAACACACCAAACTTGTACATAAAACATAAGAAAGAAACTAAAATAAGGAACAACCTAAATGTCTAAATCAAAGGAACTAGACAAGCTATTTAACATGCAGACAAGTACATAAGCACCTAACCACATACTCGCACTCATGACCAATGCACGCGCTATCATACAAACATCTTCGAGTTTGTTGTGGATAGGAAAAAGTATGTGGCACCAATTTCCGTTCGACAGATTCTTGAATCCGATTTTAACATCCCTTGGCAGATTCTGATGCCGACGGTTAAGGTCTTTTTGGTGTAGACCTTTTGACATATTCCTTAAATTACAGCATCTAAGCTGCGTTTACAGGGTTGATTCTTGAAATTGGCCCAACATATAGATTTCTTTGACAGATTCTTGCCTCAATATCAGCGTTTAGTTGAAGGATATTGACTCAAGGTTTTTTTGCAGATTCATTCTCTTCCAGCGTACGTGTATCTCTATTTATATTTTTATCCACAGCCATCTTTCCAAATATAAGACTAGTTTAACGTTATCATATCATCATATCAAATTGATTATTATTTGACACGTTTCTTAAACTCTAATTTTGCGTACCCGCCAATCTGTAGAAGGGTGATCGGGTTGTATAATTATGCCTATTGGTCCAAAATTAAAAAGGGTATATTGAACTGAAGAAGATAATATATAATTAAAGGGACCACTGAAACAACCCGAATTACCATACGGATTGTTTTTATGATTTTGCTAAATAAAAAGTAATCGGAAAAACTTATCAGTTAAATTTTGAGGATTCCTGATATTACCTGCGATAATTTATCTAATGTATTCACTTGGTTGATAATGGAGGTATTAAACTTTACTTGCGTTTGTCACGATGATGCTTTTCAGACATTATGAATAGGGTGAGGGATCACAACATGAAGTGACCGTTGTGAGCAAGGTGTGCATCCAAATATGAACGGAAGGTGTGTATAATGAGCAGAGCGAGCATTATAAACAAAGTGGGCGTTATGAACAAAATAGCAGTTGTTAACAATATGAAGGTGTGTATAATGAGCAGAGCGAGCGTTATAAACAAAGTGGGCGTTATGAACAAAATAGCAGTTGTTAACAATATGAAGGTGGCCATATGAACATGGTGGGAGTCCTGAACACCATTCCCCCCCGAAAAAAATACGTATAATTTCAAAAACAGTGGCGGTTGAATAATAATGCCATAAAGTATTAGTGTTTAATAACGACAATTTTTTTAACACAGTACATAAAGTAACTCAATAATTAGCCACTGCATCATAACAAATAAGATATTTTTCTTTCAGTGAAGTGTATTTACTGTGACCTGTAAGTTAAATTTCATCGACAATTCATTTTTTAACACAAAGATACTAATAATAATAATAATAGTAATTAGCACATTCTAATACATGAACTTTTGTTAATCTGCGATTTCGTAACTATTGAGAAAATATAAAATTATGATTTTAAAACAAACGATTTTTTGGCAGCATGCGCTTCGATTATGAAAGAAAATCCCTATTAGTAAAACTTACTTACTTACTTAACCTTCACGCCATTCCCTTGCGGTGTAGGCAAAACAATCCCTGCCTCTTATTTATTTTTCATTCATAATCTTTCGCCATGCTTTCCTATCTCCGCATACCTCCCTAGCTTCCGCAAGATTCATACATAGTCTCTGACATGCCCTTTTGTTTTTAGAACTCCTTATCTTTCTCTCCTTTATCATAGATTCTACTACATTCAACCAAGTTTTACGCGGCCTACCAGGCCCGGCCTTTCCCCTAACCTCACCCACATATATTTGTTTCGTTAATCTTGCGTTGTTCATTCTCTCAATGTGATCAAACCAACGTAATGTACAACTTTTATATCTATCCATCATCGTCTTTTCCTCACCACACTCCCTCATTATGCATTCATTTTTTATCTTGTCCCTTCTCGTTTTACCACATGCGCTTCTCAGAAATCTCATACCCACGGCATTTATTTGTCTTTCGTGCTTTTTTTGACATACCCTTGTCTCACTTCCATACAGTACTGATGGGACGAATACGCCATTATAGATTGCTCGTTTTGCAGCTAGGCTCATGCTTTCATTTCTCATTATCGTCCACATACTTCCAATCACTTTCCTTCAGTGACCCTTCGTCCAATCTCGCTCTCAATTGTACCATCTGCAGTAAACATTCTACCGAGATATACCAGCTCGTCCACTTACTCCACAATTTCATCTTGCAGGGTAAATACTCTACTCTCCTTTCCACCTTTCCGATTGAACACCACAATCTTAGTTTTGTTCACGTTTACCTTTAGGTCCATGCTCTCACAGACTGTATCAAACTTCCTCAGAGCGGTTTGCAGCTCATCCGCACTGTCACTTAATAAGACTGTGTCATCTGCATACACCAGGAGTCGTGTATTTACGTCACCAACCATTACACCATTTGTATCGTTACATGCTTGTCTAAGACATTTGTCCATGTATACATTGAACAACCACGGTGACATCACACAGCCTTGTCGCACTCCTTGCTCAATATTAAAGTATTCACTCACACCTCCTCTCACCCTAACACATGCCCGACTACCGTTGTATACTGCCCTTATTCCATTTATTAGACCTTTATTTATATTCATTTAATATTTCCTACAGCTTCTCTCTATTCACTCTGTCATATGCTTTCTCCAGATCTACAAACGCACAGTACAACTTCCTTTTTACCTTTAAACACTTTTCGATCACCTGCTGGAGAGCAACCATCTGATCGACACATCCTCTCCCTGGCATGAAGCTACCTTGCACATCCCACATCTTAGATTGTGTAGTTTCTCGTACTCTATCAATCAGTATTCTTCCAAATACTTTACCAGGATACGCTGAGCAAGCTTATTCCTCTGTATCTATCTATCTATTAGTAAAAATTAATTAAATTTATATTTTATGCCTTCGTTCTGTAATAGGGCAAATTCGTCCGAAAACTATGCGTTTTCCGCCGACAAAAATAATACTACATTACAGTTGGTATTCGTTGTAGTGACAGAACTGGTAGAATATTCCACATAATAGACATTTAGCACAACTCAAAGCCTAATCGCATTACCGTCTACGTGTGCACATCTGTTATTATGTCCGTATTAGTCCCTTATAAACTACAAGTTACATCTATACATTATTATGAAGTCAACAAACTGATAAGGTGCGAGGTACCTATAAAATTCGAGTAATGAATAATTTCACAATTGTATTTTTTAGGTTATATTGGTTGCTCTCAGTTGTCTGTATTGCCAACTTAATTTCAACAGGTATGAAATTTTAAAAAGTACAATTTTGTCTTTTGATTTAATAACAAACGTTGACATCGGCACAAAAATCTCGTGTATCACTCTGCTATAAAATGGTTTGCGAGTACTCATAAATTTACTCATACTCTCAAACACCCGTTTTCTGGGCTTGTAATACAAATAACTAATTCTTTAACCTTACGTAAAGAATATATATTTAATTAAAGAATCAAACCAAGTGATATAAGAAACTTATGATTAAACATGAAATAGCAAGTCAAAATATATGGTTTAACCAAGAATGTCTAAAGAAAAAGGTGATACCTTACGTTAACATATTCAATACTTATGTACAAAAAATGGTTTACCTATGGCCAGTCCAATATCGCCAATTTTTACTAATACCTTTTAGAAGATCAAATTTTTGAATTAAATGTTTCTGATAAGATTGTACTTTGGTTTCGTTATGTTGATAACATTTTAGCATGTTTTAATAGTTCATCAGAATTTATTGATGAGTTCTTAATTAATATTAACAATTTACATCCTAATATAAGGTTTTCACTAGAGAAAGTACAAAATAGATCCATTAATTTTCTAGATTTAAATTAACACACAGAACAAGTTTGATTTCTGCTTCTTCAGGAAACCTACAGATACAGACATTACAATTCCAAACCATTCATGCCACCATAAAACACACAAGTTAGCTGCATATGGTAGTATTCCCCTTAGCGTTCTTGTATATTTGAAGGCAGTATCTTGTATTTGCTGCCTATCCTTCGTATTTTATTTTTGTCTGGAAAACCAGGCTTGTGGACATTATCTTCATGGTTAGGCAACACCATAAAGCTTTGAGGATTGTGACTTTGTGGTATTACTAACCACGAAATGTACCAGTGTAGTAAGGACGTGTAACTTCGAATATTTTTTGTGTTTGGAGAAATCGCAATGTCAACTTAAGAAAAATGCAATCAAAGATAACTTGATTGTTTGAAATGGAACCCCTGTATATTATGATTATGACATATTTGAACTCTTCGGTCAAATTGTGTGAGACTTTATGTGTCACACATGCTATCTAGAACGAACCGTTTAGCCGCAAATTGTAATTTTTTGAAAAAGTTGATGTAAAACAATTGAATATTGCAGTGACTATAATTGACTGTCTCTTCTTCAACTCTAGTTTTCTTCCTTCCGCCGCCAACATAGACATTGAAAACCCCAAAACAACAAGGGATAAATTCGCAAGTGATACGTAAACATTTTCTTGGCAGTTTGGTTGATTTCTTCTTTCACAATTTTCGTATAAAACTACATGTACCAATGTAGTCTGGGCGTGCAATTTCGGAGTCGCTAGTAAGCAGTGGAAAATAAAAAAGTTCAGTCACTTTGACATTAGTTATTTATTATCGTTGAGTAAAGGCTCTCGCTGTTATTTCTGATTGCCATTTTTGTTTAGTAATTAATATTTAATTGAATAATTGAGTGCAATGAGTAATTTTTCTAAAAATGAAATGATTGATATGGTTTTATACTTGGAGAATGCTCTAAAAGTTGAATTCAATATTTTACCTTAAGTAATAGAAAATCCGCATGTAAGTACACGACAACTCGAAAAAGATTTTGAAATAAGTAGAACATCTATTTGAAGAATAATTAGAAATAACAACTTTCATCTTTATCACATTCAACAATACCAAGAGCTCCAAGAACAGGACTTCCAAAATAGAATTAATTTTTGCAATTGAATAGGTCAAAAACTCAATGAAAATGGAAATGTTTTGGATAGTATCATATTTACGGACGAATGTACCTTTCACCGCAACTCTGATGTAAACCTTCATCATTTAAGAATTCATAGTCAACATAAATGGTCAGTTAATGTTTGGGCCAACAGTAGACGTACCTCTACCGTTGGTCCATTTTTTTCGACGGTGTTCTAAATTTACTTAAATTTCCTCGACCATAATTTATTTGACATTCTTGAAGGTGCCCCACTTGCTCAAATTAGGAACACGTTTTTTCAACAAGATGGAGCACCTCCTCCCCATGTCCGTTTTGTCAGTGATTGGCTTAATAATACACTTAACGAAAAGTGTATAGGAAGGGTCGGACCAACGCGTTGGCCAGCGACGTCTCCAGACATCACCCCAATTGATTTCTTGTTATGGGGGTACGTAAAGGAAAAAGTGTACACCGAACAACCAACGACGGTGCTGATATGAAAATTAGAATTAGAAACGTTTTGGAAAATATCTCCCCAGAAATGTTAAGTAAGGTTAAGCATTCATTTCTTCAAAGGATTCAATTATGCATAGAACAAGGTGGTCGCCATTTTGAACATTTACTATAACTTTATCATTATAATGTCGTTTTCTTTTTTTTGCTTTGTTTCCTAATTTGTACATATTTGGTAAATGTTAGATCACTCCATAATAAATGTTTTTAATTTGGATTGTTTATTTTCCAATGCCTACTAGTCAGTCCTTCACATTATTCAGAAAATATGAAATTAAGAAAAAACTACTACTACTGCAAAAAAATACTGTCAAAGTTAAACTACCAGAGAAAACCTTGAGAAAGCTAATAAAATTTCTTATTTGAAGCATTTGCATTTAGCTAAGTTGGCAGAGATTTCTCCAAACATAAAAAATATTCGAAGTTACACGTCGTTACTACACTGGTACATTTCATGGTTAGTAATACCCCAAAGTCACAATCTTCTAAGTTTTATGGTGTTGCCTAACTATGAAGATAACGTCCACAAGAAATATTTGAAATTGCATGTACATTGGTACATTTCATGGTTAGTAATACCACAAAGCAACAACCCTCTAAGTTTTATGGTCACTTCGATATTCATTTTTTCAAAAAATCACGATTTAAGGCTAAACGGTTCGTTCTAGATATCATGTGTGATACATAAAGTCACACTCAATTTGACCGAATAATCTAAATATGCAATAATATACAGATATTTCCATTTAAAAAAAACGTTCATATAAATCACCCTGTATAAGCAGTGCGATTGAAGTGAAAGTATTTTGAGTTTGTAGCCTTGAGGGCTACTTACTATGTCCCGGCGCTAAACTTCAACGATATGCGTTAATAAACACACCATATTCCGCCCACGCACTATTGGCCCACCCTGTATATACTGGTTGATTTCCTTTTTTTTCGCTTAGGTGACCATTTCACTTTTTCTTGTGTTGCACTTTCACTTTTTGGTTGATTCATGATGGTTTTATTTTGTTTGTTTTCCATAATATTGTTTGTGCCATGGTGTCCTCTGTTTTGTTCATACCTTTTGCATTCTTTTCTATTTCTATAGCCTGGTTATTCTGGTTGTCATATGTTGGATACTAGCCAAAGATTTGGTGTTGTCAAAGTTGATTTTGTGTCCAGTATTTTTTTCATGTTGTGCAAGCGATGATATAGGTTGGTTTTTATATGCTGCATTTATATGCTCCTCCTTCCTTGCACTTATTTTCATGTTTGTTTGCGCAATATAGGGCATGTCACAATCATTACATGGTATCTCGTATGCTTTGTGATTTTCTAACTTGATGTGGTCTTTTAGGTTTCGTAATACGTTCCCACCTTTTGATACCTGGTAAATATCGTCTTTATTTTATCTTTTGTGGTATTCTGCTTATCCGGTCTGTCGTTTCTTTTACATACGGTAAGAAGGCAGTTGGTGGTTGGTGGTTGTGGTGGTTCGGTTTTTCTTCTTGAATTTAGGCTCCTTCGAATATCGTACTGCTTAAAACCATTTCTTCGTAAAGCAGTTTTTACTTTAAATCATTCTCCTTTGATGTTGATGATGTTATCTGACAAAGTTTTTGGTCTGTGAATCAGTGCTTTAATTACTAATTTCAGTTGTGCTGGATGATAGTGGGATTTAGCATTTATATATCTGTCCGTGTATATTTCCCGTACTCAGTGTAGTTTATCTCTCCATTATCTTTTATTATCTTTTGGCATGTAGTTTGTTGAGATATGCTAGGAAGATTTTCAATTTCTTTGTTCCATGGCTCTATGTAACACAGGTGTCGTCTACATATCGAAGCCATAGTGTAGGTTTATCCTTTGCTGATCTTAAAGCGTCCTCCTCAAGCTCTTGCATTAATAAGTGTGCAATTATTCAGAATACTGGTGATCCCATGGGCGCGCTTTCTTTTTGTTTATATCGTTGCCTATTGTATATAAAGTGTGTATTATTCAGACAATGTTTGGCTAATTGCATTATATGTGGTAATGGCCATATCTCTTTTCTATGATGTTCAGTTTATTCTACTGGCACTCTGGTAAACAGAGAAACCACGTCAAATTTTACTAACACGTGTTGTGGTTCTATAGTTTGTCCTCGTAATATTACCAGAAAATGTTCCGAGTTGTTTACGTAACATGTCGCTTTTGTACCACCTTCCTTGTTTATTTTCAGTAAGCCGTATATTTTTTTAATATCTTGATGATTTTTCCCTCGGTTTTAACCGTTTTGTATGTCCACTTCAATAAATGATGCCATAATTTTTCTTCTTCACAGTTTTTTGTGTGTATGTAGTAGGATCGGTAGTAATCACTTGGTATACATTGTCTTGAAGTAGTGTTTCCACTTTTTGGACTATCATCGTCCAGGTGGCTGAATACCAAGCGGAAACTAACCAATCTTGGGCAATGGAAAAGCAAAAAAAAAGTTTTGCAAATTACAAAAACAAACAAAAGACTACGTCAAAGTACATCTGTAATAACTAACATATCTAGCCACACCATTAACAAAGCTGAATTGACCGTACTTGAAAATGTTTTAACTGTGCTATTGCTCCGGCATGCACACCAAAAAAAATCAGTTGTGGAGAAGAAGCAGCTATCAACGGACTGGAAAACAACACAGCGGAAATCATACGACAGGACGTATCTCAAGTCCTTAGATATTCACGCCCTCCAAAACAAAACATAAAAAAAGAACAACGCAAGGCAATACAAGAACTAAAGAGGAACATAAAAATTATTATCTTACCTGCAGATAAGGGTAATGTGACAGTAATAATGGACACCAAGGACTACGAACAAGTTCGAAAATCACGGAGTATCTGAGACACCATGTAATGATTATGACCTACATTGGGCAAATAAGTGCAACACCAAATCTTTGACTAACATTTAACATATGATGATCAGAATAATCAGAGAGGCTGTAGCTATAGAAATAGAAAATAATCCAAATAATAGGAACAAAAGAGATTATTACGGTCGAAATGAAACTAAAACGGCAGGTAACAGATAGTTAAAGTCCAACGGACTAGCTCAGTGGGGCAGAGGGTGTGGGCGTGTTTTTGAAATTAAGAATACTGAAGGTGGTTAGTCGTATTGTCGAAAGTCGCAGATAAGGGTGCGTAGTTATTAGAATTAAGTCAAGTAAAAGGGCGCCAGACTGTTATTAAGACGAAATCGGTAAGAATACACCTGGGCATACGTAGATAAATCAACTGTCATTAATTGAACTCCAAGGAGGAGATCACAAATCATTATCCTTTTGGCTATGCAATCTAAGGAGACCCTATATATATATATATATATATATATATATATATATATATATATATATATATATATATATATATATATATATATATATATATATATATATATATATATATAATAAAATGCACTGATGTAAACTCTAAAGATTGCAAATGAAAGAACGTTAACCTTTAAAACTACAGTTAATTACACTGCAAAATGCAATGTCCAATAAAAATATATCCAAAAACAAAATTATACCATTATAATTAAATACAATTCTGGTATCACTTCGTATCGATCATGGACAATAAATTTGCTGTGTTTTTTCAATATAGCATGAAAGTAGTGCTTTTGATTACCCATGTGTCGGGTTATCTCCGCAGTATAAGTTAAAGAAATCGGTTTTCTAGATCTTCTACTCATTTTATTAATTTTTGGTGTAAAACTATATATACTATCGTATATATAATGGAAGGGAATCCACAATCAAAACAAATTAACTTTTAAAAACCGGATTTACTAAGAACATGTCTTACTCGCAAGCCATCTAAACACGAAAATGTTTATTTAAAATCAATGATTCAACTAATGACATATTGTAGTCGGGTGTTTATAAATTAAATTGCACATTCTGTAATTCTATTTATATTGGACAAACACTCAGGAACTTTGGTATTAGACACAAGAACACATTAGATATTAAACATATAAACACACAGACAAATCAAAGAATGTCAAACATTTAATAGTAAATAATCACCTTATGACTTCACAACACAACGCTAAATGTTTACATTTTTGTGATAAAAAGGACAAATTGGATGACGCGAAACATTCGAAATTTATAAACATAAACAGAGAGTAACATTAATGAGCGGGCAGGTTAATCTTATAGACTCACTTTTAACAGACACTTTAAATATAGAATTTACATCTAGTTTGTTGTCGTACCTTAAAGATTTGTTATAATAACCACTTATAGCTATTTTACTTTTATATTTTCTCTCGATAATGATACATGTATTGAAACGCGGCGTTGAGAAATAAATATTTATATAAAACATTTGTGGCGTTACATTAGTGCTATTAAAAAATTAGTAACCTTAATTAAGATCGTTATCATAAAATTAAAAAAAAATTAACCGGTGTGTTATTTTGTCCATGTGTTTATATTTACTATATTTAGAAAATATTACAGAATCGAATAAACAATGATAAAAACAGGTGTGTTATGAAATTCATTTTTTAATATATTTTGATATTGTTGAAAAAATTTATCACTCAAAATAATAGAATTAATAATCTTCATAAACATGCCGAAATTGTTTCATTTAGTGATAAATAGTGATAATTTTTTAACCAAATGTTTAAAAACTCATCAAAACTTACCGTATTTAATTATCTAAATTTATTACGAAACAATTATTTAACTTGTTTATTTAAAGTCCGTTTACAAATCAATTTAAAATGTTACTATTAAGGTTTTTCAAACACACCTGCTTATAATGAGGTTACCTAAACAAAGAGTCCTGATTTCTACACTAATTAACAATATTAAGTTAACTTTAAAATTCAGATAGATAGTGATAAGAGGATAAAAAAGTTTGATCATAGACAGCGCATCTAAAATTGTTGGTGTTGTAATTACATACAATTTAGATTTGTTGCTACAGCAGAATTGTTATTTATTATTATTCAGTGACCAAAAAGTTTATACATCTGCTCCTCGTGGTGGTTATCCACACCTTGCGCTTAATTCTACCTGCAGCAAGCACCTGCCTACTGCCTACTGATTGATATTACATGTACACGCTCTTAAACCAGCTTGCCCTTACGTAAGTCTTTTAGCAGATGTAAAATCAGTATTGCTAACTCAGATTTTTTATTAACTTTTAGTGGGTCGTGAAAATACAAACAGATAAATAAATGTAAAAAAATTGCAACTTAATATAATGTTATGGCTTTAAAAACAACTACCTGCTTAAATAGGTTGTTTATAAAACCCCGAAAGATAGCAAACCACTTATTTAAAAAGGGCGAAATCTAACAGATGCTGATCGTTGTCCATATGGCCCAGCAGCTGCTGTAGAGATTACTCCCTTTTAGATATTAGGTCCGCGGGGGAGACGCGGTAGACAGGTGGCACACGTCTAGTTCTAGCCTTCGCTCGTGCTGCCCTAGAACTATACCAACTCCTTCAGGTACGGTACAGTACAGTCCATACAAATCTTATTGCGGAAATATCGAATTTACAGTTAGGCGTGAGATGTAAAATTAGAAGCCATTCATCAAGCAACGCTAAGACATACAACCGATTGAAAACTGTACTATACGATAAAATTAGCAAGAAACGTGCACTTTCAACGTTTGTTCATAGTTTCTTTGTAAACACCTTGGATTAAAATTGAAAATAGAAACGGAAAAGAAGGGGTCAAATCTGATTCACTCGCTGGCGCCAAGTCAAGAAATCCATTCACTTTACACCATATAATAAACACTTATAAATATAAGTATCTTTACGCTTTCTCTTTATTAAATGTTACGTTTGACGAATTAAAAATGTACCTTTCTTACTATTTTGACATTTAATGTACTATAAACGTCTTAATTATAACTATTTAAGTACACTATCGTTAAAAGAAGGTTTTATGACTTTATTCTACATTGTACCATTTTGACACCATAAATAATATTTTTAAGTATCCACATTTTCTAATTTATAACAACCGCATTGGTCGTCTCGTATTTCTAATTCAATTCTTAAGCACCATTTTTTAATATAACCAAAATGGTTTACACCTAATATTACCTGAAAAATTCATATAAACGGTGTTTAATATCGAATTTCATGGTAGTTCATGGTATCGATATAAAATAAAGATAAACATAACATACCACTCAAGCCATTCTCTTGAGGGATAGGCAAAACTCCTACCTCTTGTTTATTTAGAAATCTTTTTCCATGTTTTCCTATCCCTGCATACCTTCCTAGCTTCCGCAAGATTCATACATTGTCTCTGGCGTGTACTTTTATTTTTAAAACTCCTCTTTATCATACATTCTACTACATTCAGCAGAATTGTACGCGGCTTACCAGGGCCGACCTTACCTCTAACCTCACCCACATATATTTGGTTCGTTAATCTTGTGTTGCTCATTATTTCAATGTGACCAAACCAACGTAGTATGCTACTTTTATACTTATCAATCGTCGCCTTTTCTTCGGCACACTTCTTCATTATACATATACTCATTCTTCATCTTATCCCTTCTCGTTTTACCGCATGTGCTTCTCAGGAACCTCATATCCACGGCATTTATTTTGCTTTCGTCCCTTTTTTACATACTCATGTCACACCAATCAGTTCCCTTCCAGCATTGACTCGTCGTCCAATCTTCCCATCCATTGTACTGTTTGCAGTGAACATTCTACCCAGATACACCAACTAGTCCAATTGTTCGACAATTTCATCATGCAGATTAAATACTCTCCTTTTCACCTCCCCGATTGAACACGTTTACCTTTAGGTCCATGCTCTCACATAGCTATTATGTCAAACTTCCTCAGAGCAGTTTGTAGCTCATCCGCACTGTCACTTAGTAAGGCTGTGTCATCTGCATACGCCAGAACTCGTACGTTTACGTCACCAACCATTACACCATTATATCATTACATGCTTACCTAACACATTTATCCAGGTATACATTGAACAACCACGGTGACATGACTCAGCCTAGTCGCGCACTCCTTGCTCAATATTGAAGTATTCACTAACCTTAACACATGCCCGGCTACCGTTATTTACTGCCCTTATTTCGTTTATTAAACCTTTACTTACATATTCATGTAATACTTCTCACAGCTTCTCCGTATTCACTCGGTCATGTTCTTTCTCCAGATCTATAAACGCACAGTACAGATCCTTTTTAACACTTAAACACTTGTCGATCACCTATTGGAGAGTAACCATCTGATCAACGCGTCTCTCCCCTGCATGAAGCACATCATAAACCTTAATTTCTCAATCAGTGCTCTTCCAAACACTTTACGCTTTACCGGGTACACTGAGCAGAACCTATTCCTCTGTAGTTTTTGCAATCACTCTTGTTCCCTTTACCTTCATACAGTGGTACAATCACTCGGCACTTTTCCACACTGATGGCACACAATCTTTGCACAAGCTGTGCACCTTCATATTTTAACATTTCACCAGTGATTTCATCAACGCATGCTCCTTTACCGGTGTTTAACTTCCTACCGTTTTTTCTATCTCATTTAACCCAATATCTTCCTCAGTTTCATTCAATATTCATTCTACATTCTCCTTATTAAACTCTTCGGTCTTATTTTCCTCATTACCGTACAGCTTTCCGAAATATTCTTGCCAGAATTTCCTCACTTAACAATACTCCCATACTATTTCGTTCCTCCTATTCATAACTCCTGCAGCGTTCTGTTTTGGGCCACGCTTCGTATTTTTCACCGATTTCAAAAAAAGTTTTTTCCCAAAAATCATTCTGAGTTTTTTCTCCTTCCACAGCCATCACTTCCTCTTTATTTATTGTCACTGCCTCCTTCGCTTCTTCGTTTCTTAATATGTACACCCCATGCAACCACTTTTTCTTAATCTCATTTTTTACAGCAATCATTGACATGTACGCGCTCTTTTTCTTACATACGTTTATCAATCAATTCCACCAAGCATATTTTTTCTGTCTACCTATAGTAGCTATTCCACATACCTGCACGGTACAATTGACACGTATTTCAAGCTTATCTATGCACTTTCAACGCCATTGTCTTTTATTTTCCACATTGAGCACTTTACTTACAACATCTGCATATTTCATTCTCGCACCATTATCTTCCAATTTATCTACGTTCGCACTACGTTTGCTTTCCTCCTCTAGACCGAATTTTTCCCTAAACACACTTTGGATACAACCGACAAGCAGTCCGATCCACACTCCGATCCTCGCATTACTTTAGGAATCTTTCACCAGGTTTCTAAGTCGTTCATCATGCACTATCAAGTCATTATTACTATCATTCTTTTAGATTCACTCCTTGCTATGTATACATATGGACATTTTTATACACAAACCACGTATTAGATACAAGCAGGTTTTTCTCCACACAGATGTTGACCGTTCTCATTCACTCTTTGATTTCCGAACTTTCCTAGGACACGTGCAATTGTTCTCTCTGTGCACCCACCTATCCATTCATACCCAATATCACCACTCTTTCGTTTGGCTTACATACTGTTACAGGCTAAATACTCACTAGAGCATCCAGCCCGTAAAATCAATTTGTGCCACGGCATAGCTTAGTGGTGTTGTAAAAGGACACTCGTCACAACTCCAACAACGTCAAATTCGGGTAAAATTTTCAAAAAGGCGCCACCTGTTAAAAACATTTATAGCGGGAAAACGTCATGAACAGATCTTGTTTGGCCTAACAGGAAACCAAAACGTTCACTCAAAAATAAACTACTCTACTACTAAAAATTCTATTCCAGAAATATCGCAAAGTTCACTTAAATTCCAATGAAATTCTAAGCTTTATATAAAAGCCGCAACATTGCGAAAATGGCGGCAATGCATTACGTATATGACCTCGCAGATGGTAATGCGACAGAAGCCAGACGAATTTATTATAAAAAATATTCTAATCGTGCCTTGTTAGATAGTCGAATCTTTTCAAATATTCATAGCCGACTTAGCGAAACTGGTAGTTTCAAAAAAGGTACTCCGGAAGGTAGACTTCGAATTGTCAGAACACCCGAAATTGAGGAAGCAGTGCTGCAAGAAATCGACGAACATCCCGAGACGAGTACGCGAAAGATCGCTAGAGCTCTGGATATTTGTCACCAAATAGTTTGACGTATTTCAGTTGACTTTTGTTACATCCATACCATATACTAAGAGTCCAGGCATTACGCCCCAGGGACTTCCCACAGCATGTGAACTTCTATAAGTGGTACCTTTAGAGTATTACACTAAATCCGCTGTTTGAGTCACAAATTTTGTTCACAGACGAAGCAAATCTTTATCGGAATGCTATTCAAAATTTCCATAACAACCATATGTGGGCGGAAGAAACCCGCATTCCATAACCGAAACCCATTTTCAAGAACAATTTTATGGGCAGGAATTTTTGGTGATCATGTAATAGGCCCATTTTTCCTACCAGGACGCCTTGATGTACCAATTGCGTTAAGCAATCGAATGTGGTAACGCACGATGGAGCTCCTGCTCATTTTAGTGTAATTGTCCGACATCATTTAGATACAGTTTATCCTAATCGTTGGATAGGTCGTGGAGGACCTCAGCAATGGCAGCAAGATCCCCCGAGCTCAATAGTTTGGATTACTTTTTATGGGGACACTCTAAGGTTCTAGCGTACAAAACTCCCGTTAACACTTTAGAAGATTTAAGAAAGCGAATAGTTGCCTCGTGTGAAACTATACGGAATACGCCGGGAATATTTGAACGAGTGCGCAATTCCATGCGTAGATGGGCGGAAGCATGCTTATTAAGTGAAGGCTCCCACGTTCAACAATTTGTATAATCAATGTTAGTATTGTTAATAATTAATAGTTAATAAATTTAAGCCTGTCACGTAAACTTACTTTATTAAAATAAAATAAAACTCGTTTTTTCTACAAGCTGAAATTTCCGTTAAACTTCTAATGTAATTATTGGCAATTGAACATTTTTTTTTTAGTTTTTCCTAAAGTGAAATCAGTTACTTATTTCTAAATTAAATCACATTTAATATTAAATGAACTCAATAACATGAAAAAAAAAACGATTTCCATACAACAGTCCCTTTAGCAATTTGACCCTGAAGTAAAACCATTTTTATTTTTTAAGCGAAAACTTGATCACTCTAATACTTACAAGTACTGAATGTCACTTATTAATTTAAAAATATCAAATGAACGAAAAGCTTATATATTTACAGCGAAATATTCGTTAACAGGCAGCTGTACATACGAAGTCGTCCACAAAACTAGCAACTGTACTAATTCACATAGATCCGCACACTAGATGCGAAAACAACTCCAAAGGAGTTAGGAACGGCACCCATCTGACACTGAATCCAACTTCCATAGACGAGAAATGTCGACAACGATAACAGAAATTATTTCGGGGAGAACCAAGCGAATGTCTGATCCACCAATTTAGGGTGTATACGGAACCAAACTTCCACCGTAACTTCTCTAAGCCCCCCGAAATAGGCGTAAACAGTTCCCCAAACCAAACCAACAAACTTCGTGGACAAAGGTGAGTCCTACTACTACGGCATTTCTGACAGAACTAATTACTACGTCTTCAGTCCCTTGTAAAAATAAAAAAACAAATACATGAAAATTACGAGCTATTTATGAGCTTTTATAAAAAATTTTGAGCTCGTCATACAAGGGGGGGAGGGCTGAGTCGACGTCGACTCAGTCCCCCGACGCCTGACAAATAATAATCATATTGAATTATTCTTTGCGGTGGAATTAGGAGCTATTTATGAGCTTTTAAAATAATATTTCGATTTTTGAGCTCATCGTTTCAACCCCAAAACAACCCTTTAAATAATTTATGTGAGAAGTATGGTTAATATGAAAAATTTTAAATTTGTAGGTAATCGATTTATGAGCTCGAGATACGTCACTTTCATTATTGAGCTGGAACCCTTACGGTAAAACAACTTCGTTTCACCACAAGCGAGAACTATGCTTCAAAATGAAAACATTTTGCTATTTTGTAGGTAATTTATTTATCGATTTATGAGCTCGAGATACGGAACTCATTATTGAGCAGCAACCCTTAGGGTAACATTACTCTCGTTTCTCCGCCACAAAGAAACTAGTTCAAAATGAAAAAAACTTGTGGATAAAGTTTATCGATTTATGAGCTCTTGGGATACGGCTACTTTCATTATTGAGTTGCTAACTTTACGTAAAACTACTTCATTCTCCCCAGAACGAAACTATGATTAAAATGAAAAATGTAATTACTTTTGTAGATAATTATTGTTTATCAATTTATGAGCTTTCAGATACGTCTACTTTCATTATTGAGCTGCAAGCTTTACCGTAAAACGATTCTTCAGTTTCCACGCCACAGAAGAACTATGCTTAAAATGAACAAATGTAACTATTTGGTGGAATTAGGTTTATCGATTTATGAAGATAATACTTTATTATTGATCTCACTTTACGTAAAACAACCCTTCGTTAATTCATGCTCAAGACAGAACTATGGTTAAAATGAAAAAATTTAACTATTTTATAGGTAATTATTGTTTATCGATTTATGAGCTCTCGAGATATGTCTATTTTCTTTATTGAGCTGCAACCCTTTAACGTAAAACTACCCTTCGTTTCCCAGCCACAAGAGAGAACTATGCTTAAAATGAAAAAATTTAACTATTTTATAGGTAATTATTGTTTATCGATTTATGAGCTCTAGAGATACGTCTACTTTCATTATTGAGATGCAACCCTTTTACGGTAAAATTACCCTTCGTTTCCCCGCCACAAGAGAGATTCAATTCCATTTATAAATCTCTCAAAACCAAAAAAAAGTGATCAAATAAAAGGTCGCAAAATTTCAACCTCCTCCATCTCGAAATTAAAAAATATATAGCACGAAACAAAGTATCTACCGTATGATCCTTAAATTTTACCCACAGGGTGACAATACGTTCAATACATTCTCTACATCATTCCAGATGTTCTCACACTCTTGGTCTCTTTCTCCATTCATGCAATTCTTTTTGAAATTCCACATTCATTCTAACCAACATTACCCGGAGGATACCAATTCCTACTGTTTAACACATTTTCGCTCTTTCACTCACGGTTACTCCAACTCCTTTAGCGCCATGGATTCCTGTCTCAACTCCTGACCATAGTCCTAGGCTGCCATCCTCCATCTCCAAAGCATCCTTCCTCTGCGTTTTATCTCCGATACAGCAGAATATTAAGCTGCCTTTCATTCATTACCTTTGCAATTTCAACTTTTTTACCATG
This sequence comes from Vesta saturnalis, assembly GCA_036346205.1. NCBI lineage: Eukaryota > Metazoa > Arthropoda > Insecta > Coleoptera > Lampyridae > Vesta > Vesta saturnalis. The sequence goes on along the minus strand of JARFJB010002162.1, from coordinate 621,044 downwards.
CATACCTTTAATCTTCCATGTACCAACTGCCATTCTTTCCTTGCACTGTCACCCCTTGTAGCCAGGCCTATCCTAGGCATTAGTATTGTTGCTTCTGGTAATTAAGTTTGCAGGCTGACCGGACAATGTAGCATTCCCTGCTAACGGTATCGCCCTACTACCGAGCAGTGCTGGCATTTATATAGCCTACTGCTCCAACATGAAAGGATGAAAGGAAATAAGAAGTAGAAAATAGAGACAGAGACAAGAAAAATAAATGTGAATATATATATATATATATATATATATATATATATATTAGTTACTTTTTTATAGGAATCAATACACCTATTGTAGAGATCTTTGCTGGTGCCTGATTTGCCAAAAGTTAAGCAGTTTGTTATTTGTTTGAAAATGAGCGGTATTTTTCGACGAATTTAGGTAAACTTCCCGATATCGCCGTTTCGTAAATTTTAGGGTTTTATAAATTTTCCATCATGCTTAATTTTGTTATAGTGGCATGTTCATTTAGTTTTGGTTATTTGAGCTAATGATTTTTGCGTTGAGGTTTATCGAGACTTTAGGGAGTTCTGAGTTTTATTTTCGCAATGTTGTGGCTTTTATATAAAGCTTAGAATTTAATCGGAATTTAGGTGAACTTCGCGTAGATATTTTTGGAATAGAATTTTTAGTAGTAGAGTAGTTTATTTTTGAGTGAACGTTTTGGTTTCCTGTTATGCCAATCTAAGATTTGTTATTGACGTTTTCCCGCTATAAATGTTTTTAACACGTGGCGCATTTTTGACAATTTTTACCTAACTTTGACGTTGGAGTGACGAGTACCCTTTTACAATATTAAGTAAGAACCCCTCTCACGCCACTTAGCTATGCCGTGGCACAAATTGCCTTTACGGGCTGGATGCTCTAGTGAGTATTTAGCCTGTAACAGTATGTAAGCCAAAAGAAGGAGTGGTGTTATTGGGAGATATGAATGGATGGGTGGGAGCACAGAGAGAACATACTGCATGTATCCTAGGAAAGTTCGGAGATCAAAGAGTCAATGAGAATGGTGAACGCCTGGTGAACATCTGTGTGGAGAAAAACCTGCTTGTATCAAAAACGTCGTTTGTGCATAAAAATGTGCATATGTATACACAAAAATGTAGCAATGCTAATTGCTATAAAACTGTGAAGCTACATGACACAATACAACATTTTGCACTATAAAAGAGCAACGTTTAATAATTATTTACTCGTAGAACTGCATAACTATAAACTTTAAGATGTTAAAGAACTACAAATTTAATATTAGTTGTTCAAAAATATTCTCATTTGCAGCAATGCACAGTGTCAACCGCCTAGTAATTCGAAGTTTTATATTGGCCGGTGGAGTAGGCAAATGCCTATACTACTACTATACCTATATAGGGTGTTCCATTAATAAACACAAGTGTAGTGCTCGAAAGTGGGCCATCCTGTATATACATAAATAATTTCACAAAATGCTCCTCAGTGTTGAATACAATAATCTGTTATAAGATATTTTTTTAAATCAATAGTATAGGCGTAATTTTCCACCCCCAACTCGTTGGGACACCCTGTATATATATATATATATATATATATATATATGAAACTTGGCAGGGTTGTTACTCTAACCAAACGTCATTTTTAGGAATTTTTGACAAGCATTTCCGACTTTCGGTTTCACCGGAAATGACCTTAACTTTTGATTTTTAAATGACACCCCCGTATATTTTTGGTTTTTCGGATTCTGGAGGTCATTTTACGGCTGATTGCGTAATATTTAAATCGATTTTTTCCAAATGTAATTTTAAAATTGAATTTTATTTTCTCATCCAGAGTACCATGACCATCTTAAAATCATTCTACATACTTAACTCACTTCTAGAAAATGCAAACTCACTTTTATCTTTGTTAACTTTTTACTAGAACGTTCTAAACTTTATTTTGCCGTAGCTCAAAAAATTAAATGGAAGCATACCACTTTCATGAAACTACTAAATGCAGTATTTTAAAACGAATTTAATGACGTATAACACGTTTTGTCATTTTACCCATTTTCGATTTAAAACATTTTTATTTTATATTTACGTCTTACTCATTAATGAAATACACTTCCTATGTCACAGCACATCAGAGTTGCCATGAAAACAATAGGTGGCTAGGTTGCCATGGAAACACTATGGTAAATTTAAAAGTTTGACAGGTAATAATAAAGGTTGTTGTTTATTAACATAAATCTAGTATTTTACTTAAAAATTAAATTAAAGTTTGTACTTAGTTTAATTATAAAATTAACAAAAATGTTTACCAAGAGTGAGCAGGTTGATATACTTATTATGTATGGACATTGTGTCAAAAATTCAGCGGAAACCGAACGAGTTTATCGGCAAGAATATCCTGAGCGTCTTCATCATCCTACAAGACAATACATTATCTACCTTATAAGAAAAATGCGCCAAGAACCAGATAATTTGCAACAACATTTTATTATTAATGAACAAACGGAAGAAAATGTAATAGCATATGTCATTCAAAACCCCACAGTATCCACAAGGGAAATTGCCTTTGAATTAGACATTGGCGCAGAATCAGCAAGAAAGATCTTGAAGAAACATGGATACAAATCATTTAAGTACCAGCTTCACCAACATTTGTACGAGGGAGATTTTGTTAGAAGACTGGAATATTGCAACTGGTTCTTGGAACATAACGATGCCGATAATAGTCTAGCCAATTCTATTTTGTATTCTGACGAGTCGAGATTTACCAATAATGGAATGTTCAACCGGCAAAATACAAGATATTGGTTAACGATAAATGAACACCGAATGATGGAAGGTAATTTTCAAGAGATATTTGGAGTAAATGTATGGGCTGGAATAATTGGTACTCGTATTGTGGGATCGATTCTTTTCTAAGGGCATTTAAATGCAGAACGATATTGGGGTTTTTTACAACATGAAATTGAAAATTTTTTGGAGGAATTACCGTTGGAAATAAATAATCAACACCTTTATTATCAACAAGATGGTGCGCCGGCTCACAACGCTATTGTTGTGAGAAATTACTTAGAAGAACGATTTGGAGAACATGTTATCTCTACCCGTGGACCGATCCGGTGGTCTCCTCGTTCGCCTGACCTTACACCTCTTGACTTTTTTTGTGGGGCCATATTAAGGAGATTGTTTACCGAACACCGCCAACAACACTTAACATCTTAGAAAACCGCATACGAGCGGAATTTGCTAGCATTACCCCCGACATGCTTAGGAATGTCGTAGAAAACTACGTTTTTCGTGTGAAATGTCAAGAGGTGGAAGGGCAGCACTTTGAAAATTTAATTGGTGGTTAAAAGGTCCAAAAGTTATAATCTAATACCTATTGTTAATGTTATTAATTTTTTTTAATTATTTTTAATACTGTTTAAAATTATTACACTCTGTTTGTTTTAAAATAAATTTTGTTCAATCGTTGTCTGAAAAAATTGGGAAAATACGCAAAGCAATGCATTAAAATTGTGCTGCGTTAAAAACAACTCTCAGACGCGCCCATAATGCGGCATAAATAAAGTTTAGAACGTTCTAGTAAAAAAGTTAACAAAGGTAAAAGTGAGTTTGCATTTTTCTGGAAGTGAGTTAAGTATGGAGAATGATTTTAAGATGGTCATGGCACTCTGGATGAGAAAATAAAATTCAATTTAAAAAAAAAATCAAAAGTTAAGGTCATTTCCGGTGAAACCGGAAGTCGGAAATGCTTGTCAAAAATTCCTAAAAATGACGTTTGGTTAGAGTAACAACCCTGCCAAGTTTCATTTAAATCGATAGATAAATAAAAAAATGGCAGCCGGAAAGTGATCTCGTGGGCATCTGGTATATATATATATATATATATATATATATATATATATATATATATATATATATAACTTAATTTCAATTACATCGTATTTAAATAAGATTGTTCCCTAGACGATTTTTGGTTCTCGCGCTACTTACGGGAGTGATATTTATTTGAGAAAGAAAATAATGTAATTATTTTAAATTTAGATTTTCGATTACTCATTAGAGCTAGTTATTTGTTTATTTAATTGTTTATATTTATTTGTTTTTTTTATTTTCACTTTATATTACGGATTCGATCTAGTTATTTATTTTATTGAGGTGAATATTCTGAAATCTGTCTGGGCAAATACAATATTTGGACATTATTTCAATGTCCAATACTCTTCCAGTCTCTACACTCGGTACGGATAAAATTCCGTTCTGTGAAGTGTGGCCTCTCTTTTGCCAGCTACCATCAAAGCCAACAGCAAGATCAGATAACTCACTATCTTGTATAACCTGTTGAATAGATGCTGTCATTGAACGTTTCGCTACACTTTCCGTAGCAGAGCTTAGAATGTTTGTATATTTTGTGAACCTGGTTTCCAGCAACGCTCCCTGCTTCGTTCGGAAAATTCAAAATTCTTGAGTTAGAATGAATCGTTACAATGGGGATAAGAAATACATATTTTTACGGCAAAACCATTTCTCTCAGATCAAATATAGCTTGTCAGTTTATTTTACCAACTATTTTATTGTCAAATGATAAAAATCAGTGTTGCCAAAGTTATTTTACAATGTTAAAGAAAAATTAGAAAAATCTCTCAACAAAAGGTTGTAAAAGAAATGAGGCACAGCTGACCAATTGTTGTTATAAAGAAACTGGTTTCTTGAAAAATCGTGTTTTTGAAGGGTTTGTCCCGTTTTTTCGCCAACCGCTTATCAGAATTCATTTATTTTTTTTGTTTTTTTAATTTTGAATAAAGGAATTAGTTGATCGAAGATTATGAAATTTAAATAACCCAGTACCGACCTGTAGACTATAAAGCATGGTTTAAAAATTATCAAATTTTGAACAGCTGTTATAAAAAAAGTACAGCAATTTTTTTAAATGTTTCGATTAAGTACCAATACTAACAGAGCTTCACAAATAAAAAAAAATACAGTGAGACGATTAGCGGTTTAAAAGAACGTGGGTTTCAAAAATGGCTATTTTTGCACACCCTACGTGCTCCCCTTAACAGCTTCGTACTATCAATTAAAAAAGGCGTTGTGAGGAGAATTGTTAGAAAATCTGTACTTCTGTTTACTTGATAAGTATAAGACAGGAATAGTCTTTGAAGCCAGACTAAAAAATCAATAATATTTATATAATATTTACCTACTTTTTCCGATTCTGGTAAGCAAAGTATATGACCTAATAATACAACCGTAACCGTTACAAACAATTTTATAAAGATAAATCTAATGCTTGTGAGTGATTTATTATTATTTTTAGAAACTATAACCTAGTAACTAAAATTTTTTTTATTATATACGTAAAATGAAAACAATTATCTTGTCCGTGGTTATACACCTCACCTATCCATAGTACAAGAAACTTTCAGGTCAACAGAATATTTACATTATTTAAAAACAACCTGTATTATCTAACAGCAAACATAATAGATTAGGATATACCAATCACGTGAGGTCAACGATCTTATTATTCCTGTTAAACAATTTATCCTACACATTCTCAAGCTTCAAAATTGAATAAAATTTTCTCCCATTTTCCCTACGTAACAAAATCAAAGAGTAAATAATTTCAGCAAAATGAGATCAAAAGGAATTTTAATCCAGTTATAGTTACAGTTTCATTCTCAAATCATTCAATGGATTAGCATAATCTAAATTTAGATACATATTTTTTTAATTAATTAATATCATTTAAATGCGGTACAGGGGAAAAAGTTAATGTTATCCTGTAAACATAAATAGAGATGCTCTATTTATCAATAATCCCACGTCACTCATTGTTGAACCTTTTAAATCGCTATGAAATCCTTTGAATACAAATGAAGCACTTAAATGAAACAAAACTAGTTATGTGATCATTAGATATAAATTGGTGATATTGATCAAAATAGAGCGTAGCTATTTGTATGCATTTTCAAATCCCTTTCACACTTGTACTTAACTGGAAGCCGCATTTATGATTTTTCTGTTTGTCTAAAATTAAGCGAAAGTGCGTAATCTCCGGATATCATCATTCTTAAGATTACCATACAATTTCAAATTTTTTTTCTAAATTTTTCACTCTCTTTTATCGGCAATGCATCGGTAAACTTCCGCTTCCATATCGACATAATGAAAACTGGAGCAGCGAATTACAAAATCGACTCGTAGGTGTATAATTTACAATTATATCAAGCATGGTGGTAAATATCAATTCTTCTAAAATGGCAATTATTGTTACTAAATTTTATAAATAAATTATAATATCTATTGTTATAATAATATAATATTTACGTTCATTCTGACACCAGAGGCAATCTTTATATGCAAAACAATTGATTTGGCCCACACTTTCTTTGATATATTTACAATTTATGTATTTATAACAAACTAATTTAGAAGTGTAAGTAAATTTATAAATCTTTATAGCATATGTTTTTTTCTTTTAACATCTTATCTAGAAAATGTTACACTCTACATAAATATATTTTCTAGGTTTTTCGATTGGAAATAAAGTATTCTAGGAATATTGTAATTTTATATGCCTACCGAACAAAAACTTTAATAAATTGTGCTAAAGCACTATTATGTAGGTATTTAATATTTAAAAATATCTGGTGTGGAACACCACACGACCTTCCTACCTACAAAATGGAAATTAAAGAAATGAAATAATTTTAATAACATTTTTTTAGGATAATTATGCAACGTCTTTTATAAGAAGTTCATTACGAAAATCGCCAGCATGGTAAACGCAAAAACAATAAACTATCTCAAACAGACGTTTACAATTTCATGACAGAGGTTAATAGACATCTAGATGCTAACTTGAAAACTTAAAAGAAATGAAATAATTTTAATTATCATTTTGTTACTATCCAACCTCCTTTTTATACGTTCATAACGAAAACAGGCAACATTGTAAAAACAAAAATATAATCTATGTCAAATAGACGTTTAAAATTTCATGTCAGATAGAGGTTAATAGACACAAATACATGTTAACTTCTATATGATGTCAATAATGCAGTATAACCATTTTCATTCATATTTAATTATTTGTTTTAATTACCTTGTCTGAGCCCCCTTAACGGTAACTTGTCAGACACTAACCCCAATTAGTCCTAGAACTATACCGCTTGGTGGAGCCACCTCTATTACAGAAAGCATTCATTAGCCCATACACCACCACCAGATGGCGTCACAAACTCAAATTTCGCTCAAGTTCCTATACCTGTATTATGAGGTATCATTAGGGCACCTTATATAATACTATTTTCAGCCAAGGGAGCCACGCCAACAGGACACAGGCCCTAACACAAGTTCTTAAACCTGTCTTATAAGTTAGCATTAGGGCCCCCTTATTATAATACCATTTAGTGTTAAGGGGGCCACGACAAGGAGGCGCAGACTCTAACACATGTTCCTATATCTGTCTTACAAGTTAGCATTAGGGCCACCTTATTAGAATATTATTTATCGTTAAGGGGACCACGACAAGGGGACTCAGACCCTAACGCAAGTTGCTATACCCGTATTACAAGTTAGCATTAGGGACCCCTTCTTAGAATACTATTTACCGTTTAGGGGACCACGACAAGGGGACTCAGACCCTAACGCAAGTTGCTATACCCGTATTACAAGTTAGCATTAGGGACCCCTTCTTAGAATACTATTTACCGTTAAGGGGCCACGACAAGGGAGCGCAGACCCTAACACAAGTTCCTATACCTGTCTTACAAATTAGCATTAGGCCCCTTATTCGAATTCAAATTTCCCGCTGAACAGATTTGGTTCCGACCTTGGCTAGCCCAAGGTTAACTCCAAGGGAAGCCCAAGGCCAACTTCAATGCCAAGTCCCGAGGTGAAACTCAAGGTCAAATTACGTCATCGGAAATTCCCAAGGTCAAACCCGGGGTCGACCGCGTGGGCGGCCACGGCCAAATGACGTCACAAAAACAAAATGGCGGCGGCAAGTGTCCTACTACTAACGTAAGGTCAATAGTGCTTCGATTTGGGGATACACGGTGTCAAAGGTACAAACAAAAAGTTGACTTTTGAAATACCTCCAAAGCGAAAAAGGTATTTTTCTCACTCTTGATGTAATAAATAGATATAAAGTACATTGGTTTTAGTTTGTTAATACATTTCAGTTATAAAATAATTTAATGCGCGCTAATTTCCTACGCCAATGGAGTAAATTTATTTTAGTTAAAATACGAAACCTTGAATGTTTTTTCAAACTCAAAAGGTAAGTATCTTTTCTAACTCGATAAATATTTAAACAGTTTCTTTGCATTTTTTATTATTTTATTTATCCCTAATTTCTTAAGCAGGATTAATTTATAATTTTGTATTTGAAACAACGAAAACCGTTGAAAATCAGTGTTTTAGGAAAAATTACACGTAACTTCAGGAAATGATAGATCTAATCATTTTAACATAAAATTTTAATTATTATAACGTTAAGTCCAATAGTGCTTCATTTTTGAAGATACAGGTGAAAAAGTTAATAACCTGCCAGACAGTTGGTAAATTACCTAAAAATGCAAATATCTTAGAAACTGTTAAAGTTATCGATTTAGACAAAGTTCATTTATAACCAAGCATTGGTAAATACCTAAAATAATATTTAGAAATTTAAAGTTTCGATTTAAAAAGTATCCTTTACTAAAGCATTAGTAAATACTATTTTTAATTTTAAGGTATAATTATAAATTAAATTCAAACATAAGCTGCTATTAATAATTAATTAATATAACTGTTATATTAATAAGGCTATTTTGTATTTGAAAATTTCAAATTTAAAAATGTTTAATATAATTTCATTTTAACAATTATAAAACATTACTACTTGACAAGATAACTTAGTTATCGAAACGTTTAGATTGTATAATTTAAAGTACACATTAAAAATCAAAAAGATAAGTATTATTATGAGTGTTAATGGTGAAAGTTTACATTTTCATAAAAGCATTAAGGTTTCGTATTTTAATAAAAAAATTAATTTATTCAATTGGAGTAGAAATAATGGGATTAAAAGATTGCACTACCCCTTGTGTATATACATATATATATATATATATATATATATATATATATATACGTTTATTTTGAGGTTTCCGCGGGTGTTGATATGTCTAATATTCTCCTTTCGGGTGTTGATCCCCGTTGTGGTTTCTCTAATATGCACTGCCACTGCAACACTAATTGTTTACAAATGAAAACCATCACTGACCGTTTTTGGGTCCCTCAAAACTTCACGCACGGTTCTCTCTTTAATCTAACTCCTTTACCGAGCGACTCCTTTATCCCTTAACAGGCTCTCCTTTAAATACATTTGGTCACCCATTTTGCCCAACGTCATCAAATCTTTCTCGCTAACATCACAATCAACTTATCACACAAGAAATTCCATTGAGCGTCCGAAAACGAACGGAACAAGACCCAAACGAAATGAGAAAAACGTAGCCATTTTGAATTTCTTTACAAACATACTCACAACTATTCGGAAAAATTTTTATTCACATTCAAATTCACTCCAGATACTATCCAGATCTAGATTCAACTTTTTATGAAAATCTCTCATATGTGCGATTTCTCCTTCCGCCTTATTTAACAAATACCATTTGCCCTTAAGCAATTTTGATTGCCACACTTATACAAGCAAAAATATACCTACATATCCTTCTCTACACATCATCAACATATCATAAATTCATTCATTCACACGTTAATAACAATTTTAAACCGAATTCTTTAACAACCAGTGGAAAAGGCCAGTAGCACTTACCATTATCGTCTCAATAGGTGTGTTACCAAAACATTATTTTTCAATCAAATTTAATTCTTTCAACATCGCAATCTTTATACAACATTTAAATACTCTTTAATGTGACACATAACGCTTTATTAAAATTCCAGATCTACACTAATTTACATTCTGCACACACAAAGTTTTTTCTCGTTCAAACTCACTTCATTTACATACAAAATACGTTTCACACGTTAATACACGACTGCATAATATGTCCAATGCGTCTCAATAATCTTACAAAATGTAAAAATATTACCAAAAGTATAGATTTTAAACACGTATTTTTTATATTTTTGTATGTACATAAATGCAATTTTTTTTAATATTTGTGAAAAAAATTGCTCGTATATCAGCAGATCAGCATATACACACTAATTCACGTTACAAGCAAGATTACGGTAAACAAGTATTACATAATTATAATGATATAATTAATTATTTATTATTAGTACAAAATATAACAAATTAAAATGAATCACTATATACCTCCGCTAGCCTGTCCAAGCATAATGGAATTATCTTTTCACTACGATCCTTTATAGTTTGTATATGTAACAATATCTCCTAGCAGAATAAAATAAAGCAATACTTGTCAACCGTTTTCTAAAGACCCGATAATGCACTTTCCTTTCGGAGGCGATTTTCAACCCCTTGATGGAATTTTCATCCCCTTGACGGTATTTTCACCCCTAATTAAGGCCTTTTTGGCAGTATTAAGAGCCTTTTTATCAATCCGCCCCAAGGTTTAGGGGGTACGGGGCAGTCACGTTACTGGTGTGGGGGTGGTCACGTGATATTTTCCCCCTAATTAAGGCCTTTTTGGCAGTTCCAAGAAGCAACACATAAAAGAAAAACAAGTCTCATAGATTAAGGTCCTTAAATCTTATAATCTAAACATATAATAACGGGTAATGGAGATTGATTGAATGTGCTGACCACTGGTGTTGAGTTGCTCTTATTAATCCTGTGAATGTATCCATACTCGTCACTGATAAGCTGCCTTCAACGAGGTTTCAATACAGCCGTCGCACTACAAGCTAACTTACATGTTCATATTCATTCAAGCCTTTAAACGCGTAAAAAATTGGACAATTTGATTTATTAAATGCCCCTTTTTAAGGATGTGTTACAGAATATTTTAATTACACTTGATCACTAAATTCTTAATTGTCTATAAACGGTCGATTTAGTGCTGTTAACCATTACATATATTTAAATTATAACATCTAGATCTAATACTGTTTAATTTAATTCATAAAGCTTAACACACCTTTAATTAGTGACATAAAGAATCACTTCAATTTTTAGATCGCGCGGCTATTTTATACACAATACTTTCCTCTTCGATGATTGCTGTTTATTTTGGAAAAACTCTATGGAAATTTCCAATCCAATATTAATCATTTTATTTGTAAACGTTTAAATACTTCATCCCAAAAATGGGTTTATGCAGTAAACTAAGGTGCACTGTAACACTAATTATTTACAAATACACACTCCGCGTAGATCGTTATGATATCACAAAATACTCGCGCGCAACCACCCTCTTAAGTCTAACTCTCTCTCCTCCTTACCCTGGGACTCTTTCCCTAATACACCATTTTGCAAAACGTCAGCATATTTATCTCGCTGAAACCAAAGTAGCATATCCCAGAGGACTTACTAACGCGCACCGTTGCCGGATAGGCAACCGGGAAACGGCCCAAACGTAATCGAAACTACAAAAATTGCTGCAATCTTGAAATCTTTACAAAAATCTTAATAATAATTCCTTCCTTGTAAAATGTGGTTGGTTTGTACTGGAAGAAGTTTTCGACAGTCTGCCTGACTTGATCTTCAGAATGGTTTTTCCATTCAAAAGATCCGGGAGTGGATGTGGTAGAACAGACCATCCAAGCTCAATATTTTTTTCTTGAGTCACCCTTGCTGTATGTGGTCGCGCATTGAGGTGTAAAAGAATGACGTTTTTGCGATTGACGAGTGCAGGGCGCTTTTCATGGAGTTTCTCTTTCACTCTTTGCAACTACTGAACGTATCTATCAACAGTAATCGTTAAATTTGACTTCAACAACTCGTGATGAATTATTCCTTGACAAGCCCACCACACACACAATAAAATCTTTTTGCCATGGATGTTTGCTTTCGGATCTGGAAGAGGTGGTTGATCCTTATCAAGCCAATGTCTTTTGCGGACTATATTGTAATAAGTAACCCATTTTTCATCGCCTGTTACAATCCTGTTTAAAAAAAGCTCAATTTTTACCCATGAGAGCAGACTTTTGGCGATTGACATGCGATCTTCTTTATTCCGTTCACTGAGATTGTGAGGTACCCATTTCTCCATGTGGCGATTAACAGTTGATTGTGATATATTTCACCGTTCTGCTATAACTCTTGTTGATTGACGTGGATTTTCCTGCAATATTGCCTTTAAAAAGTTGTCGTCAAAGTCGGAAGGAGGTCCCCGCCCTCGGTTCGTCTTTTAAGGTCGTATCTCCAGAACGGAATTTTATAAACCAATTTCTAACTATCCGATCAGTCATTAGTCCTTCACCATATACACTGCATATTTTTCAGCTGTCGCCTTAGCACTATTGCCTTGTATAAATTGCCAAAGCATTACATAACGAATATGTACTTGTCGACTCTCCATTTCAGAGATTAAAAAAAACATTTTAACGTAACGTGTATCACACAAAACAGTTGACACAACAAAAACTTGTCATGGTAACTCATAGCGGGTAGATACGAACAATAGATTATACTTGGCTGCAATGGGAAGTTACTTATGACTCGACCTGATAGTTCGTAGACAAATAGTTGTAAATAAGTCGACTGAATCAGAGTCACAAAAAGCTCATTAAAACAAAGCCTTAACATACCCGCGAGGTTGAGTGGCTACGTTAGAAAATACAGCATTCCTTTCTCAGCTTATAGTTATTTATACAAAACAATAAGTTTAACAGAGGAGTTTTTAAGGTCATCTGGAAACGTGTATGAAAACCCCCGTCTCGTTTATCACGAATTAACGGAGGTTTATCGTGTCACGTTTGTCCATGCCTTACTCTTTCTACACATATATTAATAAACAGCCAACAATGCCGAGTCATACTAATAATAAGGAGGGGCACTGTACTGTATAAAGCGAACCCTTTTATTTTAACAGATTTCAACTTAATGAGCCTGCGTGCATAATTAGATACTTCCTGGAAGGCATTGATTGATTTTTAATAGGTTACATAGACTTGTTGAATTATCTGTTGCGAGCTTTGATCTACATTCAAATACCTACTTACACTTGAATATAATCTTTTAGTTGCACATTTTATCACAAATGCAACATGTTAAGATACACAGTTTAAACTCGATGCGGCAGCGACTATCTATAGAATTTATAGAATTATAGAATTTTTGGAAAAACTTACATTAAAACCTACTCAAAAAGAAAAGGACGAATTCGAGTTTTTAGTGTTACTAAAATATACACGATAAAAATATTTATAGACAAAACGGTTTACAATTTTGTATTTAAGCTTGTTTTCATTTTGCTTGGAGCTGATTGGATTTTGGGAGAAATCCAGGGGGGGGGGGTTATTACGGTCAGTTTTTGGTTTTTATCAAATATCGAATAATCGATATCGATTAATTATGCTCTATGCAATTTTTTGATATGACGTTCAATTTAGCTGCAATAAAATTCCTAAAGTAGAATTTAAGTGTTAGTTAAATTTTTTTCAATATCTGAATAACGATTAATTTTATAAGAAAAAGTGTAGACATATTTTCTATAAAAATTTAATTTTATATACCTTATCTTTATAAAGTTTCTAAACACAACGAAAGGTAAGTGTAAAAATTAATTCAATATGAACGAAAACGTTTAAACTGTATTACTGATAGAAGTGGGTGGCTTTGGAATTTTTTTTCAAGTTAACATGTATTTATGTCTATTACTTTATCTGACATGAAGTTTTAAACGTCATTCTGACATAGATTATTGTTTTTGTTTTTACAGTGTTGCCTGTTTTCGCTATGCACGTATAAAAAGAGACTGCGAAGCCCGAGGGCTACAAAACATCGAGCCAGAAATAGCACTCCCTGAGGTGTATATACTATTTTTTGCGAAAGCGGAAACACAAAAACACCGAAAATTAATAAATTTAGTAATAGTTTCGTCAAATCTGTATGTAATCATTAGTGGCCTTTGGGATACGTACCTTGACAACCATACCTAGTGTCAGAAAATTGTTTAAAAAAAAACTGAAAATTGTGAATATTTTCTATAATTGTGGGTCTGTATCATTTACTGTAAACGCAAATAAATAAGTTAGTTCTTGTGTTTTTATTTGTACTCCGTATTTGAAACTGTCAAAACATATAAAATAAACTTCTTAGGGAGATAATGTGACATATTTACTCCCTAGAGAGAAAATGTTCCACTTCTGTCACGATTTTGACAGCAGAGAAACTAACTTCCGCTTTTGCAAAAAATTATTTCATTTCTTTTAATTTTATAAGTTAGCATCTAGATGCCCATTAACCTCTGCCTAACATGAAGTTTTAAACGTCTGTTTGACATGGATTTTGTTTTTGTTTTTACAATGTTGCCTATTTTCGAAATGAACTTATTGTAAAAGAGGTTGCAAATTATCCCAATAATAGATATTTATGTATTAAGCATAATCAGAAGATTATGGCTCGAGGGAATGTTAAAAGCCCAACGCGAAGCGGAGGGCTTTATATTCCTGAGCCATAATCTAATTATGCCGTGGTAATAATGTTTTATTTTATTTTGCACCATGAAACTGGAACAAAATATTAAAAGATTCAGTATTTTCGGCAAGTTTTTAAATGCAAATGCAGTGAAATAAAGTCGACAGTAGGCTAATTTGTTGTTACTAAGATACTGTGATATTGCTAAATTGTTGCCATCCAACTGTATTTTCAATTTTATAAAGAATAAGTTTCATTACTATTATTTTTATTAATAAAGGTTGTATAGTAAGGTTGTTGTTTGCTGTCAATCATGCTGCTTAGCAACAATGACATTTCCGTGCTATAAAGACCACATTACGCCCGCATTTGGTGGCGTATAAAGAACATTATGGTGGCAAAATAAAATAAAAATTATTATTATTTCTTTTAAATTCTATTTTGTATTTTTATAAAATGTATATTTAATAATTGAAAAATTATCTACACTGAAACAGCTCAAAACTTCTATGAAAAAAAAGTCTTTAACTTTGGTGCTAAATCCAAATTTTTTTGTGTAACACATTAATTATTGATCGGATTGCTTTCAGTCATTAGAATTTCTTTTATAATTTTTTGAGTACTATCCAAATCTACTGTGGGAACTATCCAGAACAATTCTCGTATAGTTTTGAGCATACACAATGCATTTCCAAAGAGTTCCGATGATAATTTTTTAAATAATTAGTTAAAAACAGCCCAATTTTCGGATAAATTTATTAAAAAAAAAATTATATAATTAATTGTAACATCGAAACTCTTTGGAAAGGGATTGTGCATGTCGAGAACTACACGAGAACTATTGGAAATCTTCAAAATATTTATCGTCGATGCTTAGAAAATTTAAGCTATGCAATTTTTAAAGTCTAATAATTTTAGAAATATTAATCGGATCGCTTTCGATCATTAGAATTTCTTTCAGAACTTTTCGAATACTACTATCCAAATCTGCTGCGAGAACTATTAGAACTCCTTATAACATTTTCTTTTTAGTAAAAAGTAAAAAAGTAAAAGCACTGAAACTTTTTCATTTTGGTTATAATTTTTTTTAAGTTAGCAAGAACTCTTAGGAATGAATGTCAAAATTGAATTTAGAAAAATTTTTAATTTTCAAAAAAAAATTTTTATTTCAGGAACTCTAGAACTTTGCAAAATATAGTAATTTAGATAATAGTCAGAACTACTGTATCTCGATTTTCGATGTGAAGTTAGCACCCCATTTTTCAAATTAAAATTTGGAACCGTTAATAAGCGGAACTATTTTTATTTCTTATAAAGTACTTCTAAACTCTCTAAAAGGAAGCGAGAACTCTATCTAGCTTCACACGCGTGACCTATAAACACAAAATATTGAAAGTAGTGTACATAATAGGGTTATAGTAAAAAATAATATGGAATTCCGAGAAATATTTTGTTAATACACCAACTGTGACGTATCACGCAATTCCATAATAAAAACGCCTTTTTCACATTTCACCATAATTGGATTTAGGGGTGGAAGCTTTTGTATTTAATAATTAGTATTATTTAATGCTCTCGTTACGCAGACATACCTATAGTTAATTTTTATTTAAGAAGTGCTCTAGTTTATTTTCAGCGGGTAAATCAACCTAGTTCCGATTACATGTATACCAACGCATTAAATTATTAACTGGTTTGAATACCCACATTTTTTTTGCAATATTTGTGTGCGTTGTTGGGCGTTATCGTTACCGATTTATAATTAAATTGGTTCTTGAAACTTTAACTGGATATAATTAGTAATTACGTTAATCTCTACTTTCTATGTGTAAGAATTTTGATTACGATTATTACTTCGAAATAATAGACCAGTCTTAATTATTAAATTAAATTAATTGCCTATTAATAAGGTTCTTTTAGTAAAATCATAACTATAATTTTGCATAATGCTAATGTAAGATGAATCACACTCTTGTAACCTAGTGGTAAAAGTAATTTTTACACCGACTGTACCAACTTCATTGTACTCACTTTAATAATAATTCATCCACGTATGTACGTTATGAACTTATTACTATAACTACGTAATTCATTATCTATCCTTGTTCCTCTAACGCAAGATAGAAAATTCAGGTTTCGACACATTGCATGTCGTAAGCGTATTTACCTGTGGACTTCCTCTACCTTTTTTGCTCAGACAACATCAGAATATATCCATCTCTTTCGCGTTCACGGAATACAAATCACATTCACGTTTAATTTGTACCATAAAAATAACGTGAATTAAATAAAGGTGAACGTAGGTAAGAGAGAAGGCACAAAATACATGGTCAAGAGATTTTTCATTTAGTTTGTGGTTGTCTTGCAGCTGCACGTTCTCAGAGAATACTTTTAAATTATAAACGTAAAATGCTTTTTGTAAATTGAGTGTTTAAAGTGCGTGTTTTCGAATATGTTTTGTGGGGGTAGTTTTCGATCAAAGACTATTGAAGAAAATGATGAATATAAAATTGTTAAAGTGAATAATACTGAAATTAAACTTTTAAGATCTAAGAGTTTTACAACCACATTCGCTCGACCTGTAGGGAACAGAAAGATTTTTACGGCGCCCTTAAAACTACAAAATGAAGATGTGAGCAAAAGGGTTTGTCTTACGCCTGAAAGGGTAAGTTTTTTATTCCTAGTAATGAATTTTATTCAAGATGCGTTATTAAATTAATGCCTTAAAATCAATACCCACATTTGTTTGCTAATGTAACGTGTTCTATGGCGCCATGCACGAGAGAAAATTCTGATCATAATCTTAAATGCAGATGGCGTTAGTAGAGCATTCAATGTTGTGTTATTTAAATTTATCTAAATTTAGACTAAATATTTACTTGATTAGGTTTTTAAGTCGTAACACTTTTTATTTAATTGTGTGTTTTCTATGCGTGAAAATGTACAAAGTTTGCAAGAATTATTTCTATTGTCAGCTTGAATAGAGATGATGTAAGGGAAAATTTAGATTGATGATCGTTAAGCAATATTTAAATAAAGATTTATATTATCATTAAGAAATAAAATAATAAAATATTATTTAATGTGAAAGTTGACATTTATGGGGTTAAAAATAATACCTAAATACTTGAACTCCTATATTGTGAAAGCGTGCAAAATTTGACCGTAACCGTTACATATCGTTATAAAATTAGTGGTGCTTAATCTTAAAGTTTTGCTTTTGACAGACGATAAATTTGTGCAAAGCCATTTGGAAAAATGTAGCAAATGGAAAACTTCTAACATTCTTTATCTTATCAGTATTTTCTGTATGATTAGCATTCAGTGGACACCAGAAATGCAATTTTAATATGATTTTTAAAGCACAGAATAGTACATATACCTAGAATAAATTTGGAACACTGCAACTATGGCGCAAAGGAAACACCAAATAGGCTCATTACACGAATACTAAAAATAATCGAAACTCTTGGTGTTTGCGATTCTAATGTTGTGTAGTACGTTGGTATATTTCGAAGGATAAAGCAAGATGAAAGAAGGTCTGCGAAATTAGCTCGTTTGTTGGAAACGCTAACTACAGGACCAGTACTAATCATTAGTACTTTTTAGTGCTTTATGCCTTGCATCAGCGAAACCATCAACCGTTCTGAAGAAATATATAGCCTCTTGCGCGGTCCTACACTACCACCATTATTGAAGGCACTCACGAACGAACTGGTGCTAGAAGTTAGTGCTCTTGTACGGTAATAACGCACCATCATAATTGAAATCACTAACGACCATACGGGTGCCGAACGTTAGTAATTTTTACTGTTGCATACAGTGCACCAGCGAAACTGGTCCTTCCCAAGAAAAAGATATTCCCTTGTGCTGTCCTGACGTACCACCATTCTGAAGACACTAACGAGCAAACTGGTGTTCAATCGTTTGTGCTTTCTTAGTGGTCATTAGTGTTTTATATCTTGCATCAGTACAAGAAGTCATTTACAAAAAATAGGTTCCTTCTTGTGCGGTTATAACGTTCCATTACAATTGGAAACACTAACAAACAAACCGGTGCAAAACGTTAGTGCTTCTTAATGCTTTATACCATGCATCAGCGTATTTTCCAAAAAAAATATTCCCTTGTACGGTCTTACCATTATTGAAGACACTAACGAATAAACTGGTGCCAATAGTTGGTGCTTTACTAGTGATAGTTAATACTTAATACCTTGGATCACCGGAATAGACCATTAAAAAAATCGATATCGCTTTGTGCGGTGCTGACGTCCTGCCATTATTGAAAGTACTAACAACAGGGCTGGTGTCAATAATTAGTGCTTCTTAGTGCTTTATATCATGGTCAGCGATATCATCCATTTTTGAGCAATCGATACAGATGTCCTACCGTTATTTAAAGCATTAGCGACCGGTCCGGTGTATACCTTCATCAATAAAACCGACCGTTTTCAAGAAATCTATATCCCTTTGTGAGGTCCTGAAGTCGCACCTTATTGAAATGACTAACAACATGCCCGATGCCAATCATTAGTATTTCTTAATGCTTTATACCTTGTTTCAACGATACACGACGTTTCCAAGAAATCGATACTTCTTTCTCGTTTTGATTGATCAGTCCGGTTAGTTCTTTCAATAGTGGTGTGTCAGCACCACATAACAGAATATCGATTTCTTGGAAAGTCCGGTTTCACTGTTGCAAGGTGTTTTGAACATTGGTGGGGTGTCAGAAAAGGGGGTATATGTTTTTTGGAAATGACTTGTTTCGCTAATCAAAGGACGTTCGTTAGTGCTTTCAAAACGGGATCAATCATTTCGAAGTATTAAGATTGTCATTGGCCCAATCGTCGGTGTTTTTAATAATGGTAGGACAGCAGGGTATCGATTTCTTGGAAACGGCCGGTTCCGGTGATGCCAGGTATAAAGCACTAAGAAGCACTAACGAAGCATCGGTCCGTTTGCTGGTGCTTTCAATAATAGTGGAACGTCAGAGCATAAGGGGGTATCTATTTCTTGAAAACATCTGCTTCCGCTGATGCAAGTTATAAAGCACTAATCCAAATATGTAAAAATATACAGGGTGTTCCATTAAAATGTTTAGCTTTTGCGTCGGAACTCGGCCATAGGTATACTTTTTTTTATGTAAAAAATTCCAAACTGGCACTAATATAACCCGCCAAAATTTGAACAAAATCTAACGACCCGTTCAAAAGTTACAGGGATGACGCCTATTTGATTTACACCCGGTATAGCAATTAAATAATTCATCCAAGAGTACACTATGGGGCTGTAAACGTTTTAAAAATATTTTTAATTATACCGAGTGTTACAAAAAAAAGATCCATATAAACGTCTTTTTAATGGAACGCTCTGTGTATTATTGTATCTTCCAACTATAGGAATAAAACTAGGATAAGTTATTGCAATGTTCCCTGCCCCTAAGATCCATATTTTTTTGCTATTCCGATTCACTGTAGATAAGCTTAATACCGTAAAGGTTTAGGACAACTGTTGGGCTATAACGTAAAATAAAATTTTCATTGTACACTTATACAGGTTGCTAAAAAAGCAGTGTACATATTTGATAGCGTTTATTTAAGGTTAACTTCCTTATTTTAAACGAAACACTGTGCATAATAATGGATCCTGGCTTACAATTTTATTACCATTCAAACTGTATTAGGGTTCCCTATACCTAATTTCAACTTCAATTTTTCAGTATGAAAGTTACCAGAACTGTTGAAAGATGTAGGTAGCCCTATAAATTAGAGTAAGCATGTGGCTTCAGTTAGATTGTGCTTCTACAGATTTCCATGCCAATGTACGTTAATATCTAGATGAAAATTACCATGGTAAATGGATAGAAAGCCAGGTACCCTAATTTGATGCACCGACATCATTTTATGGGTTACTTATAGGATACTATATACTACCACTCCCGAACATATGGAACAAAGGATATTTCGAAATATAACTGCCTACATGTTGATAAGCGTAATCAAATCTTTTGAACACAAAATTTGTTTGTGCATTGAACAACGTGGTGAACATTTTGAACATTTACTATTTTTTTTAATTATTGTTTTTTTTTATATCTACTGTTATATTTAATAAATCTTCTAATTATTTAGCGACTATGTTATTTCACATTTAAAATTTTACTTTCTTTAACCCATCTAGTTAGTGACCTAGCCTTGCATAGGGCCAACATGGCTAAAAATCTTGGAGATTGAAATTACTAGAAAACTAAGGGAGATGGGTATAGGGGGTTCTAATATAGTATGGAAGGTAATAAGATTTTAAGCTAGAATGTCATTATATATAGGATGTTTGTAGTGCTTTGTGCTTAATGACCCTGTAAAGCTTTATATTATAAATTGTTTATACTTGACAGTATTCTAAAACACTATAGTATTACCTAGTTCACGGAGAATCTGAATAGCGAAGACAAAAATAATAAGTTTGAACTTTAACTTCATAAATTTCAAATTATTTCGAAAAATATAGGTTTTAGGTAAAGGAAATATAGTAACTTGCGCCAAACTTTGATAGGCATCTTTTTTGGAACACCCGGTATAATCCAAGATATTTTTAAAATATGCTGCTACAGACCCTACATTTAACAAAGTAAAAATTCAATATAAAGATGGGTGCGTACGTGTTACGCCCACTCTGTATAGGGTGTTCTATAAGTAAGAAACGCGTGTTTTTTTTATAATTGTGGACCTGAACAGGTGTGAAGTTAGCACCCCGACAAATAGTTCTGATTAGAGTTCTACCTTCCTTTTAAAGAGTTTAGAAGTACTTTATAAAAAATGAAATAAAAAAACTAACGGTTCCAAATTTGAATTTGAAAAATATGGTGCTAACTTCAACTTTAAAAGAGGTTACATAACTATCCTCAAAAAATTGTCTTTAACTTTGGCGCTAAGTCCTAATTTTAATTATTGATCATTAGAATCTTGATGGGTATGGAGTTATACATTCCCAAAAACATAATCGTGTAGGTGATGCCCGTTCCCAACCCTGGTATAATAGGGTTTGCACTGATGCATTATCGCAAAATCATAAACTCTTCCAAATGGAAATCAAATAAATCTGTCGAAAATCACGCCGACTATGTTGCCGCAAGGAGTAGTTGCAAAAGCATCATCGCCAAGGCCAAAAGGAGGTTTGAAGAAAGTAAATGCAGTTAGTTAGTCTCATGTCCTTTGGGTGGTCGTAAATTGTGGTTATTAGCTAAATCCATCAGTAACACCTTTAGTACATCTTCCTTTCCTCCCATGACGTCTCGCGACGGAGCTGTAGTAGCTGACCCTGCTTAAAAAGCCAACCTTTTGACGATTACTTTGCATCAAATTTATGTCACAATCACTCTGGTAAAATTGTGGCGTCGCCCAAATTTACCCCATACGCTATGAAACCAGTCCACTTTCGATACAAGCTCCTAGAATCAATTACCAATAAACTTGACTCAAACAGAACGGCTGGTCCTAACGGTATTCCAGCTATCGTTCTTAAAAAATGCTACCCCGAACCATTACCTGTATTGTCCAAACTCTTTTCGATCTCCACGTCATCTGGAGAGTTTCCCTCTTCGTGGAAGTTGGCAAATGTCCAACATATTCCCAAAAAGAGCGACAAAACCAATCCCTCAAACTATCGACCAATAGCTATCACTTCCATTTTATCGAAAATCATGGAAAAAACTATCAACCACCAACTACTTTCGTTTCTTGAGTCCAATAAACTCCTAAACGACCACTAGTATGGGTTCAGACAGAGTCGTTCAACGGGTGATCTTTTCTCATATGTCTCAAAGGCTTTTGACCAGGTTTGACACAAGTGCCTACTTGCCAAGCTTACCTCGTTTGGCTTATCCGATACGCTCATCAATTGGATATCCAGCTTTTTTTGACAAAAGACGAATACGCGTTAAATGTCGATGGCTTCCTTTCGAAAGAAACTACTATTAACGCGGGCGCACCCCAAGGATCAGTGGCAGCTCCCACACTTTTCTTGCTATATATAAATGACCTCATTACCTCAACAACTAATCCGATCCATTGCTTTGCACTCTACATTGTAGTTCTCAGTTTTCCCATAAGTCTAGGCAGGACGTTAAAGTGAAAATGGTTGCCTCAATCAACAGTGACTTAGAACGTGTCCTTGAATGGGGAATGGATAATCTACTCACGTTCAACGCCGACAAAACCCAGCGTTGCGTGGAGTCCGCCAAGAAAGACATCATTTCCTGCTGTAAATATAAATGGTTTAGATCTCAAGTTTTCAAACTCTATTTCTATGTTAGGGATATCTGTATCATCGAACCTTTCATGGGCTGACCACGTTTTGTCAGCCACCAAAACAGCTGCCCGTAAACTGGACTCTTTTTACTGTATACGACTCAACTTCTGCCTCATCTGGAATACAATTCCCTCCTCTGGGCCAGTTCTCCCCAATACACCCTTGATATGGTAATCCGCATCCAAAAAAGAGCTATAAGACTTATAAATGACCCGTCTCTTACTTCTCACCTACAGTATCTTGAGCACAGAAAAATAGTTTCGGTTCTTTCCTTATTCAATCGCTATTACCATGACAAGTGTGCCTCCGAAATACACCCCTTAATACCTTCGCAGGCCATCATCTCTACGAACACTCGGTTTGCCCATTCACACCATAATTACGCACTCAAAATTCCATCTTGTCACACTAAACGGGCGCAATCTACATTTTTCCACACAGCGACCAAATTGTGGAATGCACTACCCAGGTCCTGTTTTTCTCCAAACTTTGACTTAAGCAAATTTAAGGAAGCAAACACTTCTCGGCAGCCTGACAATATCCCTAAACCCTGCCATCGTTCCTGAGTGCTTTAGTACATTAGGCAGCTCTCATCCTGTTCAGGAATGCTGTAAATAAAAAAGAAAAGAATTTTATAACTTCCTGAGTACTATCCAAGTCTACTGAGGGAACTATTGGAACTCTTCACAATGTTGTTCAACGATACTTTGAAAATTTACGAGGATATAGATGAGATGTTGATCGATTTTCAAGAGTTCTGATTATTCTAAAACAATCCTCGTATAGTTCTGAGCATACACAATGCCTTTCCAAAGAGTTCCGATGATAAAATTAATTAGATAATTTTTTAAACAATTACTAAAAAGTAGCCCATTTTTCGGATAAATTATTTTTTAAAAAAGTTATATAATTAATTTTAACATCGAAACTCTTTGGAAAGACATTGTGCACTATTTTGGAACTCTTCAAAATATTTATCGTCGAAATTTAAGCTATGCGATTCTTTAAAGTAGAATAATTCTATAAATATTAATCGGGTTGCTTTCGAGCATTACAATTTCTTTCAGAACTTTTCGAATACTACCCAAAACTGCTGCGAGAACTATTAGAACTCTTTAAAATATTTTTTATTAACATTTTTTTTAAGTAAAAGGGCTGTAACTTTTTCATTTTTGATTGTAATTTTTTTTAATTTAACGAGAACTCTTAGGAATGAATAAAAGGATATTAAAATTGAATTTTCAAAAATTGTTCTTTTTTTAAGTTTCAAAAAAAATTTTTTTCATAAAAATACTTAATGAACCGTTGCTGGGAATTTTTTTACAAAAAAATGTGTACCCATTTACAACATACATGTAGTCGCCTAGTTTGTACTTCATAAATAAGCCCCGCATCGTCATAAAGAATTACAAAATTTCATAACAATACTTCATAAACGTTGCTGAGATTTTTTTAAATAAAAAAATTTACAGACAAACAGGTAGTCTCGTAGTTTAAGCTTCGAGAATATCCGTCATAAAGAAATCTAAAAAAAATCCTAAAAATACTTAATGATCCGTTGCGGGAATTTCTTTTCATAAAATTATTAGTACTAAATCCCATTTACAACATACTTGTAAAATTCTATTGCAACATTTAATGAACGTTACTGGGAATTTTTTTAAGAAAATAATTAGTACTAATTCCCATTTATAATATACCCATAGTCTCATAGTTTATACTTCGAGAATAAGCCCCGCGCCGGCTTAAATAAATTAAAAAAAAATCATAAAAATACTGAACCGTTGCGGGGATTTTTTAAAGGAAATGATTAGTGCTAAATCCTATTTACAACATACATGCAGTCACTTAGTTTGTGCGTCACCAATAAGCACCCCGTCGTCATAAAAAAAATTCCATAAAAATACTTAATGAACTCTGGCTGAAAATTTTTTACGGAAATAATTTAATAATCCTCTTTTTCAATACAGATATTATCCTCTAGTTTGCATAAAGAAATAAAAAAATTCAAAACAATACTTATTGAACCGTTGCTGTGAATTTTTTACAAAAATGATTTGTACCAACAACGTAGTTTGTGCTTTGCAAATAAGCACCCGTCGTCACAAAGAAATTAAAAAAATTCATAAAATTACTTAATTGCTAAAAATTTGTTTACGAAAATAATTTGTACTAATTCCCATTTAAAACATATATGTAGTCTTGTAGTTGATACTTTGCAACTAAGCTGTACCATTGTCATAAAGAAATAAAAAAAAATGCATAAATATATTTAATGAAGTGTTATGTATATTATAAATGGGAGTTCGTACTAATCATATTCTTAAAAAAAATCTCAACGAATCATTTAATATTTTAATGCAATTTTTTTAAATTTATTTACGACGGGGGGCTGATTTGCAATGCACAAGCTACGGGATTATATGCATGTTGAAAAGAAAGGAATCCAACTACGGTGTATTAGACTTTTTTTTTGTAATTTTTGTAGTTGGAGTATATCAATGGAGGGGGGCTTATTAGCAAAGGACAAACTTTTTTAAAGGGTTAGTACAAATTACTAAATTATTTTCATAAAAAAACTTCAGCAACGGCTTACTGAGATTTTTTTGTTTTTTTCTTAATTTTTATATTGGGGATTAATTTGTGGAGCTGATATCATACTCATTACGCGAATTTAAAAAACCGTTACTATTTTCACACCCGTATCAATGGAGGTTGTTCGTCAAAATATTATCAAAGTGGCGGTATTT
Source organism: Vesta saturnalis (assembly GCA_036346205.1). Taxonomy (NCBI): domain Eukaryota; kingdom Metazoa; phylum Arthropoda; class Insecta; order Coleoptera; family Lampyridae; genus Vesta; species Vesta saturnalis. Next base: position 595,413 of record JARFJB010002162.1, on the reverse strand, counting down.
CAGGTTATACTAAAAGTCGCTTAATTTAAACGCAATCCGTATTTTTAATAAATATTTGAATTCTAGAGAGAGAAAAAATATTTTGTGGATCATGATATATGTCTAACTTCTACTGTTATTTAAAATTTTTTAGTACACAATAAATTTTTCTTTAATGCAATTCGAATAGTGCGTAGAAGCTGGATTGTAATCAATACTAAATAAACTTTACTATACAGGGCTTCACAAAACATTTTTCTGATATCGATACCAAAAATCACAAAAAATGACTAATGTTTTGTCGTATTCATCGTTAAAACAGAGGGACACTTTTTGTTCAAATCTGTATAGCACATAGATAGTTTTATAAATATTGAAAAAAAAACGTAATTCCATTTAGCTAAACTTGACGGTTTACTTGTGTTTTGGATGACTATCGTGTTTGTCACTATTATTTGACAAATATCAGTTAAGGAATAGTGACGTTATGTGTTCGGAAAATCTGGTTTAGAATTTTTTACTTGTTTGTCTAATATAAAAAGTATAGTATGACAATTTTTCGAACGAATAATTTTCAAAAATCCAAACTTAATTGTGCAAGACGCCCAAAAAGTTTGTAATATTTTGATCTCTAGAATCCAAATATGTAAAAATACACTCAGCGGCAGAATTAATCGTCCACCCTATGTTTTGGTGTTTAGTCGAAGAATTTTGTAGTTCTAAATATTTTTTTATAGTTTTTATTGTCTAAGTACATGTTAAAAAAGCGAACCAATGCCAACCAATTTCTACATTTTAAACAGAATTAGGAATAAATTAAATTTATGGAAAAAAGTTGTCTCCAATAAATGGTGCAAATGGAATGACATGGTCTTGAAGAATTTCTTCGCGGTAGTAAATTCCCGTCAATTATCACTTTGCAAGATGACTGGAGCGCCTTGTTCTTGGAAAATCTTAAGCAATTCAATGGCCACTTCTGCCGCTCTTTTGGTTGTTAAAGGTCTCAAATATAGAAATTTGATGGAATGGTCTTTGTAATTAGGAGCCATTTGTATTTCCCATCAGCGCAAGATTGAAAATCTATCAGATCAACTTGTCCCCTGGCATTGAAATCTTTTGATATAATTGGTTTCACCACTAAACCAGCATGTTTTTGAGTTTTTTTCAAATTGCAAGTTTTACACAACTGTGCGTATATTTCAATGGCTTATCTTTAACTTATGAAGCATTTTATCTCGTCTTCCATGCCCAGTAGCTTTGTGTTGCTCATCAATTTTATCGAAAAATTCTTGAATCGGTGTTACATAAATAAGATTATTGTCCTCAAGAGATTTTGGTTTTAAAATAACTTTTGTAATGCCTGATATCTCTAGTAGATCATATTTTCCAATTTTTCTGTGGACGACAGAGTTCGAGTATTGTTCTGAGTCTTTTTCGCTTGAAAACTTTTTAAAATATCAATGACTTCATCAGTTCTTTGCAAATTCCATGGTTGTATTTTGGTCATACTTTGCATTTAATCGCAAATAGTATTCTGCTTTATCTACCATGTCGATGGGGGATTAACCTATTCAAAATAAGAGATATTTAGTAAGGTAAAGCCGGGTAACATTGACAGGTGGGAAAGATTGACAGATTTTCAAATTTCCCTCCTAACAGTTCTATTAGTAGACAAAATTCAAATTTAATATTTTTAAGAATTCATATATATTTGTGACATATAGTGGCAATGTACAAAAGTGATTTGATAATCCCTGTAATATGGTGTACTACGACAGAACACGTGCGTTTACTAAACAAAACAAGATTTTTTAATTCAAAACTTTGCCTGTTATAATAGTGGAAGCCAATCTAGCTTATTGAAAGCAAAGGTAGGTGATGTTATGACGTATTAAATGATACTTTTACGCTAATTTAACAATCTTCACAAAAATGCTACAACACTACTTTTATGGTAAACATTGCCATGTCAATGTTATACTCTAAGACGATGTCAATATTGCACGCTTCAAAAGTGTCAATGAATTAAGAGCAGTTGATACTTACTTATTTTCTTTGTTTTAGTAAATATTCCGCGAAAGAGATAACTTGGACGAAGACCTTATAAAACTTACACCGCAGAGAGTATGTAAAACGCCCTAGAACAGATAAATAATGTCAATATGAGTGTGAAACGAGCAGCCCAACTTTCTGGTATTAATCGTACTACTTTGTTAAATCACGTTAAAAATTACAAAACTAAGCCTGTAGACAGGCCTACTGTTCTTACCCATGAGGAGGAGCAGTTAATAGTACATTCTCTTATCAAGATGGCTGATTGGGGATTCGGACTCGACAGACTGCAATTGCAGTTAATAGTACAAGATTGTCTAAAACAATGGGACAGACCCAATCCGTTTAAAAACGGGATACCCGGAAGAGATTGGATTGCTGCATTTGAAACACACTGGAAAAAAGAGCTTAGTAGAAAAACTGCAATAAATTTTCCATTAAATAGGGCAGAGGCTTGTAGCGCCGCAAGATTTTTATGATAAACTAAAAACTACTATAGATCGTTTGGGACTCGAAAGTAAGCCACAAAACATATTTAACTGTGATGAATCGGGATTCCAGACGCTTGTTGGTGTACAAAAAATATTGTGCCACAAGGGCTCTAGAAATCCTCAAAAAATTGTTGGAAGTGTCACAAAATTGACGTGCACCATTATGGTCTGCTGCAGTGCAATAGGTGATTATCTACCATTATTTGTCAATTATAAAGGACTATACCTAGGTGCCAGAATGGTCCAGAAGACGCTGTATATAACTGTTATCCATCAGGGTGGATGGAGACAGGACAGTTTTTCGACTGGTTTGCAAATGTCTTTATCAACCATTCTAAAAACCTAGAAGGGACATTTTTGATGGATACAACTCCCATTTTACAGCACCGTTAATGGAAATGGCCTGTCAAAACAACATAGATTTATTTTGTTTGCCATCACGCATGTCGCACGCCTTACAACCCATAGATGTTGGGGTATTTAAATCAGTTAAAACAGCTTGGCGCAATATTTTAAAAACTTACTATTGTGATACTGGCTATGAATGTAGATAAAGATGCATTTCCCAGTCTGTTAAGGAAACTACATGAGAGAGCATGTTTTTCAAGGGCTAATACTATTGGGGGATTCGAAGGTTCTGGAATTTATCCTTTAAATAAAAACAAAATTTTACAAAAATGCGATTCCCTCTAGTGTCAACAATAGCGCACGAACATCAAGGAGTTGAACTCCTGTAAGTTTATTCCACAATACAGACGAATATGAAGATAATGTGTCAAAAAGGTTGGAGGTTTCATTAGTGTCAGTTTTGCAAAGGCAAATGACATATACGAAAAATCAAAAGAAGCAGACTGAAGCAGAAATTTGCAGAAAGTTTAACTTCTGAGGAAGATCCAAACATAATGAGCGCAGAACAGAGAAAGAAGGACGAAAAAATAGTAAAAAGACAGCCAAGGAAAGAACCTGAAAGTAGTTCAGAAAGTGACGCCGATGTGGAAATAGAATTAACAGATTCTGACTCGGACATATCTCTAGCATAAGACATCGATTCTAATAATATGGAAGAAGCTGTGATGACCCTTGAGGTAGAAATTTCAGTGGGTAGTTGGGTTTTGGTTAAACAAGCATCCGAGATAAACCGTACACATAAGGTAACAGCTATGCAAAACGAAGAGCTAACAACAACGTTTGTTTACCCGAATGTCAAAGACGAAGCAATTTTTTTCATCAAACAATTCTGAAAGTGTTACCTGCCCCAAATATTCGTACACCTTTCATAGTATATTAATAGTTTAAATGTTATCATCGCTTTTTATAGTTAACTATATTAAATATGTATTATATTTTAGTTTATGTTCGTTCTAGATTCAAATTTGAATAAAAATATGTTACACTAGGTCTTGTTCTATTGTAATCTTTCCCTTGCTTCAGTCAAAATGAACATACAATACGTTTAGATGACACCATCTGAACCGATGTGCGGATAACATTGACAAGGTGCAGGGTTTTAAAAAAAATCCCTCGTCTAAAACTGAATAATTTTTTTAAATTTGGTGATTGATTAAGATGTACAATAGAATACCCTATGTACACCCTGAATTTAAAATTTTTACAAAAAATAAATTTGTGTCAATGACTTAACCTTAAAATTACAATGTTTTCTTACAAACTATTCTCTATTATTTTTTTCATGTAAACTTTATATAGGCGAACTAGGCAATAACAACCTAAAACAATATGACAGCTACATAATTATACTTACGTGACCGGTGACTGTAGAACTCTTAAATCTGAAATTTATCTGGATATTATTTGCCCAACAACGGTTCCGACATATACTCCTAAGTGTTCCTGAGTGCTTTAGCACGATAGGCCTTATTTAGCCTGTTCAGGTCCACAATTATAAAAAAAAATACTATTAACCTAGGAAAATGGTGTTCAACCCGAAATATGCGTCATAAAGCTATTTGCCCAGGTAGTTGGTATTTGCCTAGGCAAAAGCTCTTTCCTAAATGACTACTTGCCTGCGACATACACACGCTGACAGCCATCGGGATACTTTAAAGCAATTCTGGCCTCGTCGGAGAGTAGAACATTCTTCCATTGATTCATATTCGATACACTGCAATAATAAAAATAATTTTGATCGAAACCGGAAGTCGTCTATTTTTATACAGGGCTTTTCACGATGAGCGTTAATTAGGCGTTTCTGGCAAACCAGGCAACGAATCAACCCGAAAATTTGACAGTATGCATAAATTAATTTGATTTACACGCCTAAAATATTTTAGATGATGCGGCGTTGCCGTTTCTACTATAGAGTAGCGACTACTTTAATTTTTCAAATGAAACACCCTGTATATAATATCATATTATGATTTCCTATTACTTTGTCAACAACTTCATGTACTATTCCCCTATACCTATCTATTACCGTTTAAGAGATATAAATTAATTTCGATTTTTGTTTTACAAAACATGTACTTTTATAAACGCTGATAATCTTGAACTCTCTGGTACTAAGACGATCAAATTCGAAATGGAATGGAGTGATACCATGAGTATGTTCATTTTGAGTCATATTTTTATTTGCCTCATATAGGGTCTTTAAAAAATGCGGATACTTTGTTCACATGAAAAAGGAGTGGAAGTCAATTTTTCAAATGGAACACCCTGTATATTTACACATTTTTGAGCTCTACATCCAATTAGATTGACTTTAATCAGATAATGTATTTCATTTCGAACGTTTTCGGATAAACGTTCAATCGAAACTGAGTGGTTTGTATCTCACTTATTTGAGATTTAACAGTCTATTTTATACTACGTAATAATTGCTATTGAGGTTTGAGTTGTCTCTACCGTACAACATATGCAAATTAATATTACTTTAAAAGTCAAGTGATGCATTGTGTGATGCTTACAAAATGAATTAATATTTTAAATTCTTGAAATAATGATCCAATTTTGAAACGTCAAACTTTCGTTAGTGGTTTTGACTGATTGTGATACTAATTATAATAGAAAAATGTCAAGATTAGGTTACAGTAATGAAGATTTCTTGAATTTATTAATTATTCATGGTGAGTGCAATAGAATTGCAAGTAGAACATGCCGAGTATTTCATGAAAGATATCCACAACTTCCGAAGCCGAATAATAATGTGATAAATCGACTACTACAAAACTGTAGGTTGACTGGAACCTTTCGTCCAAAAATCATTCGTAGAAAGCCTGAAGTGGATGATGATAATGGCATAATAGTTTTGGGATTTTTTAATGCATTTCCAAATGCTTTTCTACACGAGGCTGAAAGGGAGATAGGTATACCCCACGTGACAATTTATCGCATTCTTAATAAGCACAAATGGCATCCCTATAAATTGAAAGGGACTGACTTGCCTCGTAGAGTGGAATTCTTTGAATGGTTACTTGTCAAGACTCAAGAGGATGAACATTTCCTTGACAATATCATATGGGCAGATGAGGCCAAGTTTACAAAAAATGGAATTTTCAACAGATACAACAGTCATTATTGGGCGCCAGAAAATCCTCATGTCGTTCGCCAAAGGGGTTTTCAAGAAAGATGGCAATTTAATGTATTTTGTGCCATAAAGAATGAGTCAATTTTTTATATCGAGTTTTATGATGATAATTGGAATGCAACAAAATGTGAAGATTTACTGAGAATGGATGGTGCTCCACCCCATAATTCCCGCTCAGTAGGCGAAGCTTTAACTGTAATCTTCGAAGACAGATGGATTTGTAATAATGGACCTTTTCGTTGGCCTCCTAGAACACCAGATGGCAATCCAATAGATTATTTTCTGTGGGGTTCATTAAAAATGTGGTTTAATCCAACCCAGTAACAACAATGGAAGATATGAAATCGAGAGTTAGAACTGTTTTCAATAGTTCAGACTTCATCAGAAGCACTACACATGAAAATCTTTTCAAGAGATTACATGTTTTTTTAAGCAGAGGTGGAGATGTGTTCGGACATATTCTGAAATACACTGATAATTGAATAAACTTACTAATTCATGAAATTATTTTCAGTTCGTGTGTCAGCGTTAATAAAACTATTGTTTGAAGAGAAGGTTCATTTGATGGTTGAAGAGTATTTTAATAATTATTTATTCATTGTATTATCTGTGACTGATGAAGGAACATCGAACGGAATCTGTTAAATTTCAAAAATAAGTGATGTATACAAGGAAACCACGTCAGTTTCTGTTTGAAACAGTTTATCTCGAAAACGGTTCGAAATCGAAATAGCATTATCGGATTAAAGTCAATCTAAAATTGGATGTAGAGCTCAAAAAATGTGTAAATATACAGGGTGTTGCATTTGAAAAAATTGACTTCCACTCCTTTTTTCATGTGAGCAAAGTATCTGCATTTTTTAAAGACCCTGTATGAGGCAAATAAAAATATGACTCGAAGTGAAGACCCTCTCACACTCCATTTCGAATTTGATCGTCTTAGTACCAGAGAGTTCAAGATTATCAGCGTTTATAAAGGCACAAGTTTTGTAAAAAAAAAATCGAAATTAATTTATATCTCTTAAACGGTAATATATAGGTATAGGGAAATAGTACATGAAGTTGTTGATAAAGTAATAGGAAATCATAATATATTATATACAGGGTGTTCCATTTGAAAAATCAAAGTAGTTGCTACTTTATAGTAAACGTGGCAACGCCGCAACATCTAAAATATTTTAGGCGTGTAGATCATATTAATTTATGCATACTGTCAAATTTTCAGGTTGATCCGTTGTCTGGTTTGCCAGAAACGTCTAATTAACGCTCATCGTGAAAAGCCCTGTATTTTATATAAAAAAATCGGAATTTGTTTTAAATATAATTACCGAATTTTATCAAAATGTATACAAATATAGGGCTTGGCCCTACTTGCTGGGTCACCCGGTATACAGCATTTTGTGTTCTTCACACAATTGCCCTTTAAATACCAATTCTCAAACATGGTTTCGAATGCGCTAGTGACAGATTAAAATTTCTTTAAACATTTTATGATACAGCGTAATAGAAGAGAAATTAAGCTTTTATTTTAGGCTATACGTAATCGAAGTGAACAATTTCTCTATTGCTTAATCTAATCTATCGTTTGCATTCTCACGTCAAACATTTAGGGTGTACTAATTTAGTGAAACTCATTAAAATAAATGAGGGTAGCAGATGTTTTCGTGGTTTGTCTGGCACGTGAGGAGGTACCAAATTTAAAATGAATTTGTTCAAAACAGATATTCCTTTTCGATTTAATTTTACGATACCATTAAGTTGTATAATTTTTTTATTCACTTAAGGGATCTCGAACCTTAAAATATAATAGAGAATTCTTTGTAGTCGAAGAATTTGAAGAACCATAAAAGATGTCAACTGCTTTTCTAAAAGAGGGTTTGGATAAGATATGAATGAGAAATTTTGAAGAGCCTGTTCCGAATATAAATTACATTTTTATAAATACGGACTGTTAAAATGTATTTTTGATATCACAAATTTTCAGTAATGGTGGAACAACTGTTATAATAATTGCCTCGCCTTCGTACATCCAATGTTTGGCATTGAAAGATCTCGGCGTCTGACTTTTTCTGTTACCGCTCCCTGACCCCGACTAAAAGTTTCGCCCCCCGTATTACCCTCCCTCACCCTCAACACTGAAAATGTTAACACAGACAGGACTGGCTGCGTTCGATTTTATTTGTGTTATAAATATAGTACGATTTTTCTATTTATTTATTTTTTTATTACTACCGCAAAAATACCGGAAATGCTTTTCGCGTTGTTATAGTAAATATCTAACTTTGTTAACCTTGCGGTTTGTACAGTATTTGTTTATTGTGTTAATTTTTAACGGGTCAAGTAGACGGGATTATAAACAAATGATCTAACCTATTTTTTAAATTAATTAATTGACGCCACTTGGAGTTTGCTCCGAGGAGAAGTGTTAGGTAATGAATGTTAAACAATAAGTAAGTGTGAGTGAAAAAAAAATGCGAAACTGGTACAAGTTGTTTCCTTTCAACACTTTTTACATCCTCCCACTGTTTCCTCTAAAATCATCAATATGACGAACCCGGCCCTGGGTGACTAATTCACATCACAACTGCCAGTGACTTACCAAAGGATAGGATGCAATAGCAGGAGTTGTGTTTTGTAGCTTGTGGAACGATAAATATTGCATCGAGAATAAACGTACAAATACGACGCGACGTTTCGGTGCTTGTTTAAAATTTGTGGCTTCAAATTTAAACCAGTAGTAACATCTGTGAAGTGTTCTTTATTCATGGTGTCACTTGATGCGTATTCGTTTGTGTATAACGAAATAATTTAAGTGTATTTGTGTTGTGCTTTTTAATGAACGTACAATGCCTTGGACGAAAAAATCGGAACCAGTTAAAATAATTAATAGTGAAGTTGATGAGGATTACGATGACAACATTTCTAATTACTCCGACGAATCGGTATGTTAGTCTCAATTTACTTAACGTTATATTATTTTTCATTACTCACATTTTCCTTGAATTGTATTTTCTACTCATTAGAAATTCTGACGAATCTTTTAATATAATTAATAACGATATTATCAAGTTTAATCATGCATTAACTTATATTTACATTACAAATGAGGATTAATTATTGGCGCTTGCCGGTTGATGACCTATTTTGTTTTATTTTATTGTACTTTTATCAATAAATTTCGATAACCTCACTGTTCATTTGTAAAATAAAATAATAATTTTCTAAGAATTTATTTGTTTCAAAACACGTGCGGTGTTTTAATCCGCGCCATTTTCTTCTGTTGTCAAATTGCATTCCCGCATATTTTCTACATATACTAAAATAATTAAAGCCAGCATGGACCATATCCTCTGTTCCCTGAATTACTTGAACGCGAGGTTGACGCCGCGCGCCGTGGTCTTTAAATAATAACACGAAAGGGAGAGACATATTTATGCATTTGATTGATGCCGAATTGTTTCGGTAATCGGCATTATAATTTTCGAATTACTTTTTTTCTCATTTATTTGAATGATGTATCGATGTCTGTCACTTCACCCTAACCTGGATGTGATAACTTTTGACGAGTTTTTGTTCATTAATTATGAAGCGGTCATTTATCAACGAAAACACAAAATACATATCAATAAATCTTTCAACAACCCTTCAAAGCAATACTTTTTTTAGAAATTTGAAGAATGATTTTTGTGATTTCTTATAAATGTTGATTAGAAAATTATTCGTACTTTAATTTAATTTCTGATGCAAAACTTTGGTGTATTATTATTATTATTATTAAAATACAACAGTAAATTTAGCGAATGTTTTTAAAATTATAATGAAAAATTCTGGCGCCGTCCAGTATTATTTTATTATTCAATTGCTACATGAATTGTTAATGTATTATTAAATAAATTAAAATACAATAGTTACAGTGAATCATATTGTAAATTGTATCCATATACTTTCTTTTCTTTGTTACATTTGTAAACCTATTTGTTAAAAAAATATGCACTTGCTTGGTTACTTACGGCTCTGAACCACCTATGAACCTGGCGCCCTGCATTAAAATACTAAAATTATTCTGATTGCATCTGATTTATAATAGTTTTGTACCCGCTTGTACCACATTTTTTTTATTTCAAGGTGTTCAAATTTAACCTGGGATTAAAAAATGTTACCACCCCACTTGAATATTTTTTATCATGCATGACGTATTCGAGAGAGGATCATTTTACCTAATTGTACCATTTTTCCTTTTGTGTGTAGGTACCTCAATGTGTTGGTTGTACCGAATTTCCAAATTTTTTTTAAGGGGCAACTTTTTCGTTTAAGGTACGGTTTTCAAGGCGCGACAGATCGCGGTGACAAGTCGCTCACTTGCGGTTTTATTGAAACTGTATGAACGGGTTTGTAATGCGCGACATGTCGTCGCGACCGAACTTTCAGTCGCCGCGGCCGACGACACGACTGCTCCAAGAGCAGTACGCCGCGACACACCTGAGCGACATCTTGTTGAAATTAATATTTTTACCCTCAGAAGATGAAGTACAAAACAACCCCTTTTTTTACCAAATGCTGGGAAAATTGAGACAAAAGTCAAAATGTTTGGTTTAATGACCGATTTAGAACAAAAATATTGAGTTCCTCAACAACCCATCTATCCACTGATTATCCAACCACTCAATAATTGGGAACATTTATCAGAAAATAGTTATGTTCAACATTCTAATTCAGATCAACAGCAGCTAGTGTGTGATCGTCAATAGTTGTCGTGTCCAAATTAAGTAATTGGCTGACCAAATATTCTAAAAATTTGACTCAATAACTCAAATGCATTCTCCGTTACTCTTCGAGCACGACTCAATCTATAATTAAAGACAGCTTCTGAATGATTCTTTTCCAAAGGATCCAACATCAACAGCAATAAATTTATAGCTTGCATCCACCATCGCCAGAAGTACCGTGGAAAAAAAGTCGTTACAATTGTGAATAATAAACCCGAGTTACCCGTTTTATCGAATACAATAATACGAATATATTTTCCGTCAATAGTTGAGATAGAATTTGGAAAATTCCATTTATAAGCAAATTCTGCTGCTTTTTGTTCAAAATCAATGGTATTGGAGTCTTAAAAAAATTGTCACCAAATAGTTTTCAACAATGCCAGTGTATTTTTTTACTATAGTACTTAAATAACAATGACTTATTCGAAATGCGAATGATACCGATCTTAAGGACTCACCAGTAGCAAGCTATCTATTTGAAAAGTCATACAACAAAATTAGTTATCAATAAATACCAAACTTTTATTATTTTTTAAATGGCTGTTGATTCATATTTCAAAAATCCCTCAGTAGCACGATTTTTAAATATTTTATTAGTAGGATTTTTTTTTGTCATTGCCAGATCAGAAAAACTAATGTTGTCTTCATTTTCTTTGTCTAATAAAAGAATGAGAAAATGTTGAATTAATTTAAACTTCCAGGTTAAAATAATATATAATAATTAAATATAAGAACGCAGAATACAGCTCACATGTGTTCTAGAACCAATCAAAAAGTATACTGTTTTGCAAACCATGCCAAAAAAAAAAATATGTGCAACATGTCGTTGTGACCTCTGGTCACAGCGACTTTTCGTGCCTTGGAAACCGTACATTTAAAGAGATTTTCAAAATCAGGAAACGGATACTGTTTCGTTTTCGTTTGTAACAGAACCACTTTTTTTCTTCCTCGTGTTTCAAGGGGTATAAATTTAACCAGGGGTTCAAAATGCCAGCACCCTACTTTAATATTTTTTATCGTTCTCGACGGAATTCGCGAGAGCGTCGATTGCACTCACATCAATGAGCATAAATTTAACCAGGTGTTGAAAAATTTCAGAACCTCATTTTAATACTTTTAGTCGCTTTTGATGAAACTCGAAACAGTATTCCAATGTAAGAATAACCGACTTTTCGAAAGAAAGATAAGACACTTGCGGCGCGCACATAAGGAGATATTGAACAATAGGTTGCTCTACGGTGTTTGTAATATGATCTGTTTATTGTATACCGACAATTTAATTTTTCTTTTTCGATAAAGTTATATCTTATATATATATATATATATATATATATATATATATATAAATTCTTGTATTATTACACCAAAATTGGTTTTGATATCTCTAATAGTTAAGGAGAAATCCTCTGTCCACGCAGTAGACACCCACCCTGTATATACCTTAACTTTGTTAAAACAAGAGATAGAAATTTGAAATTTGGAATGAAGATTTAGTGGATAAAAAGACATTTTTTGACATGAAAAACAGCTGATTATCACTTCTGGTTTTACCGGAAGTTTATTTTTCTTATTTTAAATAGAAATATACTAATTTGTTTTCATACAACGGTACCTCTCTAAATTCTCATTCCAATGATGTATCACACGTCGTCTTTCGTTTCCAAAATGGCGGTTCAGGCGGAGTTTTTGTTGATTTCAATGATCCCCCATTTTGAAGTAAGTACTCGTTATTTTACAAAATAATTCAATGAATTGTCCAAAAATATTATCTATTTTTAATCTCTTAATTGGAATTTATAAAACTTTGCTTAAATAATTAGTATTTGTGGTTCTACGTTGTACGAAAATTACTAATGTTTAGATCCCCACTCCAAGCCTGCCCGAACATAAACGAGATTGTAAGACAACTTGATCTCGGGTCTTCGCCCCTTGTCGTGATCGCAACTTGTTCGTGTATTGTCGCGGTACTCTTGGCAGAAAATTTGAATTTGTGTTATAATAAGGGGCCTAATGTTAACTTGTAAGACAGGTGTAGGGTTGCGCAACTTGCTTTCAGGGCTTTGCCCCTTGTCGAGGCCCCATTGGCGGAACACTTGAATTTGTATTTAAGTCTCTGCAGGTTATGGCTGGAAATATGAATTTGTATTGTAGTAAGGGGTATAATGCTAACTTGTAATACAGTAGTGCTTAGCAACTTACTCTCAGGCCCATGCCCCTCGACCAAAAATTTGAATTTGTTTGCGGTGCTATCTATGAGGGAAATTTGAACTTGTATTATAATAAGGGGGCTAATGCTAACCTATAAGGCAGACATAGGACTTCGCAACTTGGTCTCTTTGTATGTCTTTACATTCTGATTACTTATTGCGAGAAATTTGAACTTGCATTGTAATAAGAGGTCTATTGCTAACTTATAAGACAGACATAGGGCTTCGCAACTTGCTTTCGGACCTTCACACCCCTGCCTTGGCTCCTATGTCTGACTGGAAATAGTATTTTAATAAGGGGCCCTAATGCTAACTTATAAAACAGGAACTTGTGTTAGGTCTGCGCCCTCCTGTCGTGGCCCGCTTGTTGCTTGTGTATGGGGTAATGAATATTTTCTGTAATAAAGGTTTTCTAGAGCTAATTAGGGTTTCGTTTGTGGCACCATGTAGTGATATATTTTTAAACTAGCGAATGTTTTCTGTAATAGAGACGGCGTAGCCTAGCGGTATATTTCTAGGACTAATTAGGGTTGTTTGTGGTGCCATCTAGTGGTGTAAAAGCTAATGAAAGTTTTCTGTAACAGAGATTGATCGTGTTCGTCTCTCCCTCGTCTCTATCGTCTCTTTCTCAAACATACAAATCAATTAAGCAGATCAATCCCAAACAAATCACGTTCGATCGATCAAATCAAACAATCAGATCAATCTCAATCAACTAAATTAATCTCAATCAATAAAATCATAACTTACAGCCGGCGAAAACTAGATTACAACTCAAAAATACTGATTAGGCTAACTTACACTTTGCTAAAACCAACCAACCGCAATTCAAAATTACCAAACTGATTTAACTTAATCATACAAAATCAGCTCTCAAATCACAAACTAGCAGTATGATTTAACTTACAGAGTGCAAAAGAAAGCCAATCTCACACTTATTGTAGTTACTCATCTTGAACCGTGATTCCTCGCTATCATCATCATGGTTTTGAGACTCGTCCTTCTCCTCTACCTCATCGCTCTTCTTCCTCTTCTGTGAATCCTCACCATCACCATGGATGTGAGATACATTCAGATCATCCACGTCATCGTTTCCCTCATCTTGAACGGTTATGTTGTAATAGTCATTAAAATCTCTGTCCGCGGATGTTAGCTCATAAACAGGAGAATACATTATAATAATGCTCACTGGATGACGGTTACACTTTAAAGAGCGAAACGCGCGAGAAACGAGAATGCTGCAGGCCTTGGGTCTGCCCCCACCAAATTCCAAAAAAACCAACGTATAGTCTCGATGGTGTTTGCCATCATTTGATATCAAAGATGCTCAAAAACTTTGTTTACTCAGTAAGTTGTCTAGGTAAACCGTACTAGTCACCTTTTGGGAACTAAATCTAAAATCTGGAAAGCTTGCCCACAAATTCAAAAAATTGTTTTAATGTTTCGGTCAAACACCAAGACTCATCTTAGTTAAGAATTGGTCAGATATACTGTATCGAATTTTTCCTGAACAAATTAATTTAAAACTACATAATGTATTGACCTTACAAAACGCGTGAATATGAGCTGCAACCTCTTTGCAATAAAACCACCTCATATCTACACGATACAACAGAAAAGTATGCTTAAAACGAAAAAATGAAGTATTTTGCAATAAATTATTACTAATCATCATTTTTTAAAACAAAAAAATGACCTGTTTTGCAATGAAATATTACTTAACAGTTTAAAAAATATGCGCATTTCGATTTTTGAGCCTCAACCCATTTTGCACTAAAACTATCGCTCTTTCGAACATAATAAGAGAACTATGTTTGTAATAACACAAAGTAACTGTTTTTTCTAAAAAATATTATTAATCCGTTTATGAATTTCTAAAATACGCGAATTTAAATTTTTGAGCTGCAACCTCTTGCAGCATCCCGCATATATACCGAGCTAGTAGAGTAGTGGTGACACGACCTGCTTAGCATTCGGGGGGTAATGGGTTCGATTTCCGTTACCATCTACCTTGTATGAGGTTTTTTCAGGGGGTTTTCCTCATACGCATGTAGCGGCATGGTCACTGCGTATATGCGCACCATGTGCAGCTACTTAGGCGAATGCTGAGGAAGTATTTTCCCCCTTAGAACCCTAACTCCGTTTCTTCCCTACCTATCCTGACCACACCCATCCTTAATACCACCATGCATATATACGTAATGTATGCATGTATGCTGGGAATCCATGATTGTGGCCGAAGGAGCTTGAAAAGCTCAAGCAGCCCGCCCTGTCCCTTGGGAAGGGAATGAAATACGTCGCCTTTTCCTTCCCCACATATATCTTGTACAAGAGAGGAGTATGCCTAAAAAAAAGTGTTACAATAAAATACTATTACTCGATAGCTTACAAAATGCAGCGATTTTTGAACCCTAACGCATTTGCAATGAACCATCTCACACAATAAACAAGTATTCTTAAAATGAAATGTTCCTGCCACATTCTATCTAAATTAACCATTACTTTTGTCCCGTTTATGCACCAATAACCACTCTTCAAATTTGCATTTAAGTATTGCCAACTTTTGTGCTTTGTAAACACATGGCGCTTTTTCAACCAAGCTCGAAAATCAAAATACGCGTATTGTAAGCTCATAATTCGATTAATAATATTTTACTGCAAAACATTTTTTTCGTTTGAACCGTACCCTTATATTGTCCGAGGGTAGACGAGGGGAGGTTTTATTGTAAAGCGGTTAATGCTAACTGGTAATATTTTGTTGTAATGTCGGATAGACGCAGGGTGGTTTTATTGTAAAAGGGTTGCGACTCAATAAAATCGAAACTACCAGATTTAAAGTTCATAAGTGGCTCGTAATTTTTCCCGCAAAGTATGGTTTATAGCCTCCATTTTTAAGTGATGGGGTTTGAATCGAGCCCCCGGGCAATTTACAATTCCTGCCTAGAGTGATAAGCTAAATATTTTTGATTTGTGGAATACCAAAGATGATGAATAGCTCTTAATTAATGGGCCTCTAGCCCGACAGGGTTTAAGAGACTAAATACAGTTTGTCTTTTGTAGAAAATTTATTTTGTTTACAACTTTCCTTACTGATTAAATTGAAATAAAAGTATATGCGAGGGTGAATAGATGATAAAGGACAATAAAACTTAATGTTGAGTATGGAAATATCATCAAATCCAGAAAAACCTAGTAATAAAAAGATCAATGATCTTTTTGTCACAGACTTGCATATCTAGGAGTACGGTCTTTGTTCAGGTTCAACTTTATGGAATTTTATAATTTGTAGGTCCAGTTTCGGCAGTTTAACTGAGTATAACAAGCGGATGTATTTCAACGTTTATTTACCATTTTCAAGGGTACATTCCCGAAGTTATAAATAAACAAGTGCATTAACCCATTTATGTTATTAATGTAAACATTAAAAGGTTTGATGTAAATATTTTACAATGTGAAAGAATGTTTTATACTGATCACAACATTGTCAACAACATTGATCAATTCCATAATATACAAATACATTTTTTAATCCTTTTAGTCCAATAAGTTGCTGGTTTCAGACAACAGAATGTTTTTAACGCACTCTTACTGTGTACTGTGTGCTACGAATAAAGAAACACATTGACTGTACGACGGAACTGATATTTCATTACGCTGAATTATTGTAATACATAAATTACTCATTGGTCTATAATCAATTACAACTGCACTTTAAAATAATCCGCGCATTTTTATATTTAGTGTAAAATGCTTTCATACCTTAACGTTATAGAACAAAATTGGTTTGTCATAGCACCAAGATAGATACAAACTTAAAGAGTATATTTACAGCAAATGGAAACGTTTCAAGGAATGTATAAGAAGCTGTGAGAAAATAAAAGTATCGTGTTAAATCACACCAAGAACAGAATTTGGATGAATTGCAGTGTTGACGATATTAATAGTTAAGGAAGTGTTGGGTCTCCCGTTTCGTGAATTTACTTTACTATGTCAGAATGCCATAAATTATACGCGGAGTGAGTAGTGGTTTAAGATTTTATGTATACCATTAATAGGCGGGATTAAAGCGAGTTGTCGTTAAATTATTATTATTATTATTATTATTATTATTATTATTACAATAATCTCCTTAACAGGCATACTGCGTCCAATTACTTACTTACTAGGAGGAGAACAAGTAGAATCAAGGTTACAAGAAACAGGAATTATTATTTACTGCCTGGAATTTAATTATAGAGGTATATGTAAATTTATACGGGATAGATTTAGGAATCGTGAAATCACAGTGACAGTGAATAGAAGCTTCACGGAACAAAGTGTCTTAACAGCTATTTCACCAACGAATATACACCCAATCGTTGATTTATGGAATGACCGACTTTTATGGGGTATACTTGAAACGCGTATTTCAAATAGCAACTAACGGAGAAGACAGTCGTGAATTATCCTAAAATAATGCTTTAATCTAACAATTTATCCATAGAACTCAGACGCTCTAAAAGTAATGTGGCCCACACCGGGTTGGCACAGCAAAGTCGGAACACAAGACTCTCCAGCGGGTATAAACCCAATGGACTAGCAGAAGGTTGGTTGAAGTCGAAAGTTGGTGACCTGGATTATTCCTTACTCTTTTAATCATTTCGCTATATTTTTCTACAATACGTCAATAATTATTCAATTTGGTGGTTCATTTCATTACATATTTATCATTTTGTTGCCGGTTTTATATTAGTAACTGGGGTGCCCAGCTGCCAAAGAGACCTTAAGTTATACAAGAGGGCGAACACACAGGAAAGTTGGTGGCACAGTCAAGAAAGCACACTTAAAACAAGATGACGGAAAGCCAAGAAGGCCTACAGAAGCAAGCTGGCGAAAAAAAGGTGACAGAACCAAGATAGAGGAACACGGAATCAAGATGGTCGCAAAGTCAAAAAGACGTACTTAAAACAAGACGACGAAAAGCCAAAAAGGCTCACGGAGACGAGATTGCGAAAAGAAGAGGACGGGAGCAAGATGGCAGGAAGAAGATGTTGGAACATGGAAACAAAATGGAGCAAAGTCAAAAAGGTATGTGAAACAATATGGTGGAAAATCAAAAAGTCACGCGCAAGCAAAATGGTGGAAACTAAATGGCGACACACGGAAGCTTTTTTTTTAGATATGCATCCTGCAAATGCGAATGAAATTTGGTCTACAAAGGTGACAAAAATAGGGGTTGAAAAATAGAGCAAAAAAAGGGTCGTATGGTTAAAAATTCACCCCAAGGTGGCAATAAAAAGCAATTAAAAACTGGGCCTAGAGACTCATAACGATGGAGAAATGAAATCTTTTCTAAAAATGATGATAAAATAGGGGCCCGAAAAAGAGGTCGCTAAGAAACAATTACGTGGTAAACACTCTATACCATTACGAACCCATTAACGCCTGGAATCATTTTTTTTCGATTTCGTATTTGGAATATTTTATGCCATAATTAG
This sequence comes from Vesta saturnalis, assembly GCA_036346205.1. Taxonomy (NCBI): domain Eukaryota; kingdom Metazoa; phylum Arthropoda; class Insecta; order Coleoptera; family Lampyridae; genus Vesta; species Vesta saturnalis. Next base: position 576,897 of record JARFJB010002162.1, on the reverse strand, counting down.
TTAATTTAACTGAATTATATGTTTTATCAAAAAAAATTTATAGTTAGGTGTTCTATATAGAGCTACTAGGCAGTTTGCCGAATAAAGTATATAATATAAATTGACATACTTATATATTACAAAAAAAAGAATTAAAATATTTATTAATAAAAAGAAAAGTTGTAGTTGTAGTATTTTAAGGTGTCATAAAGTTATTTTTTTGTATGAAAATCCTTGAAACAGTCAACACACAATCCTACGTCGCATTTAGAACACATTGTGCGACCCCTGCTACTACAGATACTTCCAGCGCATCGTCTGCTCTTATTATTGGGAACTGGTATAACGAAGTGTCCGATGTTATCAATTTCAGTTCATCGGTCATTCTGGGTGCTCTTCCAGTTGATTTTGGAAGTTTTAAATTTTGTAAGGTAAATCTAAAATTAAAAACTTGGTTGAAATAAAATTAAAAAATTTCGTCGAAACTCTAGTTGAGGTACTGCATGACCTGATTTTTTACAAAGTTGCCAAGCATTATGTATACCAGCATCGAAACAATACGTGAATATTGACCAGTACCATTTTTTCCTCTAATACCAATTCGATAGTTGAAATTTGAAATACATAATTAGAAATGGGGATTATTTCAGTTATACTGGAAACTTACTTAGATATTACCTCATCCATCAAATAAGTTCCTCCCATATTTTTGTTATATTGTAGAATAGCATGCGGTCTTGAGATTGGTACTTTCTTTTTTTCTGCACGGGAAAATCGATCAACATTTGGAAGTGGCTGAACCCCTTAAGACGTGCTTTCTACAGTAACGACGCATCCAGCGAATGTATTGTATACCAGTGGTTTTGTCAAGGGTGGTAGAATAAGTTCCTCTGTTTTGACTCTTCATTTGAGGTTTGGGTGTTATTGGACATTCTTTAGGAACGCGATTCTCGCATCGTACCTGTGACCCCATAACTATTTTGTTTTAGGGTATAGAGAATATATGTGCCGATAAACAGATTGTCTATAAATATATTATTCCGAAATTACCTATTTATTGATATTTTTTAACTTGTCGAGCATTTCTACAAGAGGGGCGGCACACTTTCCAAAAAACGACTCGTAAACTCTATTTTCCCTTGGATTCTTGCCTTGATATGGTTCGAAATTTACTAAATAGCCACGAGGCTTATTTAGGCATTATGCCTTATACCCAAATCTGATGCGTTTGCCACAGATAAATTGTTTACATCCGTGAAGTCCATAATACCGAACCATAGATCCGTCATACGACAAGTTGGGCTCAGGTACAAAGTTTCAGAAACTTTTATTCAAATAATCCGTTAGCGGTCTAATGTGTAAATTATATTTTTTCGTGACACGAATGTTATCAGCAAAGTGGATAAAGCTCAAATTTCAGGAACCTATCTCTTCATGCCTCATATATCATTTCGTTAGCTAACTTGAAATTCCCAATAGGTCTTTCGTTCATTCAGTTGTAAATATGAAATTTATTAATGATTTGTAGCTATGTGGTAGGCAACAATTTGCATTTCATGTAACTTAGTTGCATATACCAGTTTTGGTATATCTTCTTAAAGGTCATACTTCCACCTCTTTAGTAATATTTCTGCTAAAATATTTCGCAATACGTCATCGTTGACTTAATTCTTTGCGCAAATCTTTTCGCGCACTATCGTCTGATATTCTAGGTCTCCATTTTAGTACTTAATGAACCTTATGTTGAACTAGGAAGCCATATTTTAGGGGTATTCCACGCTAAATTTGTCAAAGTGCCATTGCTTTGATGGTAAGATTATTAATCGTAATCAAGCATGTTGTATTACAATTTAAAAAATGTGTACTTTTAAGTACTTAAGTATTTTACTCTAATATCCCATAAAATCCGTTACTGGTACTTGAAAACTTTAAGTATTCAGGCAATAATACTTGATACATAGGATTACTTCAATCTTGTTTTGCATTTTCATTCAATTTTATAAAAATACAGTTCTCAAAAGTGTATTAATACTTAAATGTATTAAGTATTTAAAGATTAAGTACTGAAAATATTGATATATATTTTCAATCTCTTCAATTTGGTCGTTATCAAATTTCAACAAGTATTTTCTTGAATTATTCCTGAACTGCACGGGCAGCAGAACGAAATATCATTTACTTGATTGTAAAGAATCAATGCGGACAGTTCGATTAATTAGTGTAGTGTATAAGGATTATTAATATTTGATGGTAAGTTTATGTTATATTTATAAGTTATAATTTATAATGTAAATAGTTCAAGAATGAAGGCTTATTAAACATTTTTTTAATAGTATAAGGAAAGCTATAAAATATTTGTTTTCTAAGCCGTTTTTAGACGAAAGGCCTGCTTTACCCGACCCATTTTAATAAATAAAAATTAAGTTGGACTGGTTACATCTCCAAAAATAGATATTTATTATTTTGAAAACGTCTAAAATATTGTTTAAAAATTTAAAATGTTTGACCGTTATTGTGACATACTAGTAATTACTATATTCACATTTTCAGCATGCAGAATTTTTTATTGTAATGGCAAATAAAGAATCAGCAGCAACGTTTAATGACTTATTCAATAATAGATAATATTATAAGTATGGAATGTTTACTTTCAGTTTATAATTATAATTTACTGAAAGTAAACATTCCATACTTATAATATTCATAAATTCGGTTGAAGAAAAAATAATAATAATAATAGTAATGTTAGTCATGCGTCTTCACAACCTGATCCTTTTGAAACATCTGAGAAGATGATGAAAAATCGTAAGATTTATAAAGATACAATGTCTCAATATCCATTGTTTCACACGCTAGTTTTATTCATTTAACATTTTCTCGTTGGTATCCTATTTGTTGTTCTTTATGTCCAAGAAATTTTATGCATTCTTTTATAACACCATAACTGAAATGATTGTAATTTACTTATATCGTACTGTTTTCAACGTCCAGCTCTCAATTCATACAGCTACAGCAGTGTTGAAAATACGTAACATCTAAGTATTCTAATTCTGAATTCAATCGAAGAAATGTTTCTGTTACATAGGGATAGGATTTTCTTCAGTTTTACTTAAGTACTTGTACTGAAAAGTAAATACTGTACTTAATATTAATGTTTACGTATTAGTAGGTACTTACAACATGTTTAAGTACTTGAACCCGATATTTAAGTACCAAGTTTTTAAATGTAGGTACTTGAGTACACAAATAGTTTACTTAATACTTAGTACTTAAATTTACTGTTTCAAGTAATACTTAAACGAAATACTTAATATTTATATATTCTTGGTACTGGTACTTGTACTTAGTTGCACCTTGAACAACTACTGGTACTTAAGACTTAAGTACTTTTTATCGGTACTTACAACAGCTCTGCTCGTAATACTAAAAAATTAAAACATTTGCTCTTTTCAGGCACTTTTACTTTCCTTTCTTTTATTTTTACTTTGATTTACACTTTAATTACATTTTAAGTACGCATTTAATTTTACTGTTGCGTACGCTTTCATTTTATAATTGCTGAAAATTTCAAGAAAATGCATTAAACGGATTATTCAATTTCAAGAAGACAAATTTATAAGAAATAAAATTCCAGTTTGGGTGTGGTTGACAACATACAAACATTGTTATTGCAATATATTGCGCAACATTGACACAAGGATTACGTCATCTTGGTTTGCATTTCTGCATTATTTTTTATAATACCAGGGGTTCTCAAGAAGATGTATTATATTTAGTAACAGGGATTTATATTTAATGATTATTAGTATAAGACTAGAATTTTAAGATATATTTTATATAACACTAATTTAACTGTTAATAAACATAATCTGTATATTTTTTTTATTCTTGCATTTTGATAAATTTTTTTTGTAAACCTCGGTTTAGTTATTCCGAGCATTATTAAAAAAAATAACTTGGCGTCCGAGATCATTTTTATTAGTGTTACATTTCATTTTTATTATTTATGTTCAGTGGAAGTAATCAAGCAGAAATTGAGGTAATTAAGCAAATGAAAAGATTGAACTGGCCACTTTAAACTACGACTGAATCAAAGGCATTATTTGTGGAAATGGTTAGTATCTCTAGTTAGTTTAACTTTGTTTTGGTTAACATTTTACGCTTATTTCTTTATGCATTTACTTTCAACCAAAGATGGTAATTAATTACCAGTTCGCCACTGGTTTTTAGTCTTGGCCAACTCAGAATATTAAAATGGCTTTAAAACCTTTAATTCTTTACAGATACTTGTGGATTTTGAATGTTTTCAAGTTATGCATAATTTGAAGTCTGGCGAGTAATTAATGGCAACAACTTATCAGTGTAAAAAGTTTAAAGGGTTCCAAAGGTCATATTGTGAAATATTGTAATTTTTTTTCGGAAATCGTGCTCAATGAAAACCTTTTCAATATGGTTAGAATTCATGTGATTGGTTTAAGCAAAATATTCTTGGTCGTTGATTTGTATTGCTACTAGGAGGGATTTTCTGGATGATGGTCCATCAAATCATCAGATAATGATCTATATGTTATTCCGGCCGCAAATTACGATCTGTAAGGCTTCCCGGTTCTCCTAGAGTTCGTAAAACATATATGGGCACCAGCTCTTAGCTTAGATTATCTGTAAATCCACCACATCTTCGTCAGTTGATTTTATGGTTTAGTACTGACTTTCTGGAGTTCTATAAACATTTCTGCAACTTCTGTATCTGACTCTGATTATAAGCTGGCGCATGGTGAGCCCATATGGGAACAAATTTTGAACAAATTAACTTCCATGTTCGAAATTTTAAGTTGGGTATTAAATTAGGAGTATTAAACTGTTTTTTACAAATAGGAGGGTCACGCATTTTGAGATACAAGAAGATTACAAGTCTTTTTACGAAAATGATTTTATTTATATTCAAAATAATCACCTCCTGCATCAATGCACTTTTGTAACCGAAGCTTACACAACGTAAAAGCTTGAAGCGAGTCACCTTTTGGAATGGTCTCAAAAAGTTGATAAATTACTTCTTCTATCGCATCCTCCATCGTGAAACGTCGATCATGTAAATGTTTCTTTAGGTTCAAGAAAAACCAGAAATCGCACATGGCCAAATCAGGCGAATAGGGAGGATGTTCAACTACTGTTACATTATTTTCACGTCTGCTGTGCACTGTGTGACCATGGATTGTCGTGATGCAGCATTAACTCGAGAATGTTGACTGACTCAAGAACTGCAGATAACATCTTGTGGTGTACCAGTTTGTTGTGACTGTGCGTTGATTTTCCAGCTGGATTGATTTTACTGATCATGTGCTACGAAATAAAACCGCGTACATAACTTTCTTGACAGCCCTTTCCTTTGGCCGGGTAGGAATATCGTAAAATATAACGATGTTTCAAATTTTATCACTTTCAGTTATACGGTGTTAACATTTCTTCCAGTTTCACGAATGCAGACTTAACCACAAGAGCATGGTACTTTGTAAAAACCGCATGTGTGTAATGGTATTTGGTCTTGGGCAGAATTCAGAAGATTTCGAATTTTAATACTGCTTTTGTAAGCTATTTTTATATTGTGCTTTTGTAATGTTTTACAAGTTTGATTCGTTGTGTTTGCAAGGGACAGTAAAATGGCAAACTTATTTAAAGTTGTAGCTTTTTCATCAGTAGGCGTCGTTTGACTCCATTGAAATGACTTTTTAATTTGTTTTTTGTTGAAGCCATACCAATGAAGACCTTTTCAAGATGGTTTAATTCATGTTTTGGTTTATCTGGACGACAAATCTTTGTGGCGCGGTTACACAAAGTTCGTATCGTACTAGACTTTTGTGCTGGATGATGGTATGATGAAGTATTAGTATAATGATCTGTATGAGTTGGCTTATGATATACGGAATGTGTTAGGCTTCCATCTGGTTTCCTTTAAATTAAAACATCAAGGTATAGAAGACAACCATCTTTTTCTTCTTCTATTGTAAATTTAATGTTTGTATGTTGATTGTTTAAATGGTTTAGGAACACCATTACTGCTTTTTTCCCAAAAGGCCAGTTAGCAAAAATATCAACTAATCCAAAGTTTTGGTTTCTTAGAGCCTGTTCGAAATGTTCTATAAAATAATTTGCTATCGACGGTGAGATTGGAGATGACATATCTGCTCCATCTAACTGTTGATAATACTCATCATTAATTAAGAATAATGATGTACTTAGATAATGTTTAAATAATTTGATCTCATTGCGGTTGAAATGTCGTCCTAATAGTTTTAAGGTGTCCTTTTGTGAACAAAACTAATTAACAAATCATCTGTAGTTAATGTTAATTTGGCAATCAATTCAATACTTTATAAAAGAGTTGCTCGAACCAATGAAAGGTCGAAGTAAAGTATTCACGTATTTAGATAATGTGTATGTTGTTGAATATATGGAGCTTACAATTAGTCGAAGTGTAACATTTGGTTTGTGTATTTTGCCAATCGTGACGTTTTAATTGAAAGAAAACCAGATGGATATTATATTAACGCTTTATCACACCATCACCCAGCACAAAACTTTAGTACGATACGAACTTTATACAACCGTGCCATAAAGATTTGTCATCCAGATAAACTACAACATGAGTTAAATCATCTTGAAAAGATCTTCATAAATAATGCTTTCAAAAAACATTACACCTGAGACAAACGATTCCTAAGGATGATAAATCTACAACTTCAATATTTTACCCTTTCTTGTAAAGATAATGAATAAAATTAGTAAAATATTACAAAAGCATAATATAAAAGCAGCCCACAAAAGCAGTATTAAAATTCGAATTACCACGCTCTTGTGGTTAAGTCTGAATTGGTGAAACTGGAAGAAGCATTAACAGCAGATTAATATAATACAAAGAAACTTACGTTTACTTAATCCTACTAAATCATCAATTGCTGAACATGTCTTAAACACTCTGCACAATATAAAATTTGCAAACAAGAATTCTGGCTAACGATAGGAATTGGTATACAAGGAAGATTCGAGAAGCTATTGAAATGCTGAAACAGTCTAGATTGAACAGGGATAACGGATATTAACTGTCCGATACCTGGGTGTCTATTTTCAAGAACTGAAAGTTATACAGTCTGCAACAGTGATTTAATGTTAATTCTCTAATCTAGTTATACAGGGTGATCCAGATTGATTGAACTGGCTCGCTTACTTCAAAACAGCTATTCTCCACTTAATCTCTTTGGTGATTCCAACTATTTCCAGTGATGCACATACGGGTATTACTGATTGGGCGGGAAATTCAAAAGTTGATGATATATCAAAAATAAATACAGCAAAGTTTTAAATGACATAAATAGTCTGTATTTCTTGATTGTTGAACTACCTCCATCTTTATGTTATTATTTTTATTTCAGTTTAGTTTTAATTTGACTGATGACGGAGACAGATTATAGTCTCCGAAAGCTTATAATAGGTGCTGAAAATGTCCATTATTTTCCAAGCATAAATTTACTCGTTTAATATTCTCGAAGACGGCTGCTAATTTTGTGGGCCCTCACAACACACTATGGCATTCTGTAACTCCTCGACCGTATGCAAACGATTTGCATATACAACATTTTTAAGATGACTAAAGAGAAGGCAGTCGAGTGGAGTCAAGCAGGGAGGTCATGGTGCCCATCGATTTTTGATTATTATTCTCTCATAGAAAAATGGTGATAAACATGCCAAAGTTGTACGGGCCGTGTGGGCTGTTGCAGAATCTTGCTGGAAATACCCCCTTTGAAACTCGTCGTCATGCACTTGTTCAATAAAAGGTCTTAGAATTAACTGTTGATAGTTTTTAGCAAAAAAAGTTGGTCCAATTATTCGCCTTCTCAACACGGCAATCCAAACTCCAGTTTTAGCTGGATATAATAGAGTTTCAATAAATACATGGGGATTTTCAGTTGACCAGGTTCGGTAATTTTTGGGAATTTATATAGCCTCTTAGATGAAACCATGCCTCGTCAATGAAAAATGTTATATCCAAAATATCATTGTTATTGAGATTTTCATTAAACCAGGTACAGTACATTTTCAACGCTTTTCAAAATCAGTTGGCAGCGATTCTTGTAATACAGGCGCATTTTCAGTTTTTTACAAGCCGTCTGGCATGTCCGATACGAAACCCCTATAATTAGAATTATTAAATAATCAACATTTAGTAATAAAAACAAATTTTACTTAGTTACCACTTTGAGCAGACCATCGTCTTAAAGATTTATTGGCACTAGGTTCCAATCGCCCCTGAATATCTTCTAAGCCTTTGGATACGGAGCCGGTATCACGAAAATGTTGAACAATTCGACGAACGTGCTGTGTGAATCTTTCGTAGGTAACGTCAATATTGGCGAACCGTTGTTGGAATTCCTCGAAGCAAGAAACTTGTGAATATTTCCAGACACCACCTTCATCTCGTTGCCCAAACCGAAAATGAGCCTCCAATATACATTTATTGTGTTCGTCCTAAAACATGACACTAACAATTATAACCTAAAAATGATTCGCATTTTATTTTTATTCTAAACAGAGCTCTATATTTATTTAATTACCAGATAAATCAATCAAGTATGTGCATTTTGTGTCTTGAAAAAGACAGATTTTACGTGAATTACAGGAACAATAAAAAACAAATAAAACGACATAAACAGAAGGAAGCAAATTATGACAGTTTATACATAAGTATTTACGCACGCTCATGAACGTTTTGATAAACAACTTACACTTTCCAGTGTTAGAATACATTTTTGATAACAATATGACCCTAGCGGAGTTACAAACCCTGCAGTCAATCTGGATCACGCTGTACCTTATCAGTCTTTGTCACTTTGATATTACGCCTGACAAAGGATAGAGTTTCTGTCTGAAAGTCTGCGCGAAATAAATTAATAAATAATTCACACCATTTTCCCCAAAGAATGTGTTATTTAACAATAGAGATACTCGTATTTAAAAAACCATATACAATCGAATCATATTTGTATTATAAAAGTTACCTTAAAACCCAACAAGAAACTCAAAAATGTAATAATATACAGGGTGTTCTATTTGAAAAATACGTAGTTAGTACTACCGGTATAACAGGACGTGATACATAATTGAAAATACTTTAGATGAATAGGGTACATTTCAAAAGGTAAGTTAAAATATTGCAATAAAAATAATACAAGGTGTGCCACAAAAAAAGTGTAAACTTTGGGGTATGTGTTATTCGGACAAATTCTCAACCTATCGTTTGTGTTAAAAACATATCGCACCTCTTTGGTGGGTACTCATAGTAACAAATTAGGTTTGTATTACGTAATATGTTGTTCTACCTATCGATTGCAATGACATCCTACGAATTTCTGAGCATAATTTAATTAATGTCCTGTTCACTAACCCAAATGTTAGTTTCACAAACATAGAAACTTGATATAATTGATGGGTACTCACCATATTCGTAACCCTATTTTAAATCTAGGACAGATTACCGAAAAAACTTGTGTTTATATTGATGATATCTAATCAGACAATGTTAATATTCCATCATCATAGATGTAGTTTATAAATAATAACCCATGTGCAAAACAAATTACAGACATACCATAAATTTCGATTATAATTCCAAACTTCTTTAACACCCACTTAAGTTACACAATTTACACTCGAATAACACCCACAGATCCTGCAATGTAAAAGGTAGACGCGTTAATGGTTTTCAAAAAAACACCTACAGCATAAACATTTCTTTATAAAAGTATAAAATATGGTACAATTATTAAAATGGGAAGTATCTTCTTCCGGATATAGATAAAAAGGAAATATTCAAGGACAATAATAATAAAACGCCAACACATGATTAATTTTAGAAAGTTGGTTTATCAAAACGGAAATTGCGATTATTTATCTATTTGATTGCAACAGTTTGAAAACTTTACCTTGGATTACATAGCTGTATGTGAAGGAAATAAGCAAAATTCCCTTCGTTGCAGACACCCTTATATTTTCAGGTCTGAAAAAGCTATTTACAGATGTATATTCTTAAAACTTAAAATTGCTTTTTTTCTTTTTTTATCTGTGTTCCCTCATATAAAAACCCTACCATTGCATATACTCACCTAAATCAGGTTCTAGATTTATTAACACACCGATTTTGCCTCTTTTTGTCGATTTTTAATTTAAGCAAAACTCTTTTCAGAACTTCAGACTCTATTCAAACTGGCTGCTTAGTAATTTCAGTTCCAGATTGATCGTAATCAGGCAACGAAGCTGAAAGCTGCAATACTGACATGTTTTAATGATATTCACAATAAGTGTAAAAGAGATTTTTAAGTCATTAACATTTTTATTACTATTGGCTGTAATGTCTTCACTTTATTTATAGTCTATAATTGTAAGGTTTTTTAATCTTATTTTTATTAAGGTAAGTTGAAAAACCGCGAAAGTTTGGTTTATTACGAATTGTTGTTAAATGTAATTGTAGTAATTGTACAAAGTTTATGTTGGACAATACCACAACCATGACAACACGATAGTTACGTTGTAATTTATATTTAAATGGTGGTTAGAAGAAACTATGAAAGCTTGTGTTAAATTATTATTATAATGTGCAATTTGAGGTTTTTAGAGTTTAATTTTGTAGACACGCATACAAGAGCTGTATTTATTTTGGTTTAATGGTTTAATCGTATATCATTATTTTAACTAGTTGCAGTATTGCCATTGTTTTCGCATTAAAAATTAAAACACATTCTCTTAATTTATTCGTAATTGAAAATTCTTAAGTAGACAATATTAATAATTTTGTATCAGTAGAATGGTAAAAGTGTTTCAAAATAATTGAAATTTAGGTCGATTCTAAGAAAAGACATAAATTTCTCTTCAAGATGAGCTTTTAATGTATCCAGCATCGTATTTTGATCAACTACTTCCAACACCGTTGCTCACTCTATCTACACTTCTTGTTTTAACTTTTTTCACCTTCTCTTCATTGTGTCCATGTACCACACTCATAGCTATGATCTGTTCGGTAAGATGCATTTGATATTAACACGGGAGCTAAGTTCCGTTAGATTACCAATGTGTGTAATTGTCCGATTATGGGCTCCCAAACTACTTGTCCGAAAAAGTATGAGCAGGCTTCCATTTTAGATATTAACAATTCATTTTGTATATACATATCACACTTAAAACTAATTATAATAATAAATGTGTATTGTGCTGTATTGGTGGTGCGCTGCTCAGGAATCTTCTTCCTTTTCAGAGCGTGGATTGTGGAGTTGTTGGGTTGTGGGTCTTGTGGATTGCCTGTTGACAGTGTTGTGCTTAGCATTGTTGGTCGTTCGTAAAAAAAATGATGTTTTGTGGAGATGTGGTGTTGTTGGATGTTGGAGATGTGGACTGTCCTGTTGTCGCTCGGTTGTGGCTGGTTGCTGATGCCCTGCGTATCTGAAATAAATAGAAACATGTGTTAGTTGTGTGGAACATTGTCGGTTTTAACAGAACAGAGTAAATTAAATCGTCGATACTATATACTTATTTGGGGCACCAGACTTCACTCCGGACCTTTGTATGATTACCCGAAAAGGGCAACCACCTCTGAACCATGCGTGAGGATCACTCCCCACAGGTCCATCGCAGTTTGCGCCTGAACGAGCGCCGCTGCCACCTTACAGATGACAGGTAGGGCCTTCTCCATATCGAGACCTCCGAGGAGGCCCAATATGGCGTCGAACCCTAAGGCGGATTGGGCAGGCGGGGTAACGACAACGGCGGGAGCCGTTTTCGGCACTTCCTCGACCTTACCTGCTGTCGCTCGGGCGTAACTGACGCCGGTCCGGGATGAAGAAGACGCCACCGTCAGCGGTGTCCTCTTTGGTGTCTGATGTACTTCCGTCTTCTTCCGTTGCGGAGGTTGAGGGAACTTTGGGCTTCCCCTGTAGCTGGCGGGGTGGTCCCCACCGCAGTTCACACACTTTGCCCGGTCTGTACGGGGTTTGGTGCATTCACTGCTGTGGTGATCGCCGGTGCACTTGACACAGCGTGCTGCCGCCCTGCAGCAACGCTGTGCGTGACGGAAACCTTGACACCGGTGAAACTACCCGATGCCGGATTTCCGCCACAAATCCTCGACGGTGACTCGGAGGCGGGCGACGTGCTGCACCTCCCGGATCTTCTTCCTGTCGTCCTCGGACGACAACTCCACCATCACGAGGGGGATCGGGCGTCCTCGCTGATTCATCCTAAACACAGAGAGAGCATTAACACCTTGTGTTTTTAGCTCCGAGCTAACGTCGACCTCGGATAGCTCTACGGGCACGCCGCGTATCACCACCTTGGCAAATCGCTCGCTCTTTGCCTGGTAGGTGTGATACGGAGTACCACACCTATCCATATACCTAATCAGCCTGTCTCGGTCCTGGAGTGAGGCAGGCGGTATCCGGATTCCCTCGCTGAACGCCTTGGCCCTCGTGAAGGCGATCCGCTGTCGGTCCATTTCTCGGGAGAACGCGATCCAGTTCTCCTTCTGACGAAGGATTACCGGAGGCACCTTCTCCCTGGCGTCTTCTCTTGCTGCCTGCTCCATCGCTGCAGGGCTGTCCGTGTAGGGCTCGAGAGCCTCGAAGCCGCGGCGTAGGCTGGCGAACCTTCGTCGTCTTCTTCGGCTTCTTCTTCTGTGTCCTGAAGTCGTCGTCGGTGGATCCCTGGCTCTGGTCTTTTTCTCGTATCGGTGCGGGTTGTGCGACGGCGGACGCCGTCGGAGCCGTTAGTGGCGCCACCACTAACGGGGCGACGTTTGTCGGCTGCGTCTTCTTTGCTCTTCTCCTCTTCTGTCGCTGTGGAGATGTAGGCGGCTTGGCATGGCGGATCCATACCAAATCGGCTCGTCGGTGCTCGGTGTCCCTCCGAAGTCGATCCAGATCCCGTCGGAGTCGTCGTCTTCACACAATCTGCACGGCATCGAGATAACGACGCAGGCAGATTGTTATCTTTTGAAAAATTAATTTAGCGTAAGCTAAATTATCGATACTCAGAGAACTAGGTAGAGGCTTACGTTTGAAGGTTCAAACTGCTCTGTGTCGTCGCGAAATGGGTGTGGCAGGCTTCCCAAATAGACTAAAAGTTGCACATTTTAAAAATATTTTCATATAGACACGGTGATTCAGAAAAACGTGATCAATCAAACTTGATTTTGTTTAAATGGAAAACCTTGTATATTTTCGCACCATCGAATAACATTTGACGCGTAATTCATATCCCTACCTTCAGCGGTTTTCGAGTTATTCGCATTATTTCAACATTTTTGAAAGGTACACTGTGTCAAAGAAATTAGTGTATCGTGGAAGGTATTGTAGAGATAAAATGATTTTCTGAGGTGTTAAAGTCTGAGTACGGCCCTACTAAGAACCATTCTCAATGCCCGAAAATGTTATACAGGGCGTCCGAAAAATTTGGTTCAAACTTTGATATCAAAAATATCGGAAAACTCAACTTTTTCAAATGGAAACCACCATTTTTTATGTCACTAGTGAATTCTCCTTTGAAAATCAATAGGAAAGTATCTGACATGCCCTATATCTAAAATACGCAGTTTTTGATTTATTTGATAAAAACAATTTTTTTTTTTTTACAAAACGCGTTAGGAAGTCCCTTTTTTTGTAGAGCAGGCTATGAGGATTGGGATAACAAGTTTCTTACGTTTGAATTGCTTCTGTTACCATCTAATGGGTGCTTTCGCAGCTGAATAAAAAATACTTGTATGCAGTACATTATTATGACATCATGAATTTTCTCGTTTTAAATGTGTATTTTAGCAGAGAAGGCTGAGAATGGTTGTTTTCCTAACATGACATTTTGTTTATTATTTACTTGCCATCCCAAAATGGCTTTATTTCCATAAATTTTGTTAATTTAAGTTGTTTGTACGTGTTAGTAAAGCAATGAATCAAATAGATTATTCAAGACAACAATTTGTGAGCATGGCGTATGCAATAGGAGAAAGTGGTGGAAAGGAAGTTTCCCTCTAATATTAACCAATAACATGAAAGGTAATATGCTGGAACATTCCCTTGTATAGTATCTGGAGAAATTGGTATAGAAACAAATTAGTATAATGTGTGTCCAAGAAAAGGATTCTCACTTTGGGGATCTCATAAGTAGTAACAGATACAACTCCGGTAAAATGGGAAAAAAGTTGTGTAAGTAATTAGGGGACCAATAGAATGACACAAAAAAATCGGTGGTGTGAATTTTGAGATATTTTAAAAAATTTGAATTTTTGGAATTTTTTTCTGGCGTTATTATAAATGCTAAAGAAAAAATACAAACACTTCATCATAAATTTTGTTACGGGCTTGAACATGACATAGTCAGTTTTTCAGTCGGACGTTTCCTATTTTTGTAACCATCATCAAAAAACTGATTTAGAACGGTTTTTTTATTGCAAATTCAGCAATGTATCACATTTGGTGGTCTGATCGTGTTTTGAACCTTTAATGGACCATCATTACGAAATTTTTGAATACAGAATACAGTAATTTTCCCGTATGATATTATTACACACACCAATAACGTTTCGTAATATTAGAAGTTAATATCTTACTTATAAGTCTTATAATAGTTGTCCAAAAAGTTCTCCATTATTTTCCAAACACAAATAACTCCGTCTTACAGTTGAATTCAAAATATTGTGAAGCATTTGAGGCGTAACACTTTCAAATGCTTCGAGAACTATTGATTGTCATTTTCCATATTGTGCCGGTAAATATAATTTTTGACATATCTCCAGAGAAAAAAGTCAAGGGGAATCGCGCTGGCCATGTTATTCTCGGATATGTCCCAATCCATCTTGCTGGAAACCTTACCGATAAATATTGCTGGACGGCTCTGGAATTAAGTGCCGGAGCACCGTCTTGTAAAAACTAATAATTTTAATATCAGCTTGATGGAAATCACCTAAAGCTACTTCTACTTTATTTTCTAATAAATTTTGGTATTGTTTTGAATTTAAAGATCCGTTATAGATAAATGGACGTAGTATTCGCATTACGAATATTGTAGCGCACATATTAAAACCGATACGGTGTTGGTGTCAGCGCAGTTATTAAACTCTAGGATTTTCTTTCCCCCAATAGTGAGCATTTCTTCTGTTAAATTCCATTATTGGTCACCTGACTTTCATCCGATCAAATGATTTTATGTGGAAATTGCTTATTATCTGCACATTGCCTGATATACCATTCACAGAACTCCAACTGGAACACACTGTATTATAAGAGTTTCACGAAAAAAGTCAAAGTTTAGTGTTCTACAACTTCAAACAGTTTGAGAAACACTGCTCTAGAATATTTCAGATGCAAATTGCTATTTAACTTTTATAAAAATTAATGTGTAAAGCTAATGAACTGTGGGTTTTAACATTTTTTGTATTTACACAAAAAATTAAAGCAACGTTTACACTACACAAACTGTATTATTTTTTGGGTATTCAGATTTTTCTAAGCTAAATTTGATTATTTGCTTAGATTATTTCAAATACGAATTGAACAGGATGAAAATTGATTAAACATTATCATTTAATAATTATTAAATGGCATTATTTTAGCTGTATATTATGACTTAATTGACCATTTTTAGTATTATTTGAATTGTATTAGCAGAAGTAGAACGTCGCGACTTGATATACATATATAAAAACAAAATAATCATAATTATTTTGTCTGTAGTATGAAATTAGAATTTTTTTACTGCCCTATATCAATTTTTGTAAAAAGTGCACAGTAGTAACGAAATGAATGCTTTTGTCAACAAAATTTATCTTTTTTCGTTTAGCTGAAGCTGACGTGTTCTATCTCTCGCTTTCATCCTCACACTCTTACTCATATTTGAACAAATTTAATTTTATTGTTATCATTGTATACGAATGGCTTAACATTAATTTTCCTAAAGATAAAACGAAATTTTTTTTTGAAACTGTCTCTTACACAACATCATGATGCATAAGCTTCTTCACCCTACGCCCTGTGTTACACATTATACGATGACTCATAGCGTCGAGACGCTGCACCCTAACCATCACTTGTACGACGACCCTCTACAGAAGGGAGGACTCGTTAACGTACTTGCATGGAAATATTTAATCAAATATCGATAATTGTTTATAGGCTTATAGTCTTGCCGTACATTTTTTTAACTCATTATTTGGCGTCAATGTAATTATGCGATGGAACACAACTTTCATTTTTTCCAAACTGTTGATAGAGCGGAACAGCTGAAAAATGTTAATTGTCAATTTAGTGGCAATTGTGTCAATTATTTTTATTAGCTTGTAAAAGTGATATTACCGACTTGATTTATATATATGTAATATATACGCAAACAAATGAAAAGATAAAGAATTATATTCAATGTTAGGAGCTTGGGTCGATGCCTTCTTGCACGTTGGCGACTCTTAGTCGAGGATTGTCACAGAAATAGAATCCGTTTTTAATCCTTTCGCATATGCTTTACTACTTTAATCGTCTTTATCAAGTTTTTGCATATTTCGAAATAAACAACTTCATTCGCTTTTAACAAAGAATACAATAAAAAATGTTATCTCTGTCCCAACAGCATTATTATAATTCACAACTTTCTCTCTCTCTTACATTGAAACGACGTTCTGTAAAAAAAATTCTGAGAATAGTATAATAATTTCAAGGGTGAGCACGGCAGATCTGTGAAGATGTTCTAGTATTTGACTTTCTATTTATAGCTCACAGACCACGTAATATACGTTCAGGAAGTTGACTCATTTTATTAGAATTCCTGAAAATTTGCGAGAATCTCATAGGTAAATTTATTAATTTCATAAATTGTTATGGATTCTATGAAAGTTAATTATTTTCTTAGATTTTGTTTTGCTTAAGATTAATTTTACTGATACGTTTCTGATATGCGTCAGTTAGAGGAAAAAGCGACGTGAAATTTCAAATTAAAATTTAATCCATCATTTTAAAAGATTTCAGGATAATTAACTGGCTATTTATAGGGATTTAAAATATTTGTTTGCGCATTTTACTAGATCTAGATAGTAATTGTGCCATATGTACCACACGTTTATGGGGAATTCCGGTATTTGATGAATGTTGCGATTGACCCGATAGTGTTAGCACTAACCAAATAAAATAACAAAAGTGCCTTTACCTGTATTACATACAGTGCGTCCATAAAGTAATGTATAAATTAATTTAAAATTAAAGTATTTGTTTCTTGAAAAAAACGCTTGGACACGTCGATTAGTATTTTTAGTTGCGCATTTTTTAAAATACAATTTTTTTATACAGGATGTCTCATAATAAAAGATATGACCACACATTCGATTTTTTTAAATGGAACGCCCTGTAGATTATGTCATATTCGGATTCTACTGCAAATTCTAAATATTTTTGGTATAATATACCCTTGGTCTATCTATCTCCGTTTCTGAAATATTGACACTTGAAAAATGATTTAATTATTTTTATTTATTTGTGAAAATTATTTTTTAAAAGTACTTAAAGTAGCTAAACAAACTTAAATTAATTCTTCAAAATCTGCACCATTCACAGCTAAACAATGTCCAAGTCATAAATTCTCTTTGAACATTTCTAATAACTTCTGGTGGTATAGCGCGTATTTCTCTTCGGATTCTGTCTCTCAGGTTTTCCAAATTGGCAGGTCTGTTCTTGTAAACCTTATATTTCAGGTATACCTACAAAGAGAAATCTAAGGGGTTTAGGTCTGGTGACCTAGCAGGCCATTCTATGGACCCCGCCTTCCTATCTAACGACGATGGAACATTTCACCTAATTCGCCCGAACTGGAGCTGCAGGAGCCGCATAGTGAGGTGGGGCCGCCTTCCTGCTGGAAAAAAAGTTGTTGATCTGGGAGATCTGGTTCTTGTGGATCCGGGAACAGAGCTATTAATGCAGGAAGTAATTGTAACTGGAGGAACTCAAGATACATATGATCGGTTAATGTTCCGTCGAAAAAATAACGACCTAGTATTCTGTCTCCAACTAGACCACACCACACATTTAATTGTGTGTGCGCGTCCACCATCCAATGGGGGTTGATTGTGGCCCAATACCTGCAATTTTACCTATTGATGATACCGTTGAGGCAGAATGTAGCTTCGTCCGAAAAAATAATCTTTTTCGCAGCGCTTTCGTCTTGGTTACAGATATTTTGGATATATTCACAAAATCCACTACGCGTATCAAAATCATCTTCAGATAAATCTTGAAGCGGAATAACTTTATAAGGGTGATATTTGTTTCTCCGGATGATGCGTACAGTAGATTTCGATAAAGTTAGGTTTCCAGCCACATATGATAATGCAACGTGTGGATTTTCTTCTACAGATAATAAAATATTCAGCCGATCATCTTCACTTACACCGGGACCTACAGATTTTGGCCTATCCCGAACATGACCGAATTCTCGAAATTTCGCTTCCACTCTGTTGACCACAGTTTGCAAAATGTTTCTGCTTGAGTGCGGGTCCTATCTCCATATCCAATCATGCAGAGTATCTGAATTTTCTCCCGTTCAGATAACTTTACCATATTTTTGTATCACAAAGCCGGAACAAGTTAGACACTTTCAATAATAACGTCTAATCTGACAGTTTTACCAACCAATGTAACTACCTTAAAAGTACAGTATTGGACAAGATTAAAGCAACTATAGAAAATATGAATTTATTTAAATCGGTTTATTTATTTAAGTAAGGTAATGTTTCTTTCCAACATAGATAGATGAACCATGAGTATATTATACCAAAAATATCTAGAATTTGCTGTAGAATCCGAATATGACATAATCTACAGGACGTTCTATAAAAAAAATCGAAAGTGTGGTCATACCTTTTATTATGAGACACCCTGTATAAAAAAATTATATTGTAAAAAATGCGCAACTAAAAATACTAATCGACGTGTCCAAGCGTTTTTTCAAAAAACAAATCCTTTAATTTTAAATTAATTTATACATTACTTTATGGATGCGCTGTATATTATTTGCATGTTATGGGAAAGTCCAATTTCTAATTTTGTTGACATTATTTGTAGTAATAACGAAATATAATGGTGTATGAATAATAAGTCTGAAATTGTAGGATTATTCTGAATTATTCTGCAATTACCCGTAAAATGTAATTAAGTTTTTTTTTAAAAGCAATTTATTTATTCTGTACAACGGTAGAGTAAACTGGTGCTTTGTGGGTAAACTTTGCCAATAAAATATTATATGACTAAAGCCTGTCCAGAAATGAAACGAAGGAGTAATTTAAAATAGTTCATTTATTTTACCTATAAGCGGTACACTATTTTGTATTACGTACTTAATACACTTCTTAAACTAGTTTTAGGATATACCGCTTCCATACTATAGCGTTACAACGCAAGTTATTTATCAATAGCTGCTAATCCTTTAACAATGGGACGTACCTGTTGTTGAGTTCTAAAGTAAAGATCACAGGCGTGTACATGGGTTTTGCAGACAAACAAATGACCATTGCAATGTACGGTCTATATACTACTACGGTTGCCTCATCGCCTAAGAACCCTTTAATTGTTCAACACCGTGTGGCATCGCTTGGCGACTTCTAAGCTAGGCGTTCGAGCACTGTTATGGAAATAACAATAACCAGTATATAAAGTAACTGGTAAATTATCACTGCGTTGACAAAAATATCAGAATTGACACTCAAAATTAACAAAAAAAGCATTTAAAAGTTATTTAACAATGTTTCTTAGTTTGCATTGCACTTTGTCGGTAATTGGGTCACCACTTCTTTTTCGGCTAATCATGCTAACCTTCTTTCTCGGGCTAATCATGCAAACCTTTTTTTTATGATTTAAATATTTCATTCGAATATAGGTGCGCTGCTGAAAAAAACATTTAATTGCTTCTTCTGGTATATCTGTGTTTAGTTCCAGAATTTTCCTTGTCATCTTCTTGGTAAGATTTTTAATTTTTCTAAAAGTTTCACCTTTAACTTTTTTTTATAATATCCATCTAAATATTTACACTGACGTAACCACTTATTTGAAGGATGTGTTAGGCCACCAAAGGACACATGCTGAGACCACGATGGAGAATTGGCTGTTATTGTTTCAGTACTATCTTTAGTGTAATTTCCCAAATTTGAGAATTTGTTTTAAAATTTCCTGGCGATCCAACCAGCTAAATATTTGAGACCATCCTCCTCTGTTTTCAGCATTAATTTCAGGGATGCTTGACTTGACGATGCAGTTGATGACAATATATTCAATATACTAGCTACACAATTTCCACGTGTGAAAACCGGCAGTAAATTAATACTATATCATTGGTTAGTATGGCTTGAATGTTTCGCCAATCGGCAGGTGTTATGAATGTAATTGTACATTACCTTTTACGAAGTAGTAGTGAGCGCAGACAGAAGGTAATCATTTCATTGACAGTTGTAGAATTTATTTTTGCGATTGATAATATAAGATTGATGTGTATTTAAAGAAAAGGTAATAAATTAATCTACTCACCACATTGAAATCAGGTGATACAAAGAAAAACTACTTCCGAGACAAGCTCGTAGAAAAAGGAATGTTCAGTAATTCTCTATTCAATAAATATTACGTTAGATTGTATCCAAATTTAATTTGGGTTATTTAATTATTATTAAACGTAGAAAGCACGTGTTTCCAATTAGCCAGATTATTCAAAAATTGTATCAAAATTTTTGGTTTTACCTCTGGATGGCGTAAATTTAAGGTGGAGTTTGTATAATTGTAAGTCATTATGCTAGTTTCAATATAGTAACAAGTTAGTAACGAATAATTATTTATCTCCTCGAAATAAATAATTATAATAATAATGAATACTTAATAAGAATGATACATGAGTCAATGCCGTTTTACTTATGGTCAAATTATTGTGCATATTAAAAATATGAGATGTAGAATTTTGCGTAACTGGCGTTGGTACCTTTCACTACACGAATTTCTCTTTAACATCCTGTTTGTTATTTGTGTTACACATGTTATCACCGTATAGTGCGACTAAAAGTAGTGCACAACATTTGCTAAAAAATAATCTATTGACTTTAAATTCAACTTTATATAAAAATTGGGAACATCTGAAATCGTCACGATCGTTTTATCTTTGCATCTGCTCGTGACATTCTTCTAAAGAAGTATAATTTTAAGATTTTTAATTTAAATTGCTTACGAAAGATCATCTTATTAAATGAGGCAAAAAAATTGGTAATATGCGAACGGGAATTATTTTTGTTGTTAAAGTTTGTAATCGTTGGTATTAGAGAACATTTTATGGAGTTACTAATTCTTACTCGGTGGTACAGGATCTTAATTGCAAACTAGATTGACGTCTGTCTAGCTAGCCCCCCACTTTGTGCAAAAGTAACAAAAAAATTATATAATTATGCGCTAATTATACGCTCACAAAATCTGCAAAAAAAAATTTGGGCTCATTTAGTTTAGTAGGAAAAAATATTTTTGTGTGGGGGCTGAGTGGACAGCCAGTGAGCCCCCCCCCCCGTACCCATGAAAAATTAACAATTTCAAAAAAATTAATATATAGCATTTATGCGCTCTTATATGAAGAGACACAAACATTGTTGGACACGTTACAGCCACATGCTTTCAAAATAATACGTGGGTGGAATACGATGGCTGCACAAATAAACCACGAAAATTGGCAGGAAATTATCAAGCTAACGTACAATTAGTGATGTATAGCATATATATATATATATATATATATATATATATATATAATTTACAAAAACATATCTTATAAACATATATTAAATATTTCCTTCCTTTTCCTATATTAAAAAGGCACTTAAAGATTGCAGTGCAAAAATCGAAATCATCTTCATATAAGAGCGCATAAATTAACAACCAAATGTGTATGATTAATTTTCTCAAATGAGCAATATTTAACGAGTTATATACAAATTTCGACATTTGTCCAAGAGAAGAGCCCTTAAGGGCTGAAGCGCAAAAATCGAAACCATCTTCATATAAAAGCGCATAAATCAAAAACCAATTGTGTATGATTAATTTTCTCAAATTTGCAATTTTTAACGAGTTATATACAAATTTCGACATTTGCCTAAGAGAAAGGCCCTTAAGGGTTGAAGCGCCAAAATCGAAATCATCTTCATATAAGAGCGCATAAATCAAAAACCAATTGTGTATGATTAATTTTCTCAAATTAGCAATTTTTAACGAGTTATATACAAATTTCGACATTTGCCCAAGAGAAAAGCCCTTAAAGGTTGAAGCGAACAAATCGAAATCATGTTCATATAAGAGTGCATAAATAGCGCATAAATCCTATATATTAATTTTTTTGAAATTGTTAATTTTTCATGGGGGCTCTCTGGCTCTCCACTCAGCCCCCCCCCCCACACAAACATTTTTTCCTACTAAACTAAATGAAGGCAAATTTTTTTGCAGATTTTGTGAGCGCATAATTAGCGCATAATTATATAATTTTTTTGTTACTTTTGCGCAAAGTGGGGGCAGATGTACTAGATTGTATTGTGCGCTACACGTTAGTCACGCAATGAATAAGTATATTCTAATAAATGATGCAGTTCTATAAACCAAAAATTTTCGAATTAGAATTTCATATTTTGGGATTCCGTCCTGCTTGGTTTGACACTTATTTTTACATAACTTTCGATATGTTAAAATCAAGTAGGCCTTTACAGTTGAGCAAAAATCCGCTATTTTTTAATTTCGTTTTACGTAAATTATCTTTTCCGTTCGTAGTACGCCAAAGTGTCACTAAGAAAAGTTGTTCAGAAAACAAAACTATGGCTCCAAATTTCACAAAGATCAGCTCACTTTCATTAAAACCGCGTTTTTTTTTTGTAGTATATGAATCGCATCGTAGTAAAGCAAAAAATTTACTGTCATCAAAACTTTGAAGTATTTGTTCTAAATTGATTACTTATCTCAGTAATTTGCAAATTACTTGCTCTTTAGTTTTTACTTGTTCTGTAGTGTATTAAAAATGTTGACTCTCGAACAGCGCATTCACCTAACACAATGTTATGGACTTGGGAAGCATCTTATGCTCATGTTATTAATAAGTTTCACGAGCGATTTCCAATGGTGGCAATTTCTGTCAATGGAGTGAAAAAGTTGACAGAAACTGGAAGTGTGCAAAATTTGAATAAAAAAAAGCTAGTTCATGATCATGAAGATGCTGCTACACTGTTGGTGATAGAATTCTCAAAGACAATGAAATTGTACCATTTAAACCCACGTTCATTTATAAATTAGAAGCTAGAGACGATGGCCAACGATTGCCGTTTTATTTATGGGCTAGAGAAAAGATTTTGAACGACAGATATTTTTATAAAAAATAATTTTGTCAGAGTCAACTTCTCCAACTAAAGGCACCGTGTCTTCACAAAATTGTAGGTATTAGTCTGATGAGAATCCACATTTTCGTATAGTAACTAACAGTCAACGGTACAAGAAAGTAAAAGTATGGTGTGCAATAAGATACAATAAAATTATTGGCCCATATTTTTTTTGGCACTAATTTAAACCAACATTCCTATTTGGATGTGCTCGGAATCTTTTTTTTACCTGCCATGGAAGACGCGAATTTTGAAGATTTTCATTTTCAACAAGACGGATGTCCAGCTCATTCAACTCGTTTGATTACAAATTTTTTGAATCAGCACTTTCCTGAAAGGTGGATTGGACGACATGGATTTTTACTTATGGTGTTATTTGAAACAAAAAGTTTATTCATATGATCTTCATGATAACATCGACTTATCAAAACAAAAATTAGGGATGCTGTAGATGAAATTAACCCAACGACCCTAGCGAAAGTATACGACGATTTTAGAGTTAGGGTAGAAAAATGTGCAAATCTTGGCGGAAGCCAAATAGTTTAATTATTTCTTTTTTTGATAAACTGTAAAAATATAACGCCATAACTTTTCAATCTGAACAACTTTTCTTAGTAACACTTTGGCGTACTATGAAGGGAAAAGGTACTTCACCTGAAACGAAATTGACAAATAACGGATTTTTGCTCAACTGTAAAGGCCTATTTGATTTTAACAAATCGAAAGTAAACTAAAAATAAGTTTCACACCAAGCAGGGCGGAATCCCAAAATATAAAATTCCAATCCGAACAATTTTGGTTCATCATACCTATTGTAAACTCAATCCGGGGACACACTGTATAATGGGAAATTGGTTGTTAAATGAACTGACAATTGATGGTAATTTTTACAGATTTAAAGAATATAAGTAATTCTTAGTTATTTAACGGTGTCAAATTAATGATGTAGGGAAGGATAGTTAGTATGGATATAAATTAGTGCACGATTAATATATCAAATTGAACGTAATGTAATAAATAGACTTCTTATGTATTATAAATAAACTATTGGATGGCTGTGGACGTGATTCACTATTTTGTTACTTTTGTTATGATTAACCTATAAATAAATAATTTTATCTTTTGCTAAGCAACGCCCCACTAGCTTATATATCTTTTGTTTTTCCGAAAGTTACGTTCACGTTATTACGCTTGCATCAATTTTTACTTGTAAAGCTAACAATGTAATAGAGATTAATTTGTGTATATTTCATAGACTATTGAATTAGAAATTTAACAAATAACAATTATTCCTCTAATTAGTACGGAAATGCTCGTCAGTTTCAAATTAATTCGATAACCAACCAATGTTTACCTCCAAACACTAAAAACCTAAAGATGTAAAATAACAGTTAGTTACTAAAATAGTTTGGTGCGGTGTAATTAGTGCATAATTGAAGTCAAACCCAAAAAAAAAAACTTTGCAACGCCACTGGGTGTAACGGAATTATATTGTACTACTTTACAGTAACAAAAGGGTAATGATGTCTCAAGGGGAGTTGTTATAATAAAGTTCCGTCATAAATTGATATACAAAATGAGTTTAGACAGCTTATTCTCTTCAGACATTACATAGAAATGCAACATGCACTTTGAGAAAGATTTACTTATTAAGTAGATGTTAATTATTCTGGCTTTAGACATGTAACAAAACGCCTAAACTCGATAGTTCTACAAAATTTATTGAATAGATCAAATCGCTATTAAAATGATTATGTTTCGTTCTTCTCTACTTTTAATTGGCGTGTTTCATATAATAGAAAATGGAGGATATAAAGTGTAGGGTTATAGCTACAATAAAAACCGATTTATGTAACGTTCCTTGTCTTTTAATGTTTTTAGCGAAGCTAGCACATTCTGTCGTTTCTTTTTGAAATAGTAATATCATTTTGTAATATTAGTTTTTCATCCAGCTTCTGTGAAAGTTTCATTATGGGTAAAGTTGTTGACTTTTATTGGGTTAACGTATGTAGTTGAAAGACGTTTCTAGGTTAGGTCAACAAAGTTTTCAATTAGTTTACTGGTAGAAGATCCATTTGTATGTCAAGGAGGAAAATTTTTTGCTTTCGAACATATTGTTTTTGATTAGTATTTTTTAAGTATAATTCACATTCTATATTTTCTTAAATTAAATAAAAAAGCCTGTAATAAAATCTAGTTTGATAAGTAGATTTTAATTTTAGAACTAATTAAAATTAACGTCAAAAGAGTAGAAAGGTGAGGATAACATTGCTTTGGTACAGTAATTCAGTGCACATACATATAATAAATTATGAGTATTTAGGATTAGTTGGCTCTACTTCCCCCTCGCACTAAAGGTACCTACTTAAAGTTTTAGCTTTGTGCCTTCCAACCTACATATACATACAGAAGGTTGTGTTCTCATTAAGGCTAAATCAATTTATTAGCTTATTTTACAACTTTAGGCAAAGTTTCGCCAAGATCGGCCATCATGTCTGGATGTCTAGGTGTGTATCTGTGTGTATGTCTGTGTGGATTTATGTTAGTATCCACAATAACTGCAGAGTGAAACACCTACGTATTTAACATTTTTTTATTTAAGCTTTTTTTAATTTCGCTTGGAGCTGATTACATTTTGGGCTAAAATCCTTCGGCGGTGACGGGGGGTTAGAGAGAGTCCGGGAGACATACTGAGCATGTTAAATTAGAAGAGAATAATTGTACGGTATATGAATGCTTATTTATTTATGAAACTACAACTGCAATGC
This sequence comes from Vesta saturnalis, assembly GCA_036346205.1. NCBI lineage: Eukaryota > Metazoa > Arthropoda > Insecta > Coleoptera > Lampyridae > Vesta > Vesta saturnalis. The sequence continues at coordinate 550,710 of JARFJB010002162.1, read as the reverse complement.
ACATGCGTAAATAAAAAGTCTAATATAAGATGTTCCAAAAAATGTAAAATAATATAATGAGTCATCTTACCCGATGTGTACGGGTGAGATGACTCTAACTACTGGGTTAGATGACCTATATCTAATTAATTTTTTTGCTAATATTTTCCTACATCTGTCACACAAATTTTCATATTTTGAGCAATTCTCATGGAACCAAAAGGAACAATGCGCACATCTAATCCAATTTTCAAAGTAATTGTGTACTTTTCTCCGCAACCCTCACATTCTGTATCATCTTCTTCTTCCAAGTCGGCAATAAAGTCATTAAGTTCCATTGCGCTGTCGGAATCTTCGGAAGAAGAAGATAAATCAAGGCTTTTCTTTGCAGTTTTGCAGATTTTCCGTTTTATAACTTGTTTAATTTCTTTCAGTTTTTTAATATTTTTGAGTTTATTCTTCCCTTCCACTGTCTTACGCTTGTTTATATTTTCTGGACTTGTCAAAATTACTGCCAACTGTTTGGATGGTTTTTTTGCTTCCCAGATGTAGATGGAACTGGAGAAATTTCTTCTAAAAGTTTGGAAGGAGTTTTCTTTGTGGCGATGGTTACTGTAGATGTCGACGGAGGGACAGATGGCTGGTGCTGGTCATTTAAATTTACGTTTTCAGGTGGGGTCAATGTAGGATTTGGAATTGCGATGTCAGATGTCAGTGAACTCTCAAGGAAAGTATAATCGGGAATAGCAGTCGAGCTAAAGGGATAAATACCGCATGCTTTAAGGCCACATACACCGTCTTGCGCATTGGCTGATTTCATCCAGGCCTCTGATAGTAATTTTCCAAATGTTAGGCGACTAATTTTCTTCGTCGGATTCATTCTTACAAAGGAATTACAAGAGTTATAGAAATGAGATTTGAGGGTTTTAAAATAAGATTGATCTAGAGGTTGGAAGAATTGCGTCGTGTGGCTGGGTAGACATAGTAAGATTATATCATTACTCTCTGCATATTCTAACGTTTCGACGGAATTGCAGTGACAAGAACGTCTATCCAGAATAAGAAGAACTTTGCCGAGTGGTTTCTGAGGGACAAACTGAGTTCGCGACCAGTCGAAAAATATCTCCGTGTTTATATAGGCCGATTTTTCATTCATACACACTTTTGCTGAGGGCGACATGTCCATCTCAAATTCTTGCTTTTTATACTTCCCCTTAAATATACAGTAAGGCGGAAGAAAAATTACCCTCGGCATTGCAACAACATATAGCCGTGATAGTTTCACCTTTCTCTGAAGAAGTCACAGCAGCTACATTCTTGGACCCTTTTTCCGCTATAAAGGAGGTCGGTTTGTTCTTTAACTGCAACCCCGTTTCATCCATGTTGAAGATACAGTCTGGTTTGTCAATTAGCTCATTTTCCAAAACAGCCTTTTTAAGAACTAGGAAATAATCCTGAACTTCTTTTCTATTCATACCCTGACTTCTTGCAAATGAAACCTTTTCGGATTTCCTGATACTCAAAGTTGGATGCCTCCTCAAAAAGCTTTGTAGCCGATCGGAACCAGCGATGCCTGTTTGCTTATTGAAGGTATGTTTAATATTCAACTTTTCAGCTAAGCGGAAAGCCATTTGTCTAACTGAATTCCTGGTAGGTGCAAAACCGCCTTTTTGCAATTATAAAATATGTTTTTTTTTTTATTTTGAGTTTATTTTCTTCACCAAGAACACTTGTTGGACCTAATGATAATTTCTTAAAGTTCTCATCTTTCTTCTTAAAGTAGGTTGAGGTTCATGAAAGTTCCTCGCAGCCTCGTTAACCCCCACTCCTTGATTTCTTACAGCTTTCACTGCTGCTTGAAGTTGTTCCTCAGTGCGGTCACAATTTATTTCCCTTCCTCTTATAGACCGTAGGTATGACTAAAAAATAAAACAACTTGAATTAGGAACGAAAATAATAAAACATATACAGGGTCATCTCTCCCAAAAACATTCGAGTCATCTAACCCAATTCCGGGTGAGATGACCCACTAAATTTAACGAACGCGGATGCTATTTTAAGAACTAAAGAAAGCGCGTTTTACTCCTCACTAACCACAATACCAACAATGCACAACAGAAAATATTATGAATCACATAAAAAAAGTGTAGTTGGAGCAGTCACCATGACTTTTTCTTTGACGAAACCCCACAAGAAAAAGTCAAGAGGGGTTAAGTCTGGCGATCTTGCAGGCCAATTTATTGGTCCCCCACGTCCAATCCATCTGTAGTGACATTTACATTGGCATTAAATTATTCATTGATTATAACGCAGTTTTTTCTGGAGATTACGAATCTGGAAAGAAAACTGCACCTTTCCATTTAACATTTAAAAGTTACCCCCCACCCATAAACAGTGGAAAGGATTAAAACATTACTTACTCTGTCAAAAAGTGTCCCCCAACGACCAATTGTATCTCTAGAAATTTCATTTATTTTCAATCAGCCGTTTCTCAATATCGCTTTGTAACACTTTAAAAGGACCACCCTGTGTGTGTGTATATATATATATATATATATATATATATATATATATATATATATATATATATTACCTTTAACTTATCGATTAATTATGTTCTATGCAATTTTTTGATACGACGCGTAATATAGCCGCAGAAAAAAATCCTAAAGTAGAATTTAAGTGTTCAAATACATTTTTGAACCCAGTACCGGAAACACGTCGAAAGTTCCCGAACAAACCAGAGCGCGTGTGACGTCACAATGTTTATTTTTACTCATCGTAGCATACAGCTGATCTTTATCACACATACTAAACAAGCTATTATAAATAATTTTTTTGCGCTAAATTTCGGATATTTTTAGTCAATTTACATGTAGAAGCCGTTGACACTGTACTATTGAGAATTAATTTAACATTATGACGTCACGAACATGCCGACCAATCGTGGCGCGTTTGTAGTCGCGTGATTCTTTTTAAAATTTTAAATTGTTGATAAGTCAAAACAAAATTTTTAAGAGTTTTTTGCATCGACTATTAATATAATTTATGGTAAAGTTTTAAAATACATAAAAAACAATGGATAAATTTTTTTTCAATAACCGAATTATCTCAATCTCAGTTATTTGTAAAGTGACATAGATGCAATCATGCTATCCAACAAAAATATTTTCAGTAATGCTGTGTTGCCGCTTCTACTAAAAATTTAAAGCAACTTTGATAATACAAACGGAACAGCATGTATATTACTCAATTTTTTATTGGACGGAATAAATCTAAATACATCAAAACGTAAATGCTTTTTTTTAAGGGACTTCCAAATAATAATGGCGATTTTAGGGGTTTTGCTATACTTTTAGGGGTAAATATTTTTGGGAGTTGGTAGCCCTGAAAAGTTTACCAAAAATATAAGGCAAGCGTTTGCAATTTTGCATCAAGACTCATGATTTTCACTTTGAAATAAGTAATAATTAATAAACTATTAATATTAAAATGTTCATTTTTCGTTCAAGGTTAAATAATTCAGAAAGCAATAATATACAGAATGTAATGGTTGTTTGTTAGCTAATTGTTAACAGGTGCAAAACCCAGAGTTTTTATCTAAACATTCTGACTACTTCGTGTTTGCAGCTTTTGTTTATGCCCTATAATTTATTTAAAATTAATTTCATGCAGCCAATAACAAAATGATCGCTTCATTTTTGGTGTTACCATTTGAATGCAAGCCCAGGATGGTTAAATTTTAATAGAACACCGTGTAGGCTATAGACAAATAAGCGACTATCGCTTTTTGTTGAGATGGGCAATTCTTAATTTTTTTTCATAATTGGTATTTGCATGCGACGTCAAATGCTTCATATTTTCATAAAAAGTCAAATTGCTAGAAAACAATGTATTATATTGTGAAAGTTCTCAGTTTACTCTCACAATGTTCCATCGGGATCGATTACGTCACCTTCTAAGAACCGTTTTGAATGTTGGTCGCCCCACTGATTTTTGGGTTTTTTTATATTTAGTAAGTACTACCATAATTTTTGTGTTCATTTTGTTCTCAAGGACGCAATTAAAACTAATAGCAACATTAATATTCTACGTGCAAATTTATTCCATTCTATTCTCATAATAATTATATAATTATTATTCCGTCTTGCTTTAGCGGTTCAATAAAGATTAAACTCCGTTAATGACATACAGTCAACTTTATAGTAAAATACAAAAAAGCGTACATTGTTGAGCAACCTTTCCGAGTGTCAATCAGTTTAGAGTAGATGCCAAAAATCTAAATCATTGACCTTGAGAGTTATTTATTTAGTAAACAAAGATACTCCGGAAACAACTCACTTACAAACATTTCGAAAACTTATAAAAATGTGCAGTTCGTAGTAAACATAGAGTGAAATGACCCCACATATATCAATAAATACCATCCGTACAAAGTAAATTCCACACATTCACAAGTATAAAAAAAAGTTTGATTATATTTATTAAGAATTCTAATAATAGTTTTTAACGTACCTACTCTGAAAAATAGCATTGTCAAATTCTCTTTTATTAAAGTTAGTATCACGTGCGTGGTATTTATTTAAATTGGGGTCAAGTATAGTTTACGTTTACGTTTGCACAGGAAAAAAGTTCTCCTTTTCGCAGTGGTGGTCTTACATCCCACGTTGGATATGAAAATATTACTATCACGAGCTGTTTTCACAATATCATACATATTTACCAACATAAAAGGTACGGCAAATACATTACATAAAAAAAAACATCTGCCGTTAACAATAATAAACCGGAAACATCCCTAAAGATGAATTAAGATACATCCGGTACAAATCTGTTCCTATTTACTCACTCATTAAACGGTTAGACGTTATTAATATAATTAACGTTGATATTTCCATGTTAAACAATAACAGGAAGTAGGTCGATTATGTTAATTTTTTGTCTTGTATACATTCAATCAAGCAGAAATTATTTTGTTACAATATTACGAAAATTACTTATAATTATACATTTCATAATTACAATTGGAGCAAAAAGTGATTAAATGAGAACCAGAAAACGAAAAGCACCTTTAATCAATGTATTTAGCAGTTTAGAAAGAAATAAAGTTAGTTAATCTCCTTTCAGACTGCCTATAGACCTTTGCACGTTTTGAGAGATGAGATATTTAGTGTTCTACAACTATAAGCTATAATTAGTATGGACAAAATCACTTCAATTGGTTTGTTAGTAACGGGAACTAACCCAAATCAACAGGAATTTTGTGATTTACAAACTTCGGTTGCTTTAGAAATGAGCAAACTGCTACTTAAAAGTTTAAATTTGTTAGTAGTTTTCTGGGCCATTATAATAATAACTACCAGATAAGTGATTACACTATACTTTTAATTTAAGAGTGTTCACAGCGAAGAAGATCTGAAGGGTGAAGAGATTTAGCGTCTTGAGTATAACATCTGGAGTACTCATGGATCGAATTACAAATCTTCAATCTGTTGCTTTCTCTTTTTTAAATCGAACTAATTATACGTTTTAAACGTAATGCAATACAGCAGCAATCACAGTTTTTAAATATGTAATTAACAAATAGGTATAGATGTATATAGAGAGCATACGCACTTTTGGTATTATAAACTCCATATTTTTATGAATACTATGTTTCTGGGTTTATTGTTAGGTGGTGTTATTCTTCTTCCAGAAGCGTAAATTCCTAAAAAGGTAGTTGAAATAAAATAAGTGTCTGACCACTATATCTTGTGTCTTGCCAATACTAAAATAACAATATTCTGTTCACAAATGTAATATAACGTCTGTTTGATAAACACCGCAAGCCACAGCGCTTGCAGTTAATTTTGGCCCCATAATCTATACACAGGGTGAATCATGACCGACGCAACGTAGTTCTACAGCGAAGCGGCATATAATCGTGAATTTCTAATACAGTGATATTATGTAAGTCAATATGAGCAACATTTTCAAAATACTTTTAAGTATACTGGATGCTCCAAAAAAAGTGGCATATCAAACTTATGTTTTTTTTAATTGACACACGCGGTATATTATTGCATTTTCGAATTTTACATAAAAAATAAGTAGCACTTTCATAATACTCCTGTGGCTGAGGGTGGTTGTGTAAGGATAGTTATGTATAGAGGGTTACCCTGCGGAATATTTTAATATACTATCAGGACATAAAAAAAAAATTGGGTAGACATCTGGGGTCCTGGCCGGATTTCAGAAAATGACGTCATAAGTTATGCGTATTACCGGTTCATGGATATAATAGGCTCTTCCAAAAGTTGTGCTAAACCATTGCAATATGGGTATCTAATGAAAGCTACTGATTAGAAGAACATGTTTTTAGCATCAAAAAATTAATTTCTATTTATATGACGTCATTACAGTTATACTTCCAGTTCATTGAAATGCATAACTATTTGTTGTTTCTTCATCATTAATGATGAACCTACAGAAATAAAACAGAAGTTCTTGGGATATGACGATATATTTTCATAAATGGATATAATATAGTAACTAACAAATTCTTACAATCTTATTGAACAAAGGTACGTAATTACAGTTATTTAACTTAATAAATCAACAGGGTAAATCACGGACTTCTTTTAGTTAGAAACAGTAGCCTACTAAAAATTCACCATAACTTTTTACTATCAGTCTATGAGTGTTTTGGCAGTCTATGTTCTCAGGTAGAACAGCTTGACATTTACAGAAACTGATACACGGAATTGCATTACGTTTGCATTCACAACCTTGTCTTGCGCACTTCTTGCATTTGCAGCCTAGTATAAGGTCGTCTGGTAGAATTTTTCTATCATTAGAAGGAAGTAGTCCATCTAGAGAGTACTCATAGCCATATTGAAGGGGATCCAGTTTTCTGGGTCTCTCCAGGCATGTTGTATACATATGGGTTATGTAGAATGCTCTTCGGATGTGACTGGTGATTTCTCTACTTGTTGGAGGAAGATCTTTCAAGGAAGTAGCTTTACTGTGATGATATAGCCAATATCGTAGTTCGTCTAAAGTTTTGAACTGAGAGTCCTTCTTAAATAGTTGAACAAAGTACGATTCAGCATTTGCTGAACATTCTTCTACATAATTTGCACTCCTTCCAAACCCGGTAAGATACATCACGGGATTTGCTTTTAGCGCAGCAGATTTGGTACCAACTTTACTTGTGTTGTCGCAACCGCTTATAGAATGCACAGACGGCAGAATGCGGCAAACATCAGAGCCTAATTTTGCACACAAAGTGTGCACAGGAATGTGCCGAACTGAATTACCAACACCTGCCCGAATCCATACTTCCTCCAGTCCTTGTTCATTTAAAACATTCCAGTAATAAATTAGGAGAACCAAAACGTCTGTGTCCAAAGACAGCACAACAATTCTTTTATAACCTGCTCTTGCAGCATGCATTGCATGGGGTATGATGCATAAATCAGCTTCTTCGATGTCATAACATAGCTCAGGAAGTTATACTATGCTGTTCTGGAAACTAACTGCAGGAGTGGGAGCATCACCGCCTGTACCACTTTTATGTTTAGTTCTTGTAGTTCAATAAATGCAAGTTGACACAGGATTAGAGTTTTCTTATTGAGATATATTCTTTTAATTGAACATCTTACATCTTATAAACTATCTTAAACTTTGCTAAAACAGCGAGAATGAAACTTACAACTTACAACGTGATTTCTTTTAGCTCCCGAACAACAACTTATCATTTCGTATACAGGAAAACTCACTCGTACAGAACAATTAACTCTTGTCGTTGATACAACGTGATTGGACGAGGGTTCCGTGGCTGGGGAAAGGTACCAAGCATTGGCGTAGTATCCCGACTTTGGGGAATAAAGATCAATATATTATTTAAGGGCCGCAACAAAATTAACTTTTTGATGCTAAAAACATGTTCTCCTAATCAGTAGCTTTCATTAGATACCCATATTGCAATGGTTTAGCACAACTTTTGGAAGAGCCTATTATATCCATGGACCGGTAATACGAATAACTAATGACGTCATTTTCTGAAATCCGGCCAGGACCCCAGATGTCTACCCAATTTTTTTTTATGTCCTAATAGTATATTAAAATATTCCGCAGGGTAACCCTCTATACATAACTATCCTTACACAACCACCCTCAGCCACTGTAGTATAAGGGTTCCCCCTATACCTACATACAGAGTGTTTCAAATTATATCAATTTTTATGAAAATACAGGGTTTTAGGAAAAATTAAATATCTACTAATACACCAACAAATTTACTCTTAGGATTAAGTAAAATACTGTTCACTTAATCTATTTATTGACTGAATAGTAAATATCTTTTTACAGGGTGTTCATTTTTTTCAGTTAAATTCATAACAATACACAATGACAAAAGTCACGTCCAATGTTAAAATTTTAACATTAACAAATGCGTTACGGGAAATTTCACAGCACACTACAAAACTTACAAGATTAGTCACATTAACATTATTTGTTAATATGTAAATTACAAATATCTGAAATCTATCATGTACCGGGTGGCCAACTAAGAACGGCGTCGGCCATATTTCAGGAATGGATTATAGCACAGGTTTGGGAAAAAAAATTGTATAACAAAAGTGGCCTCGAGAAACGCCTGGAAATTATTTTCAGAATTGTAGGTCCACCGCTAGAGGGCGTATTTGACAGTTACAATTTTAAAAAGCAAAATTTTTCAATATTTACTCAATTAAGGGACATATTGAATATTATAATCAGATTCCTCGACAAATTTTATAATTTGTTCTCATTGTTAGCAGCGACAGCATTACATTTAGGTAATCTAGCGGCAACCATAACATTAGTATCATAACAGTTTAAATTACTGCAGACCAATGTAAGATCTTTTCATCCAGGCTAAATTTAATAATTTCCGTTAACGCGAACTAGCCTACTAGACGTTGGAAGAACAATTCTCGCCATTTACCTGTTACTTACGATATCTCAGGATAGGAAAAAGATATCGACTTGCAGTTTTCACTGTTTTATTACTAATTTAGTCTACTTTTTAATGATCTACTTAAATTTTTATGCTTCCATTTAAAATTGTAAAGAGAAAACACAATATTAAAAAAATATTAAACAGCGCCCTCTAGCATTAATGTTATTAATCAGATTGCTTCAAATTTACAAATTTTCTATTGTTTAACAAAAGCTCTTTCAAACATCATCAAGTTTATTAAAATCGGTCAAGGAGAACCTGAATTAAAGGCGTTTTTTCGTAACAAGGTTCCCACTCTCCCCCTCCCGTTATTTCAAGAGATAGACTAAAACTTGTCAGATAAAAAATATGCAGACTCTGTGGAGGAATCTGATTATAATATCTAATATGCCCCTTAATTGGGTAAATTTTGAAAAATTTTGCTTTTTAAAATTTTAACTGTCAAATACGCCCTCTAGCGGTGGACCTACAATTCTGAAAATAATTTCCAGGCGTTTCTCGAGGCCACTTTTGTTATACAATTTTTCCGAGCTTTCTACTTATTAGTAAAGAACAATACTACTACATTAGCAAAAAGACTTAAGTAGGCATTTTGGGAGAATATTTCAATCTACAAATGATACAGGAACAGACAAATTCCAAAAATTATTAAATAAGTTGAAAATTTGAAAGTTTAGGTATAGGAACCCCTTATAGAAGTTGAAAGGCAATTAAGTAAGCTAAACGATAAGCGTATGCAATACAGGGTGTTACATTTAAAAGAAGCCGAATATTTCAGTATGAATGTTCTACTAATTTAACTGAAAAGAATGAACACCCTGTAAAGAGGTGTTTACTATTCGATCAATAAATAGACTAAGGGAACAGTATTTTACTTAAACCTAAGAGTAAATTTGTTGGAGTTAATATTATTAGGAGATATTTAATTTTTCCTAAAACCCTACATATTCAGAAAAATTGATATAACTTGAAACACTCTATATATAGGTATAGGTATATGAAAGTGCTTCTTATTTTTTATGCAAAATTCGAAAATTCAATAATATACGGGGTGTGTCATTTAAATAAAAACATAACTGATATGCCCCTTTTTTTGAGCACCCAGTATATTTAACAATATAAATATGTTGCTCATATTGACTTACAGAATATCACTGTATTAGAAATTAACGATTATATGCCGCTTCGCCTTAGAACTCAGTGGCGTCGATCGTTATTCACCCTGTATACAGGAGGTCCTGAAAAATTACCGTCAAACTTCTACAGTGAGTTTCCAGGACTCCTAAAAAGTTATACGCTCTCAAAGTTTAATTTAAAATGTGTAAAAATCACTTTATCTTCATAAATTATGAAAATGTTGTATTGAATTTTATACAATCGACCTACCCGTTCAGCAGTGGTGTTAACCTTCAACCCTTAAAAAAATTATTTTTGCAAAATAAATTAAAATTTTTCTGCATTATTGTGGTAATATATTTTAAAATAAAGGAATTTTGTCTCTTAAATTTTTTTTCGTAAATGGGCGGTTCTTGAGAAAATTTGAAAAATAAGTTTATATTTTGCAACTAACTGATCTGTTTTTATATTTGATAATTGCTTTATTTTAATAATACATTTTAAAATATAGACTTAAAATGAAAAAAAAAAATATATAAAAATATTAAAATAAACCCCGTTTACTTGAATGCATTCGCTCATCGTATTACAGACATTCGCGTTGATCGAAGTATCCCTGGAATTTCCTCGAATGCTTCAACAATACGATTCCAGAGATCTTCTATAGATCTTTTCTTTAACAACACCCCAAACAAAGAAATCTAACGAATTGTGATCCGGTGATCAAGGCGGCCAGGCTATAGGGGCATCGTTACTCGTTCGATCCGCTGGTTAGGAACTGTGCGTGCAAGTATTGCCTCATAAAGATTGTCTCAGCTCTGACATTTAATGGAACATCTTCTAGAAGTTCCCACAAGCTATTCTGTAAAAACTTCAAACACGCTGCGCTGTCTCGTCGGTTGGGTAACATAAAGGGACCAATAATAAATTCTTCAATTCCTGACCAGACATCTATGCTGAATTTATGTTGAAAGCGACCTTCTTGAATTACATTAGGATTCTCATATGCCGAATTGTGGAGCTTAGTAAAACAGGCTTCGTTCGTAAAAAGAATTCGAGCAACAATCTGAGGACCTTCAATGAAATTGTTCATCAACCATTGACAATATTCTCGTCTAAGTAGTAGATTGCCGGTAAAAGTTCTTGAACATTTTGGATGTGGTACGGTTTTAACAATTGTTCAGTAAGTGTTTGGTGAACAGCATTTCTAGAAATATTCAACTGAGAAGCGACGCGTCTTGTGCTTGTAGTTGGATTATCCTCAATTATTTATAATATGCACTACCTGAACAGTTCTAATGTGACGTCCAGGATTTGCCTTTTCAGGTTAATGGAAGCAAAAGTGATATGGTGCGGTTGATGTCTATTTGAAAATCTGTCTAAATATCTTCGTGCTGCAACTCGCCAAATCCACATTCGCCATATACAAAATGCATATCAGTTTATTCTGAATACCAGTAACGTTCCATCATAAATAATAATAAACAGTAACACGTTTTACTTAAGTAGATAAGAACTTTTGACAATTAACTAATTTTGTTTTGTCTTAAAGACGCAGCATACTACTAAATGAATTATCAAATAAGCACGGATCAGTTGTTGCAGAATACAAATTATTTTTCAAATTTTCTCAAGAACCGTCGATTTTAGTAGACAAAATTCCATTATTAAATGTATTACCAAAATAAAGCAGAAAAATTTTAATTCATTTTTCAAAAATAATTTTTTCAAGGGTTGAAGGTCGACCCCATTCCTGAACGGGTTGTAGTTCTAGTATTGCGATTTTTTTGAAATTTTCATCATTTAAGGAGATAAAGATAAAGAATTTAATATTGTTCTTGTGAAACTGAAATGATTATTTTTATTACGTTTTATTAAAACTGAATGGGTTCAATTTATAAAGGTATCATTTACTAGTTAAATTCTACTTCGCTTGCTAATTAATTTCGGTTTGCATAAATGAATTTTAAGAATTACGTTTACGAATTCCTTTCTTAATTGATTGCGACGGCTAGCTCAAAGTTAAAATAAAGAAACGATCACTGTTATCATTAACCAAAATTATGCTCACTTCAATTTATTTATTTATCAGGATTCCTATTGCTTTGACCTCTTTCTGCATTTATGTATTCAATATTTGTATACGTATTTAATATTAATAATCTTTAGCAATAAAAGTAAATCATACGTTATACTCATTTAATTAAATTCCGAATTTGAACGAAAATGTATCAATACGTTGTTTACAAAAATCAAACCTACAATGTAAAACAATATTCTTAAAACTAACATGTAAAATCTTTATCAGAATTAAACGATTGTTTTTCGTTTAATAGTGATTGTCAAATGTAAAGTTTCGGGAAAATCAAACACAAAAACGTTTTATTTATTAACACAAACAAAAAGGGTTCTTACTTGTTTTCGTTGAAAAACTGATGATGCAATGCTTGCGTCCCTTTGACCGGTTAAGAGGTCTCAAATAGGTTATAGACTGCTCTTCCGATGATGTCACTTTGCCGGAACTCTGAAACCGTTTGCCTTTGTTGCCCTTGTCCTTTCTTATACCTTTGTTATAGCTGAATACGCTTCTAATTTTCTTCCCCACAATTTACTGATTTGTGTAAATTATTGCTCGATATATTTACACTATACAGTTTTTAATTAATTGTTCAGTTTTAATTTAAGTTACGGAAGACCATACTTTCATTATAAATGTTTTTTTATTTATTATACGATCTATTGATTGGGTTGATTGTCTTATTCTACATTTATCACTCTCCAGCAAAACATCAACTTGGAACACTTGCAACACGCACTTAAAACGCTATTGTAAACTATTATGCAATCTTTTTATTATCGCCAAATTGACAACATTTGCACTTTTAATTCTTTTTAGTTTTTTTCCTCGCATTAGTAAGGAAAATATCACTTATATTTATTTATTAACACAATACTAACTGAATTTTCATTATAATTTCACAATATTAAGCGTAGCATAAATCGAGTTCCCGCAATCGCTTTTCATCCAACTCCGATTGCTTACTAGAGGCGACTTTTCTTGATCTCTTACTTAACGCGACTCTTTTAAAAACTGCACATCAGTATTATGACAGCGTCTCATCCCTTCCAACACACCAATGCACTTGCAAATGCTGCGTATTTTAAATACATATTTTCAAATTGAATATATAGGTAACTTATTGAAATAAACTCAAGCTTTCCATCTTAATATTAATTACATTCAAATACAAATAAACAATAACCATGTCTTTATTCAGAAAAAGAATATATAAATATCTAAGGTTTCAGATTGCTTGTCATATGATCCCATTTAAAATTACTTGACAAAATGACGGCTGTCCGCCATTTTTAATGATTACGTCACTAAATACAATCAAAAACGTTGTATATGTGACTTAGCTCGGTTTCAATTTTATTAATTTCAGTTTTATGGTTCATAACAGGTTGGGGGGGGGGCCTTAGACGGGCACTGTATAATGCATACACATATATGCAATGATGTCAATAATCATTGACACAGTCGCCCTTATGAAACATTATTTTAGTCACCATTTGTCTCAACATATGTGATAATGCGCACATACTAAATGTAGCCTCAAAATTGACATTCGATGTTTAGGAGTGCCTAAATTATTCAAAATTATGTAAACAAAAGCAAAGTGAAACATGATTTAATGTATTTTACAAATTGTTACTAACAATTAACAATTATGGATAACACTAACGCTACAATTATGTTATCTTATAATATTCGTGTACTTTTGCATGTGTTGCGGCAAATGGTTACTAACTACATGTTTATTTCACTCATAAGCATTAAACGTCAAATGTCAATTTTGAGGTTATATTTAATATGGACGCAGTGTTACATATGTTACGGCGAATGGTTACTAACGACATGTTTCATAAGAGCGGCTGTGTTGGGTATTTTTGATTATGTATATATATATATATATATATATATATATATATATATATATATATGTTAGTTAATTTGTATTTAATTTTATTAGTTTAACCCTTGGTTAGTCTACATTATTGTTGTTTTATTATAGCCTCACAGTTTTCATATTTTTAATGATGATGCTGGATCACAGGAATAGTCTAAACTATTTTCAATATACGCACCAGTATTGAAATGAAAATATTCGTCTGTTTTTCTAAATAAGTAAAAATATTACTACATGCTATTTTCATTATTTGTTAGACAAGCAATGGTAATTATGTTAAATAACAACTTTTATACTTTGCAAATAAAATAGGTGTTCCGCACAATAAAACATGACCACAATTAACTAAAAACGTAAAAAGAAATCCTAGAAAAAGTGAACGATTTGTAGACTCCTGAAAACCGCACATTTTTATTCACTCAGTCTGTGCAGATATCTCTCATGTGATCGTTGCAAGCAAACTTTCGGCGTTTCACGCAAGACCTTCTATTTTTCTATTTTCTATTTCGTGGGAAAATCTGGCAACACCCAACATAATTAAGTGGAGGATTAGGGGGTGGGAGTGTAACGTTTGCAGTGCCCAGTTGAAATTGAGCAGGCACGAATCTGTAGACTGCTTCGTTACTTTTTCCATTATGTCGTTTTGTCTTTTCCAAGGTAAATGTTTATGTGACGATCCGATTCTACATCTGGCAACATTTCTTCATCGTGGTCTGATACTTCTTCCTCATATAATTCTAGCTCAGATTCTGTGTTGTGGTGACTCTCTTCAGCTACATCTGCACCCTTGTCTTCTTCGTGAATTGGGCTTTCTTCCTCACACGAAATCGCATCAAACCATCTTTTCCACACTTCAGGATCCCTGCTGTTTTCCACGTGTCTTTTTTTTCTTAGACGTCTCTACCTACAACGTACTATATTAATCATATGTTCAACAGAAATAAAGAAAAAATACTATCTCAAGCTGGTTAAAATAAAGAATATACAAAGCTGCGACGCGAAATAAAATGTGACGCCGTTAGTCGCGCGGTCTACATAATATGTAGACCACACAAGTTTCACGACGAATATAATTTAAAACCGCACCGACCAACTGCATCCAATCCACTGATTAGATAGAGGGATTCAATACCAATAGCACAGAGAGGCGCGTGTGGTTTTAAAGAAAAATTTAAGAGTAAAATTTGTTTAAATAGACGCGGTCTACGCCGCGCGTCTAACCGAGGGTTATTGTTTAAGTCTTTTGCCGTTTGATTGATTGATATGCTGTATTCTTTACCAACCTACGTAAAATAGGTAGCTTACTATAATGAAGTTTCTCTCTCTTTTCTAATAGGATTACATTTATAAAGTCGGGGTTGTCTTAGATTTGAAGTTAGTTGGTGCTAGGTCTTTTTGATGTTCGTTTCAGCATATTAACGTTATTTGCAAACGAAGCAGCACAAAAAAATATTTTGCAATGTACATATATAATTAAACAGTATAATACTTTAAGCACAGTTTCATTTATTTCACGAACGTTCGTTTAATTGCCCCATAAAATGAGATTATTCTGATTGATTGCAAATAATATGTTTGAAACTGTGGCTCCATTTTACATTGTTTTCAAACTTTCCTTTTTCTTATATTTCGAAAATTACTATTAGATTAACATTTAGAGTAAAATTTTGTAATATACTAAGTGGTGGGAAAATATAATTCACTTAATTAAAATGCTAGATAAGGAGATGATTTTAATTACTGCATATTTAAAAACAAGTATAATATTAAAATTATATAAGAGAATACGTTCATTCACCTCTGAAATACTCTATACTTTAACAAAAAGACCTGGCCAATTTGTATTTAACTGTTGCAGGTATTTGATTTTAACCCTTTGCGTATGTATGATGATTTATGAACTGATTCACTTCATGTCCGTAATATAAACGTTAACGCTGTTTATCAAAACATTACTTAATAGGAATAATAAATTTATTTCTGATTGCCATTACTGACTATAATTTATGATTGTTATTTGTTAGTGTTTAGAAATATGTTAATTTGTTTTATTTGTTTTAGGTGAGTGATGTTTGCAAATATTTCAATTATTGCTAAGTGAACATTGTGGTAAGTAATTAATTTTACATGATTTGCTTGTATTCATAAAATTGAAAGTGTTTTTGATGAAAGTTTTTCTAAGTATTATGTGACAGTGACGTGTGCATTTTATAATTGTAATGCAATAATTAAATGTAAACAAACTATGCGGATTAGCATGCAAAATTGATTCTTATTTTCTCTCAAAGCTGAAAGCAATTTTTAGCTTATGATGCTAAACTATCATTCTATGTTTTTTGTTGCACTTTTACATTTTTGTTAACGGCCTTGAAATATTGACGATTGTTAATTACCGCAACTGTAAAAGAACTTTTGTTTCGTTTATGATTATGAAATATATTTCAAATCCGCAGAGCGTACCTGGCTCTTTCGTCTACCATCATGGATTGCTGTAGTAATACATACATACATACATACTAAATGATTCGATTGAGAAAAAGTATATTCTCGACAGGATCGGAAATCTGACATTTACGATGTTCGCATACGGTGCGTACGGCAATAGGAATCGATCCCATTACCTCCCGAATATGCAAGATAAGTTTTTTCATTATTTGTATGGGGATCTCGGAAACCATGAGAGCTACACATTTGTTGAAATGGGGACAGATTTGCTTCTTTAGAAGACTAATCCAGATACGCTTTTGTTAGTTTAAGAAAATGCATGGCTTACTGGATAACAGAAAAAGTAAAATTCCCCAAAGTCGTTTCTGCGCTTTAATTCGTTTATTTCTAAAGATATATAAAAATTGTATAAATACAATTTGTAGATAATTTTGTGCCGAATAACGTCACTGTACTAGTTTTTTAATTTTGCTTAGCATTTTGAAGTTATGAAGCAAAGTTCCATTTTTTTAAATGGAAACTATAGTTGGGTATGACATATTTAAATAGTGCATTTTTTCTGATTGTCCACCATTATTATCGACACACATGTGACAGCTTTTCAACACGGAGTTAACAGGTTTCCTAATTTTACGCCCATCTAATCTGTTAAACGCATTAATAACAGCTTCCCTAGTTCCTGCTGGGTCGCATATGATTGCGTATTCAGGGTCCGCCTTTGGGAGCTGATCCTATGAGTATCTACTAAACCAAACTTACTATAATTTTGCAAAATTTGGTGGCAGGGTAATGATGTTAGGGCTAACTCATCTAAAATATTTTCACGTTCGTACCACTTCCGGTTATACCGGAAGTCGGTACTTAGTCGCTTATTTTAAATAGAACACCCCGTATATTAATACATTTTTGGATTCTATGTCGAATTTTAAGGTAAGTTTGTTAAATAAACTATATACGAAATTTCAGTCGTTTTAAAAAAAAACATTTTTCTAAAAAATTGACAGATGCGGTCTTAGTAATAACTCGTTAATTGTTCTGGTCCTGTCAAACAATTTGAATAAAACTTTGAGGTGTTGTAGGCAAAGATTTATTGCAACAGTCTGCAAAAAATGACATTTGTATTTTTAATAAGAATAAAATTATGAATGTCTAAACTTGACTATGAAAAAATGCAAGTTACTTAAAAAAATCAAATGGAAACCCCTACTTTTTATTACTCAGATCGATTTAAACGTCAAAAATTAAGGTAAGTTTGTTTAAACCTTTATTTGCCTAAACGTAAAAGTTTCATACTTATTATCAAAAAAGTCCCAATTTTAAAATTTGTGATAAAAATGAGCTACATACTTAAATCTAGTATTCCTTGTTCGTGGTCACCATGGAAACCAAATAATTGAGAATTGAAATAAAGAAAATATTTGAAAAGTTACTGCAAAAATTATAAAATTGATAATTTTGTGATTCAAAAGTCATTTTTGCCAAATAGAAATTTTCTGTCATTTTTTTCAAATTCGATTTACAACATAAGTGTAAAAATTTAATACTTTATGAGTAAATCGAAAAAAAATCCTTTTTACTGCGGAGGTAGTAACTACATACTTATCAGTGCATTCTTACACGATAAAGTCGCTTATTTAGTATTTCTTGCTCGTCATCAAATGTAAATTAATTTACAATAAGCGTTCAAAATGTTGCCCGTTAGACGCAAGACATTGTTGAACCCGTCTTATAACGGCTTCATTTGTAGCCCTTTGAATTTCTTGTGGAGAAAGAGAATTGAAGGTATTTTGCACTCTTGCAATGCAATCTTCTTTAGTTGTTAGTAGTGTAGCATAAACAATATTTTTAATTCGACCCCAAAGATAAAAATCCATTGGCGTAAGATGAGGTGACCTAGGTGGCCAACAAACTTACCTTAAAATTCGACATAGAATCCAAAAATGTATTAATATACGGGGTATTCTATTTAAAATGAGCAACCGACTTCCGGTATAACCGGAAGTGGTACGAACGTGAAAATATTTTAGATGAGTTAGCCCTAACATCATTACCCTGTCACCAAATTTTCAAAATTATAGTAAGTTTGGTTTAGCAGATACTCATAGGATCAGCTACCAAAGGCGGACCCTGTATACGAGATCTTTTGTCTAGATGTGAAAGATCGGGGAAACGTGCAACCCATAAAACAGGACCATTTATTTCTGCCTATCCACCAGTTTGAAAAAATGTCATCTAATTATTTTTTAACTTGCGCCTGATATTGGGGTGGGGCACCATCATGTTGATACCACTGTATGTTTGCACGGGTTTGCAAATTTAATTCATCTAGGTTATTGTTAAAATCTTCCCTAAGAAATATCGATTTCCAGTTAAAGTCCCATTAAGCCCAACAAGCAACGAACCAATAACACCGCACCATAAATTGAAGCCAAACTTAATCTGAGATCGTCTTTCTTGTAAACGGTGAGGATTTGCTTAGGCCCACAGGCGATTGCACTTCACGAAATTCCCAAACTCTTTTAAATTGTTGTATAAATTCTTGAAGGTGCCTAAAGATGGTTGAGGGCGATCAAAATACAATAAAAAATACCTTCGGCCGCTGGTTGACTGTTTTTGTTACAAATCATGTAACATTCGATCATATCAAGTTTCTCGAAAATTACGTGCACCATAATAATTTTCTAAAGTAACTCCACACTGACAAAATTGATTAGAATTATTACACTAACGAACGAACTGTCAAAAATGAAGGCAAACAACGCTTCAGTTGCTTTATTTTTGTTTTCCATGGCAAGATATGTTTTTGTTAAACCTAATAATAGAAAAACGTGTAATATGCTTTTCTTTATTGAAATAAGTGATACAACGTTTAACATCATTACAATCAGAAAAAAATGCATTAATGATTTCCATTTAAAAAATTCAACTTTACTTCATAACTTCAAAATGCTAAGCAAAGCTAAAAAACTAGTGCGGTGACGTTATTCAGCACAAAATTGTCTATTTAAACAATTTTTATCTATATTTAGAAATAAACGAATTAATACGCTGAAACGATTTTGGAGAATTTTACTTTTTTACAAATATCTAGTAAGCCATGCATTTTCTTAAATCAACAAAAGCGTATCTGGATTAAAGCAAATCTTTCCCCATTTAAGCAAATGTGTAATTCTTATGGTACGGCTGAAAATATTTAGATGAAATATTGGCAATGTGTATTGTTTGGTCAAACTTAAAAGGCTAGTTTTTATCTTGATAAATGACGGTTAATATTTTTTATTGCATTTAAAGATTTTTTTAGAAAAAGGGTGAGAGTGAGAGGGAGGGCGAGGGGAGGGAAATGGAGAGGAAGAATGTGTTTTTCATTTGAGCTATGTGTGTATGTGTGTGTGTGTGTGTGTAGTGTGTGTGTGATGTAGTGTGTGTGTGTGTGTGTGTGTGTCGTGTGTCGTGTGTGTGTGTGTGTACGTGTGTGTGTGTGTGTGTACGTGTGCGTGTGTAGTTCGTGTGTGGTGGTGTAGTGTGACGTGTGGTAGTGTGACGTGTGTCGTGGTGCGTGTGTCGTGTGCGTGTCTGTGCGTGTTGTACGTGTGCGTGTGACGTGTGTCGTGTGCGTGTGTACGTGTGCGTTGCGTGTGTACGTTGTACGTGTGCGTACGTGTCGTGTGTCGTGTCTGACGTGTGACGTGTGTACGTGTGTACGTTGTCGTGTGCGTCTGTACGTGTGTCGTCTGTCGTGTGTCTGTGTGTGTGTACGTGTGTGTGTCGTCGTGTCGTGCGTGTGCGTCGTGTCGTGTGTCGTTGCGTGTGCGTTGCGTGTGCGTTGCTGTGCGTGCGTGTGCGTTGCGTGTGCGTTGCGTGTGTCGTGTGCTGTGTGCGTCGTGCGTGTGCGTGTGCGTGTGTCGTGTGCGTGTGTCGTTGTCGTGTGTGTCGTGCGTGTGTGTCTGTGTGTGCGTGTGTCGTTGTGTGTGCTGTGTGTGCTGTCTGTGTGTGCGTTGTGTGTGCTGTTGCGTGTGTGGTGTGTGTCGTGTGTGTGTGTTGCGTGTGCTGTCTGTGTGTGTGTGTGCGTGTGTCGTTGTCGTGTGTCGTGTGCTGTGTGTGTTGCGTTGTGCGTTGCGTGTTGTTGTTGCTGTGTGGTCTGCGTGTGTCGTTGCGTGTGTCGTCGTGCGTGTGCGTTGCGTGTGCGTCTGCGTGTGCGTCTGCGTGTGCGTCTGCGTGTGCGTCTGCGTGCGTCTGCGTGTGCGTCTGCGTGCGTCTGCGTGTGCGTCTGCGTGTGCGTCTGCGTGTGCGTTGCGTGTGCGTCTGCGTGCGTCTGCGTGTGCGTCTGCGTGCGTCTGCGTGCGTCTGCGTGTGCGTCTGCTGTGCGTCTGCGTGTGCGTCTGCGTGTGCGTCTGCGTGCGTCTGCGTGCGTCTGCGTGTGCGTCTGCGTGCGTCTGCGTGCGTCTGCGTGTGCGTCTGCGTGTGCGTCTGCGTGTGCGTCTGCGTGTGCGTCTGCGTGTGCGTCTGCGTGTGGTCTGCGTGTCGTCTGCGTGTCGTCTGCGTGTGCGTCTGCGTGTGCGTCTGCGTGGTCTGCGTGTGCGTCTGCGTGTGCGTCTGCTGTGCGTCTGCGTGTGCGTCTGCGTGTGCGTCTGCGTGTGCGTCTGCGTGTGCGTCTGCGTGGTCTGCGTGCGTCTGCGTGTGCGTCTGCGTGCGTCTGCGTGTCGTCTGCGTGTGCGTTGCGTGTGCGTTGCGTGTGCGTCTGCGTGTGTGCGTGGTGCGTGTGCGTGCGTGTCGTGCGTGTGCGTCTGCGTGTGCGTCTGCGTGCGTCTGCGTGTGCGTCTGCGTGTGCGTCTGCGTGTGCGTCTGCGTGTGCGTCGTGCGTGTGCGTCTGCGTGTGTTGCGTGTCGTTGCGTGTCGTCTGCGTGTGCGTTGCGTGTCGTCTGCGTGTGCGTGCGTGCGTGTGCGTCTGCGTGTGCGTCTGCGTGTGCGTCTGCGTGTGCGTCGTGCGTGTGCGTCTGCGTGTGCGTCTGCGTGTGCGTCTGCGTGTGCGTCTGTCGTGTGCGTCTGCGTGTGCGTCTGCGTGCGTTCGTGGTGTCGTTGTGTGCGTTGCGTGTGCGTTGCGTGTGCGTTGCGTGTGCGTCTGCGTGTGCGTCTGCGTGTGTCTGCGTGTGCGTCTGCGTGCGTGTCGTCTGCGTGTGCGTCTGCGTGTCGTCTGCGTGTGCGTCTGCGTGTGCGTCTGGTGCGTCTGTGTCGTCTGCGTGTCGTCTGCGTGTGCGTCTGCGTGTGCGTCTGCGTGTGTCTGCGTGTGCGTCTGCGTGTCGTCTGCGTGTGCGTCTGCGTGTGCGTCTGCGTGTGCGTCTGCGTGTGCGTCTGCGTGTGTCTGCGTGTGCGTGGTGCGTTGGTGCGTCTGCGTGTGCGTCTGCGTGTGCGTCTGCGTGTGCGTTCGTGGTCTGCGTGTGCGTCTGCGTGCGTCTGCGTGTGCGTCTGCTGTGCGTTGCGTGTGCGTGTGTGCGTCTGCGTGTGCGTCTGCGTGTGCGTCTGCGTGTGCGTCTGCGTGTGCGTCTGCGTGTTGCGTGTCTGCGTGTGCGTGTGAGTGTGCGTCTGCGTGTGCGTCTGCGTGTGCGTGTGCGTGTGAGTGAGCGTGTGCGTCTGCGTGTGCGTGCTGCGTGTGCGTCTGCGTGTGCGTGCGTTGCGTTGCTGCGTCTGCGTTGCGTCTGCGTGTGCGTCTGCGTGTGCGTCTGCGTGTGCGTCTGCGTGTGCGTCTGCGTGTGCGTCTGCGTGTGCGTCTGCGTGTGCGTCTGCGTGTGCGTCTGCGTGTGCGTCTGCGTGTCGTCTGCGTGTGCGTCTGCGTGTGCGTCTGCGTGTGCGTCTGCGTGTGCGTCTGCGTGTGCGTCTGCGTGTGCGTCTGCGTGTGCGTCTGCGTGTGCGTCTGCGTGTGCGTCTGCGTGTGCGTCTGCGTGTGCGTCTGCGTGTGCGTCTGCGTGTTGCGTTTCTGCGTGTGCGTCTGCGTGTGTTGCGTGTGCGTCTGCGTTGCGTCTGCGTGTGCGTCTGCGTGTGCGTCTGCGTGTGCGTCTGCTGTGCGTCTGCGTGTCGTCTGCGTGTGCGTCTGCGTGTCGTCTGCGTGTGCGTCTGCGTGTGCGTCTGCGTGTGCGTCTGCGTGTGCGTCTGCGTGTGCGTCTGCGTGTGCGTCTGTCGTGTGCGTCTGCGTGTGTCTGTCTTGCGTGTGCGTCTGCGTGTGCGTCTGCGTGTGCGTCTGCGTGTGCGTCTGCGTGTGCGTCTGCGTGTGCTGTCTTGCGTGTGCGTCTGCGTGTGCTGTCTGCGTGTGCGTCTGCGTGTGTTCTTGCGTCTGTGTCGTCTGCGTGTGCGTCTGTCGTGTGTGTCTGCGTGTGCGTCTGCGTGTCGTCTGCGTGTGCGTCTGCGTGTGCGTCTGCGTGTGTCTGCGTGTGCGTCTGCGTGTTGCGTTTCTGCGTGTGTCTGTGTGTGTGTGTCTGTGTGTCTGTGTGTATGTGTGTTTTGTGTTTGTATGTTGTATGTGTGTATGTGTGTATGTGTGTTTTGTGTGTATGTGTTATGTGTGTATGTTGTATGTATTAGTGTATCTATATATATATATATATATATATATATATATATATATATATATATATATATCACATAGCTCTCAGACCTTAAAGTCCTGGCTAAGTTCTGCCATCCTTCTATCCCCAGTGGCCTTAAGTCTTCTTCAAATGTTTCCAGCCATTTCTTCCGTGATCGCCTTCTCCTTCTTCTACCACCTCCTTTGTTCAGTACACTTTTTTCCCATCTGCTATCTGTCATTCTGGACACATGGCACAAACCATCGTAATCTAATTACCCTAACTTTCTGGCTTATCGCTGGTTTCAGATACAGTTGCTTAATCTCCAGATTTGTTCTTCTCCACAGGTTTCCTTGTTCCTTGATCCCCCAAAAAAAAATTTCTCAGTACTTTACGTTCCCAGGCATTCAATTTCTCCCTCTCTCCACGGCCCCCCTGACCCAGAAATCACAGCCATGCAGTACTGCTGGTTGTATTACCGTTTGGTATAATCTAAGCACCGCTGCCCATGAAACGTTTATGGCCCTGAGTAAGTTATGAAACGCTCCTACCGACCTACTCCCACCTTTCTTACTTACTGTTACACTCGAACTCTTCAACCTTTTCTGTTCTGTCACAATCTTGATTTGTGTTTGTCCCCCATGTCCAGATATTTAGTTTTTTCGTCGTTAATGCGTCCATGTTTGTTCGAGGGCTTTAAAAGTTCTGACGAGTTCGTTTTTGATCTAGCTATGAACACCACATCTTCCACGTAAGCGAGTACTTGGTTCCTATTGTCAAATATTGTCTCCTGGGTTCTTATTCCGCTCTCTGTAAATATCATTTCTAATAAAGTGATAAATAACACCGTTGACAGGGGGGTCTCCCTGCCTCAATCTTTTATTAACTTTGAATTTTCCGGACACTCTTTATTCTACTTCAATTCTGTTTTCCGTAGTTCTAAGTATCATTTCTACCAAATTAATTATCTTATTTGGTGCGTGGATTGTTCTGAGGGCATGATATAGCCTCCCTCGTATAACTGAATCATAGGCTTGTCTAAAGTCTATGAATAACATGTTTAAATTTAGTTTTTGATAATATGTGCTGCTTTGAATCATTTTTAAAACAAAAATATGATCAATTCTAAAAGCCTCCTTGGTTTTCTCCTATCTGCTTCGCTACGTAATCGTCCAGTCCGGTTCTAATAATTCTACCTAATACTTTGTATATTACGTCCAATAATGCCATGCCTCTGTAATTAGCACATTGCATTTTGTCTCCTTTTTTATGTATGGGGTGGATTACTGCCTGCTTCCAACCTTCGGGCATTTCTTCACTTTCCTTATTAACGTATTTTTTAGCAAAATAGTTAGTTCCTAACTCTATTTTTTTAAGCATTTTTGCATTCGTTTCTTCGCTTTTCGAAAATATCAAATCTAGGACTTGAAAATATAACATAAATACAAATATCACCAGAAATACTTCTTTAATTATTTGTTTATTAACAAATATAAGCCTAGTAACTAATAATATAACAATTTGAAGCATCCTGCCTCAAAGCTTTGATTTAACCCATTAAAGCCGAAATTATGGCTATGGATAATCGGAAAAACGTCATATCCATCTCCCATTAAACTTTTGAACCAAGAAATTTTGATTTGCACTGTTGAATGAATTGGTGCATCGTCCAATTCATATTTAATTCGTCCAAAAAATCGATCAATTATTTAAAAATTTCAAATATTATTCAGAGTTTAAGTTTCCAAGAAAAAAAAAAGAACCGGAAAGATAATTGTTCACCATTCCACACAAAACATTTGCTTTATACAAGTACTGGTCGCGACACTCAATGACGAAATTACGATTTTCAGAGGACCACCATCTGCAATTGTTCGAACTTACAGTGCCATTGAAAGTAAAGGTAGCCTCAGGTTAGGTCAAAGTCGCATTCCTTAAGTGTAGAGATGAATTTTGGTTTAGAAGGTCGAAAACTGTTATTTCGCAAAATTTGGTAAATGTTAGTTAATCGAAAAATTAAATTCATATTGGAAAACTAAGAGATTAACAGCTGTTTCTGGCTGATAGTTTTGGAAATTAGAGTTAATTAGTTAACCAATAAAAGCACTACAGTTTTTCTAGAATAGAACGTGAAGTGCAAGTTCTTGAATTTTTAATAACTGTTTTTGCAACTGACTACGCAAACCCATTGATTTGATTGTGCAGTTAATATACTTTATAACGGAGTTTCTTATTCATCCACAATTAGTTATTTACATTGTTTGTTATTTAATATTCGTAGTTAGGGTGAGATATTAGTTCTTGTGGTTTATGTGACTATCGCGATGCATTATTTTTTTAAATACATGTATTAACTTTATTATAATTATGTTCTTTATTGAAGATTACTTACCGCAAAGCAATTTATTTTCAGAGGACTCGTCCAAAAAGTTAGTTTTTATTTTCCTTAGATTGATAAGGGGTTAAATTTAAATGCATTTGCATACATGTTACATTAATGGTCATCGACCTTAAAGGTTAATGTTTAATGGAGTTTTATACTTTGTTTGCGAGGATTTATGAGCCCATACAATTTTTAAGTAAAAAGTTCAATATTGGAATACATTCTCAATTTCTTAATCATAAAATGCTAAACTACTGCATAAACGTAAATACAGTTGTAATTAGTATTGAAGTTAATTCAATTTTGGGGAAGACACAAGAACTTATGCTTTTGGAACATTTATAACACATTACGTTGTACATTCACAAATATTGTTGAGTTAATATTCTTTATGCCCTTTATGTGAATCTTTAGAATTGGTTTGATATTTTTTGCTTATGATTGTACCCATTTTGGTAATAGTTAACGTTTATGTAGAGTATACGAGGACGAAAGGAAAAGTTTAGGTGATTGCATTTTATATGCATTTTATATATTTATGCTAACATTAAGTAGCGTTGTTAATAAACAAAATTTGTTTAACGATTACTTGTTCATTATTTTGTATTTAATTAAATTGAATGAGCTACTTAAACAAATCGTAATGTTCTTTTCAGAATGTATATTTATTACGAATGTTGTGTTTTAAATTGAGCTTGTAATTTACTGAGTGGGTAAATTACCTTGTTTTATACGATCATTCTGGATTTTTAATATCTAGCCCAAGGCATTTTATTTTCAAAATTACGATCATAATGGCGCCTTATAAATTGTATTATCAAATTTGAGATTTATTGTATAGTAAGTGTGAATTTTTAAGCAATATTTCAGATATTTTACACGTTAACTATTATCTACGCTTTGTTCGGCGAGTTTAGTCGCCAACCTGTGTATTTTAATAAGCCCACGCGGCACCTAGTGCGGATTGGACATATAACAAAATTAGTTTAAAATTTGATTCTATATATTCGATATGATCGGTGTGTAATTAACCATTGGGAATGATAGAAAAAACAGATGATATGGTATAGACTAAATTATAGTGAGGGTACTCGCTTTGCTCACGTATATTTTTAATTTCTTCAGAAATACCACAGAGTATTACAACTGCTGATTCAACCATTAATAATTTCTTTATCGTTTTACTAAGCTTCATGTCGTTAATCGGCAGGTGTGCAATGTTAATTAATATAAATATTGATTTGTTTGGTATACACGGTGATTCAGATTTAATTACAATAACTTCAGGAATCAATAGAACACGTGAACATAATGGGGATTTCTCAACTATTATCTTAAACGCTTTCTTACCAGAGATAAATGGCGCCAAATGAATTTTTTTACTATTTTTTCTTAATATTTTCTAAACAGAAATAGGTACGATTTCCAACTTTGGCAGATGCACTAGATGAGCGATGGCCATTATTTTGCAGCGGTTTAATAACTAACTATATACCTATAAATATCTTATACTTTTTAAAATTAAAAATGCAGTGCAATAAGTGTAATCAATCATTTAAATGTGACAAATTTTTTTTTGTGTTTTTGTTTTGTTTGTCTATCTTGGAAGTAAAACATGTGCGTGTTAAATGCGGCAAATCGAAATCTTAACCAATTAAGTAGTGCACGGAGACGTGAAGTAAGTTGAGCATCTAAATGCGGGAAATGCCAACATGTTAATAAAAATCGTAAGTAATCAAGCAAGCAAAGTATCACGGCAACACACGTTACCGGTACAAAACACGTGCGGTTTAAAAGTGATTAGGTTGTAAAGAGCCATTTGCATGAGACCACGAACGTAATATAATAATATGAATTCTACAAAAAAACGTACTAATAAAAATGCCTGTACGACAATACTTTAGGGTGCTTAAATCATAAATACCTTTTTTTTGTCAGTATATTGCCACAAATATAAGATGCAAAAGACGTGACAATACATGGCAGAGCCGTAGATTAAAAAAAAAGAAATCCTCTGGGAGTGCAAATTCTAGGTACAGCTTGCAGATTATCTGATAAGTTCTTAAATATTTTTCTTTGATTGCAAATTCGAAACTTAATCCAACTTTTATTTTTGGTGCAATTAAAGTAAGGAGGGCTGACAGGGTTATCGTTGTTTATTATTTCCCTTCAATTAAATAAAAGTGAAATTTGAAAGATAGAAACGGTAAGTCACAATTCACGTCAATAATAAGAAAGATTTGATAAATAAATATTAAATTAAATAAACAACTATATATATATATATATATATATATATATATATTCATACAGTAAGTATACACTATATTATTTATATATTTCGGAAAGCTGTACAGTAGTGAGGAAAGTAAGGCTGAAGGGTTAAATAAGGAGAATGTAGAAGGAATGGTGAATAGAACTGAGAACGATATTGGAATAAATGAGGTAGAGAACAGTAGGAAGGTTGAAAAGCGGTAAAGGAGCAGGAATAGAGGAAATCATTGGTGAAATGCTAAAGTATGGAGGTGCAAAGCTTATACGAAGACTATTATTCAATGTATGTCTTAAGTGTGGAAAAGTGCCGAGGGACTGTACCACTTTATAAGGGCAAGAAGAACAAGAATGATTGCAAGAATTACATAGGAATAAGGTTGCTGTGCTTGGTCAAGTATTTGGAAGAATACTGATTGATAGAGTGTACAGAAACTATACAAACTAAGATTTGGGATGTGCTCGGTGGTTTCATGCTAGGGAGAGGATGTGTTGATCAGATGGTTGCTCTTCAGCAGGTGATCGAAAAGTGTTTAAGTGTAAAAAAGAAGCTGTGCTGTGTCTTTGTAGAACGGAGATAAGGGTGTAATAAACGGAATAACGGCAGTATACAACGGTAACCGGACATGTGTTAGGGCGAGGAGAAGTGTGAGTGAATACTTTAATATTGCGAAAAGAGTGCGACAAGGCTGTGTGATGTCACCGTGGTTGTTCAATGTATGCATGGATAAATGTGTTAGGTAAGCATGTACTGATACAAACGGTGTAATGGTTGGTGACGTACATGTACGAGTTCTGGTGTAAGCAGATGACACAGTCTTATTAAGTGATAGTGCGGATAGCTACAAACTGCTTTGAGGAAGTTTAATACAGTTTGTGAGAGCATGGACCTGAAGGTAAACGTGAACAAAACTAAGATTCTGGTGTTCAATTGGGACGGTGGAAAGGAGGGTAGAGTACTTGCTCTGCAAGATGAAATTGTGGAACTAGTGGACGGTTGAAAACGGTAAAGGAGCAGGTGTAGATGAAATCACTGGTGAAATGTTAACGTATGGAGGTGTAAAACTTATACGAAGATTGTGTGAATTATTCATGTATGCTTTAAGTGTGGAAAAGTGCCGAGGGATTGAAAGATCACGATCATTGTACCACCGTGTAAGGGTAAGGCGAACAAGGGTGATTGCAAGAACTACAGAGGAATGTTTGTTCAGTGTACCTGGTAAGAAGAATACTGATTGATAGAGTACGAGAAACTGCACAAACTAAGATTTGGGATGTGCAGGGTTGCTTCATTGTAGGGAGAAGACGTGTTGATCAGATGGTGATCGAAAATTGTGTAAGTGTAAAAAGAAAGCTGTACTGTGCGTTTGTAGATCTTGAGAAATCATACGAGAGAGTGAATAGGGAGAAGCTGTGGGAAATATTGAATGAATATGGCGTAACTAAAGGTGTGATAAACGGAATAAGGGCAGTATACAACGGTAGCCGAGTATGTGTTAGACTGAGAGGAGGTGTGACTGAATACTTTAATATAGTGCGACAATGTTGTCATGTCATCATGGTTTTTCAATGTATACATGGATAAATGTATTAGGCAAGCATGTACCGATACAAATGGTGTAATGGTTGATGACGCAAATGTGCGAGTTCTAGTGTATGCCAGTCTTATCGAGTGACAGTGCAGATGAGCTATAAACGGCTCTGAGGGAGTTTGATAGATGAAATTGAGGAACAAGTGGACGAAGGGTTAATGCTGGAAGAAGTGTGATTGGAAGTATGTGTACGGTAATCAGAAACGAAAGCATGAGGCTAGCTGCGAAACGAGCAATCTATAATGGCGTGTTTGTCCCGTCAGTACTGTATGGAAGTAAGACATGGGTATGTCAAAAAAAGCACGAAAGAAAAATAAATGCCGTGGATATGAGATTCGTGAGAAGTGCATTTGGTAAAACGAGATGGGATAAGTTAAAGAATGAGTGTATAATGACGGAGTGAGTCGAGGTAAAGGCGATGATGTATGTATATATATATATATATATATATATATATATATATATATATATATGTATATACAAGGTGCGGCATTAGTGCGTCGAAGGGTGTTAAATATTACCAGGGTGAATCAAACATACTTTTTTTAAAATGGGATACCCTATATATTATTTCAGATTAAGCTCATCTCCCCCATACTTCCAATATAGGATTTCATTACATTATACAGGGTATTTCAAAAGTTATGGTCAATTGAACGTGAAAATCATTCACATGTCAACGTCCTGTATACCCTAGACAGAACATCCTAACAATAATTTTTTCCAGTCATAACTTTTTGACATTGGTACAGTGTTACGAGAAAGTGCTATTTCTTTATTATTGCACCAATTGAATATAGAGCAAGCCAAAACTCGAACACACGATTTTGTCAATTTTTTCAAATGAATCACCCTGTATCTTATTTTAAAAAGTGAAAATATACTTTATTTTCTTTCATTTTTATTAAGCACCCCCTATAGCTAAAATCGCCAATTTCTGAGATATCTTCAATTTAATAACGGAAAGAGAGACAAATATGACAAATTATTATAATAAATTCAAAAACATCGGTTATTAAGACAAGAAAATTCTCATAAAATTAATAAATGTTCAAAATGTCCACCGAAACATCAATACAGCATTGCAGCCGATCTTGAAATTCTCGACTAACATTTCTTAACATTGCTGAAGAAGTGAATTTTACTTAACTCTGGTGAACGAGCTGGCCATGCAATGGGTCCTCCTCTTCCCAACCATCTTCCAGGAAAATGGGCATTAGGATAATTATGAAGTAATCTAGTGTGACGTACCGGAGCTCCATCGTGTAACACCCACATTCTTTGACAATTGTTAAGAGGAACGTTTGCCAAACGTAATGGTATATGATTTACTAAAAAGTCCAAATCAACCTGACTATTTACTGTTCAATTACGTGATCTCCAACTATATTACCCCAAACATTCAAAGACCACCTAGTTTGACTATGAGTTGTTATAAGATGGGGATTACTTGTCGAACAGTAATGGAAATTGTATCTATTCACAGTTCCATTTATGACACGTGGCTTCGTCTCCAAAGAGGACAAAATCAAAGAAATCCGCCTGATTGTGGATTTGTTGTTGAGCCCATTCACAAAAAGCCCTTCTGGGATAGTCATCTTCGAGTAACTCTTGATGCAACTGGATATGGTATGGATGCATCTTATTTTTACGCAGTATTCTTCGGAAGGACCTGTCACTAATATCATGCTGACGCGAGATTTCACGTGTACTAACATGTGGATGATGCGTTACTACAAGCATCACGTTAAATTCATTTTCCTCGTTAAGTACAGGTTTTGTCCTTTCCTTTTTTCATAAACTACTGAACCCGTACGATTACAACGATCTACTAACCGTTCCAACGTTCTCGGGTTGTCTTCGTACGGGTTATCTCTCTTTATAAATACTTTGTGCTAATAAACAATTTTTCATACATTCTCCCAATACCCATATCATGTCTGTTAATTCCTCAACAGGAAAGTTAATTTCAAACAGTATTTAAGTGTTTACAAATTAATAAACACTACACACTCTTAAAAGAAGTTTGCAAAATGACAAGCTACTAATTATTACTGAATAATATCTATCTGTCATTTGTTCACGGCTAACTTATAATAGAAATTGTTAAAAAAATCTCTTTCTGTTATTAAACTGAGAATAGAATTCACATGTCACATGGTACATTTTTGATTATTTTCATTGGTTAAAATTTAAAAACAAAATCGCAGAATAGGCTATTAAATCGATGATAATTTTATCATCGCATGTTGACTGTCACATGATTTTAATGCATAAAATAGTTTACTGTCAAAGTGACAAAAAGTTTCAAAGAAATAAATAATTGTATTGATTATCTTACAACTGTAATATTTACTATCAAAGTGCAGATCGTTTAAATTTGTCAACTTCAAAAAATATATTTTCTATTAACGTTCACTCGTTAAAACCTGCAGATAATTGAACGAGTGCTTCGTTCAATTTTCATCGGTGCTAATTCGAGCTATCACCGATGATAATCATAACACTAGTTATATTATCCCCGAAAATATCTCAGAAATGCACGATTTTAGCTATAGGGAGTGCTTAATAAAAATGAAAGAACGTAAAGTGTATTTTCACTTTTTAAAATAAAATACAGGGTGATTTATTTGAAAAAATTGACAAATCATGTGTTCCGAGTTTTGGCTGGCTCTATATTC
The DNA here is from genome assembly GCA_036346205.1 of Vesta saturnalis. Classification (NCBI taxonomy): domain Eukaryota; kingdom Metazoa; phylum Arthropoda; class Insecta; order Coleoptera; family Lampyridae; genus Vesta; species Vesta saturnalis. The sequence continues at coordinate 518,729 of JARFJB010002162.1, read as the reverse complement.
AATTGGTGCAATAATAAAGAAATAGCACTTTCTCGTAACACTGTCCCAATGTCAAAAAGTTATGCCTGGAAAAGATTATTGTTAGGTTGTTTTATCTAGGGTATACAGGACGTTGAAATGAGAATGATTTTCGTGTACAATTGACCATAACTTTTGAAATACCCTGTATAACGTAATGAAACCCTATAGTGGAAGTATGGAGGAGTTGAGCTTAATCTAAATTTGAAATAATATACAGGGTGATTGGTCGAAACCATTCATTAGAAGTATTAGGAGTTCCAGCCATGGCTGATTTCTGAAATTTTGTATCTGGACTAAGTGATTCATATTCTATTTAAGGAAAATATTTTCATGATGACTACACTTCCGGTTATACCGGAAGTAGCCATCAACTTTGTTATTTTAAATGGAATCGTACCCTTTTTATGGCATATTCGAATTGTACTCGCCATTTAAGTAGAAATTTTATCCATGTTCCCTATACTTAAATTTAATAGTTTTTGAGATTTAAATTTTTTTTCGAAAATTATTGGTTGAACACTATCACATTTGACAATGCCTACTGGCGCCATTTTTGGTACGAAGCAAGTAATATTGACGTTATGCATAGGGGTATCCTTAAGCTTTACGCTTATGCTTCCGGTACTGCCGAATTATCTACAGGGTGTTCAAAATGTGACTTCCATCTTTTGAAAATAAAAACCATCAAAACATAACTTTTTCAAATACAATGCCCAATATTTTCTTCCTTTAACGGATGCAGAATAAAATTCTGCATTGATTTGTATTAGCATTCCGTATACCTATCTTCGATAGTTTTTCTCATATTGAGGTATTTGTTAATTTCTTCTGAAATTCAAAACGATTTACCTGATTTTTCCATGGATAGCCATGGAAACCACAGCTAAGTTTGTTGTTAGTAACTGTCAATACCTTTTGTTGTGTTTCTGTGTTCGGTTTATCAAAATGGAAAATGGGAAGTATTCAAACAGGGATATTTTGAACTTATTTTATATTCATGGAGAATGTGATAAGATTATTAGCAGAACTTGCCGTTTGTTTAATGACCGATATCCTCATTTAACACCAATGAACAAGCACAAATTTAAGCGAATAGAGTCAAACTTTTACGGTATGGAACAGAGAAAGCTGCCAGAACACGATCAAAGCCTATTACTGGCGAAGAAGCTAATGAAGTTAATGTCCTAGCATATTTTAATAACTATCCCCACGGCTCGATACGATCTGCTGCAGAAGATTTGGGCCTGTCTTACTATTCCATACAATACATCTTAAAGAAGCATAAAATGCATGATTATTCGTTTACCTTGGTTCAAGCACTTCATCCAGGCGATAATTTCAAGCGAGTGGAATTTTGTGAGCAAATGTTAATCAGAATTCAGGAAGACCCGCTGTTTTTACGAAAAATAATTTGGACGGACGAAGCAAAATTTACCAGAGAAGGAATTGTTAATCGACGTAATTGGCACTATTGGGCGTCGGAAAACCCACATTTCAAGCGAGAATCAAATTTTCAAAACAAATTTAGTTTTAACGTGTTTTGTCTTGTCGTGTCTCTTTTCAAATTTATGATGAAAATTTGACAAGTATAAAATATTTGGAGATTCTGAGAACGGATGTCTCTGAATTTTAGAAAATCTGCCTCTTAATGTTGTACAATACTGCTGGTATCAAATGGAAGGAGCTTCTGCACATTCAACGCGTGACGATGATGAAGAGCTCACCAGTATGTTTGGTGATCAGTGGATCGGTCGAAACGGACCATGGCGGTGGCCTCCCCGATCTCCCGATCTAACTCCACTCGACTTCTACGTGTGGGGCGAAGTCAAGAATCAAGTATACGCCACTCCAGTCCACACAAGAGAAGACCTAGACTTAAGAGTAACGACGGCATTTCGCCAGTTAAATCGTCATCACGTCAAAAAAGCTTGCACGAAAGAAGTTCAGTCAAGACTTTTAGGTTGTCTTCAACAAAATGGAGGCCACATAGTAGAACATTTATAAAATTTTGAATTGTTTTTCTTACTTTCAATAATATTAATAGTTATTATTTGCATATTACTTTTATTCTCATCTTATTTGTTGACGAAATTTAACAGTTCTGTTTGATTTGATAAACTACATTAATGTAATTGGTTTCTGCATCTGTAGTAGGCTTCGGCCGTGGAGAAATCGAATTAATTTTTCTAAATTTCGGACAAGATTTTAGAAATACCTGAATAACTGAAAAACTGTTGAAGATAGGTATAGGGAATGCTAATACAAATCAATTGTATTTGAAAAAGTTAAGTTTTGATGGTTTTTATTTTCAAAAGATGGAAGTCACATTTTGAACACCCTGTAGATAATTCGGCAGTACCGGAAGCATCAGCGTAAAGCTTAAGGATACCCCTATGCATAACGTCAATATTACTTGCTTCGTACTAAAAATGGCGCCAGTAGGCATTGTCAAATGTCATAGTGTTCAACCAATAATTTTCGAAAAAAAATTTAAATCTCAAAAAATATTAAATTTAAGTATAGGGAACATTGATAAAATTTCTACTAAAATGGCGAGTACAGTTCGAATATGCCATACAAATGGTACGATTCGATTTAAAATAACAAAGTTGATGGCTACTTCCGGTATAACCGGAAGTGTAGTGCAGTGTAGTCCAGATACAAACTTTCAGAAAATAGCCATGGCCGGAACTCCTAATACTTCTAATGAATGGTTTCGACCAATCACCCTGTATAGGGTGTCTCATTAGAAAAAGTATGGTTGGTTCGCCTTTGTAATATGTACCACGCTGTAAATACGAAAATAATTTTATAATGTGAAGTTTGAAGTTGCCTATAATTTTGTAAATAACTTTTTCCATATCTCCTTTAATATTTCGACGCACTAATGCCGCACCCTGTATATATATATATATATATATATATATATATATATATATATAAGTAGTACGTTGGTTTGGTCACATTGCGAGAATGAACAACGCAAGATTAACGAAGCAAATATATGTGGGTGAGGTTAGAGGTAAGACCGAGCCTGGTAGGCCGCGTAAAACTGTGCTGAATGTAGTATAATGTATGATAAAAGAAAGAAAGATAAGATAAAGAGATAAAAGGACATGTCAGAGACAATGTATGAATCTTGCGGAAGCTAGAGTGGTATGCAGAGATAGTAAAGCATGTAGAAAGATTTTGAATGAACAATAAATGAGGAGGGATGGTTTTGCCTACCCTGCAAAGGAATGGCGTGAAGATTGTGTTATGAGCTTATTACAGTTAAAAAGTTTTGAGGTTACATTTTAGTAAATTTAAAATTATATTTTTAATTGAGAGTGTGACTATTTAAATTACAAAGATATCAATCTCTATTTAACCCAGATTGGTGTTCATATATTAACTAAAACGTGGAATTAGATATATGAGGTCATTCAATTTTAGTCTAGAGTTACCCAGATAAAATTTGAAAAGATTTATTTGAACAGGTAACCAAAACGGAATGGTTATAAATCTAAATTAATCAAGCACCAAAAATGTATTATCTCGAAATTGAATTTTCAGCAAGAATAATTCAATCGACCGTCAAACGTTTCCCATTTATATCCTCTGCGTTTTTGAATATATTCATGATTTTATTTTGTATTGTTGTATTGGAGGGTCGATAATCTCTAATCGTAAATGAAGTAGTACTTTTTATTCACACAAACCTAAACATTGTTATAAATCTTTTTATTTGATTCGCACAAGACTTGAATTGAGAAAAGTGTGAGTGGAAAATAAACCGAATTTGGGGGGAAAAATACGTGACACGCCGTTTGTTGTTTTCCTCTTTTAAGATTTCGACGCTGAGAAATTATTTTGTAGTAGAAAGGGCTTATTTTTCGATATAATAATTAGTTTTTTTTCTCGAATAAGTTGGAAAACTCGTTTTCTTGTTGAATTTATCCTAATGAATTCGTTTAACGAGTTCCGGTAGATTTCGCTTATAAAACTTTTTCTAACAAGAAGCGAAGTGATAAATTGATTAAATCTCTATCTATATAGTAAAACTTTGAAACTTATGACCAAGGGCCATAAATTAACCCTTTTAGCGTTATACCTAATGATATGGCACGAGTTTGCACCCTCGTTACTTTGTACTTTACCCCTATTATGTAAAATGCACGTGTCCACCCCTGCTTAATGGCAGGTTGTTAACTGCAATGGTAAAAAAATTTTTGCTTAACGCCTTTGCCGTGATTTCTATTCTATTACACGCCTAAAATTTTATATAGGTAAATTTTCATTATAATTAAACTGGGGAACGGGGAATTTGTTTTTTCTGTTTTAGGTCTGAATAAAGTTACTTGCAGGGATACCTGTTTTATTTATATCACAGTTAGTTATTGCTAAACGGAGGGTTGAAAAACAGATTTAGTTTTAAATTTAAAGTCAATGGCAACGGGTGTGGTTTTTTAATTTCAAAAGCCCCATCACTGCATAATTTTTTGGTTAATAATACTACTTAGACGTGTTATGCGACCCTTGCAAAGTTAATTAAATTGACTTTATGGCTTCTGAAATATACACATTTTCATTATTTTCTCTCTCTCGGTAATTTTAATTTAAATGAATTACATAATCCGAGAGTTGAATGTAAAAACACTCAATGTCGTAATTCATTTATACGACAGGATGGAGGAAAATTATGAAATGTGTTTTCAAATACATTTTCTTGACGGATATATATACACGTTTCGTAATATATTTACTATAAAAATGAAAAATTTTAGAACTTACTTTATCTCTCAAAAAGGAGCCTTTAAATGGAAATTCCATGCTATAAATTGAGGAAACGCTTCAATAAAGGTGTCAAGAACATATTTATGAAATTTCAAATGATAGTAGGATCTTACTTTATAGATATAGAAAATAAAATTGAGTTTGACGTATATACTTTTTCCAAAGTTTTCTTTGTATGAATTTGAATATCTATGCATAGGTATCGTTTTTTTATTGATTTTTACTCCTAACTTTTAAACTGATTAAAGGTAGCTCATTTTATTACTGAAATACCTTTGATGTTTGTGTGTCTCGGAACAAAATTCAAGTATCGCTAATATAAAACTTCAATGTTAGTGTAAGTATACAGGGTGGGTGGCTCCCTAGTTTTAAATGTCTCTAACGTTTTTGTTAACGAATATTTTCATACGAAACAAGTTGTGCTCGGTTTTCAGGTCCACGAGAATGTGTGTATCACAATAAAATTCCACATATTTGCGTTGTCGACCAAGCGACGCACCGTGATTCTGTTTACAATTATACAGTAAGGTGCGAAAGTCCTGTCATCACCCCCTATTTGTGTGATGGTTGTATGTGTTGTATGTGTATTTGCGAACATGCCACAGCATATGTTGATAGTTACAGTTTTAGGTTGTTTAGTGGTCCAGAATATCAATATGGACACCGTCATTGTCACGGCACAAAATGGTGTGGTGTCAGGCCCTGTGTGAGATTTTCCGAAGAATAGGCAGGGTGATATCCCTGAATGCCTCCCTAACAGCTTCCTTCAATTCTTCAACAGACTAATATCGTTATTTCAAGACCTTCTGCTTAATTATTCCCCACAGAGAATTGTCGCATGATGTCAGATCTGGACTCCTGGGAGGCCACTCGATCGGCGCTGGCAGATGCTGCGATCCTCTCCCTATCCACTTTGTAGCACTTCATTCAAGAATTCTCGGACACGCAGAGCGTAGTGAGCAGGAGCTCCATCTTGTTGAAGCCAACTGTCATCAAAAATGTTCAGTCTTTGAAGCTGTGGAATGAACCATTCCTGCAACATTTCCAAATAAGAATGTTGATTGACAGTACCGTAAAAAAATACGGCCCTATCAGATGCCTACTAGACATTGCTGCCCAGATCATAACGTGGTGGATTTTTCTCTAACTCTTCATAATAATATGGATTTTCTTTGCTCCAGAGAAAATACCCCTATTCCGAGAAGATCGGTAAATGGCACATTCGTCTGAGAAGAAAACTTTGCCTCGCTGCGGGAGTGTCACAAACACATCGAGTAATCTTGAGCAAGCTTCATGTCTTCGCCGAATGTCCTCATCACTCAACTCGTTTACGAATGTTGGCTTAAAACATTTTAGTTCCAGATCTTTTTTCATGTGTGTCAGCATAGTCGTTTTTGGAATTCCAAGTTCTGAAGATGTTTTTCGCAATGATTTCTTGGGAGATCTGGTCACAGAATCCGCCACTGCTGCACAAGTTTCTTGTCGTGTTGATGGTCGACCTGTCCTCTTTCCATCCAGAACGTATCCAGTTGTGAACAGTTTATGTTGCCATCGCAGTATCGTTCTCTTGGGTGGCGCTTCTTTATTGAATCGTGCCGCAAAATCCCCTTGCACATCTCTCATGGTTTTCCCGGAGTGTGCACGTTCATGAGCCCATGCACTTGCAAAAACACGTTCTTCCACACTATACGTACTTGTGTCCATCTACTGAAAAGAAAAATTACATATAAGTATGCATCATAACACAAAAAGGGGGTGACAGGACTTTCGGACCTTACTGTAGGATGACAAAAATGAATTTTTTGTTAAGTTACAAAATTGTTCAAAATATTATAAACGACAATCAACACTATGTAAACATTCCAAATACGCATTTCCACAGAACATTTCGTTTAGTAATGTATGATCCAAACTCATGAGAAGCTCTCGCAGCTAGGAACAAACACGTCTAGATGGCAACTTTATCGAAAGTATTAGAAAAAGTTAACTTTGTTCAGTTGCAGCTTATGCCACCAAAAATAATTTTATGCCATTTATACAATCGGGTTTTCGTGCAGGATATAGCAGCACCACAGCCATGTTGAAAATGACTAATGATATCTTGCCAGCTTCTGATAAAGGTTATCTTACTATACTTATCTCATTCGATTATTCTAAGGCGTTTGACATGGTCGAACATGCAATGCCGTTAAAAATTCTACAACATTTAAAGTTAAGTACAAGTGCAATTTCATTTTTTGAAAGTTACCTAGTCAATAGATCCCAAAGAGTTATTCTTCGAGATGAAGTATCAAATCCACTAGACCTACATGAACCTGGCACCCCACATTAAAATTATGCAATTATTTTGATTGCATCTGATTTATAATAGTTTGTACCTGTTAGTACCACCTTTTCTACCTTTTGTACCTCAAGGTGTTCAAATTTAACTCGGGGTTAAAAAATGTTAGCACCCCATTTGAATACTTTTTATCGTTCATGACGGTATTCGAGAGAGGATCGTTTATACCTAATTGTACCATTTTCCCTTTGGTTTGTACCTCAAGGGGTTGGTTTGTACCGAATTTCCAAATTTTTTAAAAGGGTAAACTTTTTCGTTTAAGGAGATTTTCAAAATCAGGAAGCGGGTACTGTTTCGTTTTCGTTTGTACCAGTTTGTACCGCTTTTTTCCTTCGCATTTCAAGCACCCCACTTTAATTTCTTTTATTGTTTTCGACGGAATTCGAGAGAGCATCGATTGTACTCCATTGTACCATTTTTCCTTTGTCATACACATTGTCATACAGCTTATATACAGGGAGGCCAAGCGAGGAGGTGTGGAAGATTGTATAAAGACGAAATAAGTTAGATAAATGATTTTTGGACCAGGGAAAGATCAATAGGCACTACATTGTAAAAATATTTTTGATCATACAGGGTGTTTCATGTTATTGGAGCAAACTAAACATACTTTTTTACGTGGAACACCTTATATATTATTACATTTTTGGAGCCCATAAAATACGCTTTCATTTAATGTCAAATTGTATGGGTTTATCTCCTTTGGTTTAAGTGATATTCAATTGTTTTTAAAAAAATATATCCCACTTGCGGGCGCCGCCACTGATTTGTTAGGCGACTTTTTGCAGAAAATTGTTTGTGGTGATGTAGTATTTTGAAATTTTTTACAGGGCGTGTCGCTGTTTGTAAATACAACTTTTTATTTTCTTACCCCAAACTGTTCATGTTATTCGATGCCTTGTTTTTCATCAAGCATGTCTTATACCTAGAATTAATAATTTTCAAAATATTTTCAGTTTATTTGTGAAATTGCGAATATAATACAAAAAGACTGAAAATAGAGGTATTAAGTTGGCCATGGGATTGTAGTTTCTTACTAAAAAAATTTTTCAAGTAAAAATATGAGTTAATATAATAATAACAAATTGATTTACGGAATTATTTTAAATTTAACAGACATTTTTGAACAAAATTAATGCATAAAACACTTGCTTCTAGGCAAATTTAAATCGGTCCTAAGTAAAATTTCTGAAGTACTCAATTTGATTACGTTTAGATCAACGATTTCATTTTTTACGTCTTTTTGTAAATGTAAACGTGTAAAGATGATCATGGAATTGTAGTTTCATGCTAAAGAATTGTTTACTAGTTCTAGTATAAGAAATGCTTGATGAAAAAGAAAGAATATCAAACAAAGCATCGAATGACATGAACATCACGGGGTGTACTCTTTAGAAAATTAAAAAAAAGAAAGTTGTTTTTACAGTGCCATGCCCTGTACATTATTAAAAAAAGTCTGAAAATTAAGATATTTCAAAATACTACAGGACCACCAGAAATTTTTTTTCATTGTAAAATAAACAAAAGTCGCCTAACAAATTAGTGGCGGCCACCGCAAGTGGGATAATTTTTTTCGAAAAACAATTGAATATCTTTAAAATCAAAAGGAGATAGACCTATATAATTTGGTATCAAATGAAAGCGTATTTTATGGGCTTTCCGAAATTGTAATAATATTCAGGATTTCATTAAAAAATATGTTTAGTTTGCTCCAACAATATGAAACACCCTGTACGATCAAAAATATATTTAAAATGCAGTAACTATTGATCCGTGATCCAAAAATCATTTCTGTAACATATTTCGTCTTTGTTCAATTCTTCATCCCCTCCTCGTTTGACCACCCTGTATATTAAACATCTGAGAGTTTCGTCAAAAGCGACTAAAATTATTAAAATAAAAATAGGGTTTAACCATTGGTTAAATTTGTACTCCTTGAAATATGAATGAAAAGAAAGTGGTACAAACCGGTACAAACAAAAACGAAGCAGTATCCCTGATTTTGAAAATCTTTTCAAACGAAAAAGTTACCCTTTTAAAAAATTTCGAAATTGGGTACAAGCCAACCCCTTTAAGGTACAAACAAAAGGAAAAATTGTACAATTAGGTACAAACGATCCTCTCTCGAATACCGTCATGAACGATAAAAAATATTCAAATGGGGTACTAACATTATTTAACCCCGAGTTAAATGTGAACACCTTGAGGTACAAAAGGTAAAAATTGTGGTACTAACGGGTACAAACTATTATAAATCAGAAGCAATCAGAATAATTTCATTATTTTAATGTGGGGTGCCAAGTTCATGTAGGTATCCACTAGATGTAAAAAGAGGGGTGCCACAAGGTTCCATATTTGCGCCATTGCTTTTCGTTTTACACCTCAATTTTAATTAACTCCATCACTCGCTGCTCGATTTATCCGCATGCAGATGACCTTCAGTATTATTCTTTCAAACTTAATGATGTAGTAGACGCTGTCGAAACCCGTAATTCTGACTCGAATAAAATTTACTAATTTTCTCAACAACTTCATCTTAAACTTAATCCTGAAAAATCAGCTGCTCATTTATTTGGTAACAAAAATCATATAACAAAATTTAAAAAATCTTACAAGTTACAATTAGGGCTCCTTATTAGAATACAAATTCAAATTTCCCGCCATAACCAATCAGAATGCTGAGCCTTAGTCCTCCAATCAGAGCACAGCTGCTGACTAATGGGGCTAAGGACCAATCAGAAGCCAGAGGGGTGGGCTCAACCAATCAGGTAAAATGAATAGGCGTGGTCTAGTCTTAGCCCCGCCTCAATGCACGTACAACCAATCAGGTAAAAGGAATGGGTCTTAGCCCCGCCTTAATGAAGACAAGGGCCTTATCTAGTCTTAACCTCCCTCTTAACCCTGCCAAAATGGCCTCTAGACCACACCCTAGGAGCATCCAACACCCCTAACCAGGGGGTTAGACCGCCAAAAAGACTCTTAACATGGCCAAAATAACCTTGAACGCCCCCGAAAAGAAGCCGACCCCACACCACGCTCTACTCCAGACCTCCACCCTGACTCCCGCCACTCCATTTTGTCCTAAAGTGGGCCCATTCTACTTATACGTAATAAGTATAACGAAAATCGGTATTGCAAACTTTTCATGTTGCATTTTTAACAAATTAAAATTTGTAATCCAAAATTAGTGTTTAATTAATTTTTTCCAACGATTATTGCGATTTCCGCTTAACAAATAATAATTATTTCACCATTATGGGTGTATGTTTAATTAGAGCACTTTTTTTATAAATTAAGAGTACTTACGTAAATTGTACCTCTATTCTTAGAAATTGAAATTCGCTAATTATTCAACTTAGTTTTCAATTCGAAAACTTTCTCAAAACGAAATAATTAGTTTAATTCAATTCAATCTGAATTGTACAAATTCTTCTGCGCTCTTGGTATTAAGTAATCATTCTAACATGAACGTACTAATACGGAAATGGTAGTAATCCTTTCATTAGGGGAATTAAAATAAAATATAGATCTTAGGAATTATAAAAGAACATAAATTTCTTTGGAATCTCTTATGAAATTTCATACTTTGAACTTTCTCGGTGGTCTTCTATATATTTTAACTGCTTATGTACAAAATCCGTATTGAGTTTGTTTATAATTATCGTCTTAAAACTTGATAGCTTGATTCAAGTTAGGTATTATATGAAAATCCAAAATAATTTAGCGCCTTCATCTCCCATTTATTGTATTTCGTGTAAATATATAACTTTTTTATTATGTAGGATTAGTCCATCCCTATTGTGTGTATGTGTTTTTTTTTGTTTAGCTGTATGAATAAATAAGATAATCGTAAAAGGTGCACACCCACATTCTGCTTACCGTTTATCGATTCCTTTTTTGTGTCATAATGTCATTTATTATTTGATATCTAGGACAAGTAATTTAGAAGATTGTTTTTATTGTCAATTTTTAGTTTCTTTTTACATCCAAGACTTCTCTATATATTAAGGGTTGATATGCAAATATTTACGTCACACTTGACCTATTTCTTAGCGAAGTAATTTTCCTTATATGAAACTCATTTTGTATACCAGTTGTATAAGAACAAAGTAATAAAAATAATATGTTTTACGTCGTACAAAGAACTCATTTTCTTTGTGTGTTGCTTGGAACTAAGTTAATTTTGTTGTAAATTTGATTAACTCTGACTCTCATACGAAAGCGCTATTACTTTTTGAAACATTTTTTTTATATCTAAATGAACTTTATTGCTCATTACAATACTGTTACATCAAGTAGGCAGAAATGCGTATTCGTAATAAGGTTGGAGAATGTGATTTTGACATTTATACGTTTAATTCTATTTAAATTTGATACATATGGATTTTTTCAGAATAGTTTTTCGGATTAACTACATTTGTGTGAAGTTAGCTTTTCAATAGTGATTCTCAATCTAGATCAAGTTCGTATGAAAATATTAATCGATCGATTGGCATTTGGAGAATCGCGCACTGGTTCGGGTTTTCTGAAAGTTAATTACATTGATAAGATTAATAAAGTAAGGATATTTGTAATATTTTTTTCATTGTACAGAGCGACTCTCAGTGAGCTGCCTCGATAGATCTTGCGAAAAGTATAAATAGGAAAATTCTGATCCCTATCTTATTATTTTATCGCGATTAACATTAAAAATAATGATATACTTTCATAACATTCCCTATACCTAAACTTCATCATTCTCGTTTAAATGATTTTTTATCGCTTTTATCGCTTAGTATCCACATACACGAAAACCATCACCGTAAACAGTCGAGAAAATCATTGAAAACTACAAAAATTATGTTTGGTTAAAGTGAGAATTGAAAGAGATTGTTGACAGTTATAATGTAGAAATTGCTATTTTACTGCTAAACAGAAAATTTTCTAAGGAAACAAAATAAAATAAAACTATTTAAGATGCTGTTCAAAATTACGCCCTTCGTATTCGAGACATTTAATACACGTAAATTTTGTTGCTGCTCTTAACAACGAAACGTATCTTACATTCGTATAGCAAATACAAATGTTTCTTCCTCTCGGAAACCAACTTAAAGAAAGATAAATTTTCACTTATATAAAAAAAGGTAAGTTGCACCACGGCCTAGCTCAATACATTACTTAGAAAACTTACTATAAATTGAGAGCTTTTTTCTTTATAAGGTCATAAGGGAGTCAGAGATATTTCCATAGCTATAACCACTGAAGAAAGTCAGGCGCCAGTAATTTTGTTGGTTAAATAATTAAAATACTATAAAAAATGAGAAAGTTGTACTTTAATACCACATGTAATCCTAGTAAAGAGCACAACAGCTGTATTTATTGCTGTATTTAATAAAGCAAACTAATATCTGCTGGTTAATTTCAGTATAGAAGCAAATAAATCAGTACTTAACTTCTCGCGAAGCTTTACGATAGTAAACTAATTCTTAATCGATACCTTAGCTATACATAAAATGTAATCTATTTTTTAGTAAAATTATTTCAAAATGAAAGATGATTGAAACCTCATTGTAATAACAAAGTTTATTTTGACCTATGTCAAGGTTATGCACTCAAATGTTTTTTATCTTAGAAAACACTAACCGAAGTCATTTGTTTTATTTTTATTATAACAGTATTAAAAGTTCCGAAACAATATTAGGCTATTATAAGTTTTTGTTATGAACGAATTAAATATTAGGCTAGTTTTACTTTAGTGTTCGTAAATCAATTCATCTAATTTGTCAACTTAATAAAAACGTAATTTGCACTAAAAAGAATGCGTATTTGTACTTTCACATTCAAAATAAAGTTACTGTATTATATCGAAACGAATTGCTGTTGAGAACTTCATTTCGTGACAAAAACATCAGGCCAGGTAAGCTAATTTCAATAATGTGAAGGTAAAAGTAATGTAATCTCGACCCAGGGCAACCAGTACAGATATGTTGTGGCTACTAAAGCGGGAATAATAGCATACGTAGTTAATAACAGGCGTAACGTGGCCTGTCTCCATATTTAATGACACGAAAACAAAAGGTATCTCTAACTATTTCTTTAAGATAACGTATTACATCATGGCGTCATTCATCACGTTTCTTTCAACATGAAATATAACCATATATCTTCAATTTAAAACGGTACGAAATTTTCTTAATGCAAGGTGGAGGGAGTTTCCCTATTACATATAATAAATTAATACAAAAATGTAATTAAAAGGAGTTGTATACCTTACTCAGGGAAGTAAACTTAAAATACGAAGGTATGCATTTCAAGGCAGGAGGAACGGAAGTGAAAATTGTAGCTTCGCGTTGCGCTTAAAATAGAAATTGATGTGGCTACATACCCATTACAGACGATAAAAATATATACACTGTTATTCGCAATTATATACACTAATATCGACTTATCCACTAAAATTTAATTATTTGAAGAAAAAATACTACAATATGCCTAAACATACACCAATAATGTAAATTATATTTAGAAATAATAACAAATCCAAACTAGGTGAATGCTAGTGCATTACAGGACTTCTTTGCAAAACACTAAAAAATATATGGGGTGTTTTCATATCTTTGAAATATTCAGCTGTTTTAGAAATATTTAATAAAAACAATAAACTGACCCTAATAAACCCCTCATCTCCGAGATATCCAGACATCATGGCCGATCTTGACGAAACTTGGCCAAAAGTTGTAAAATGAGCCAATAAGTCGATTTAGCGATAGTGAAAAACAGTCGATTGCATACCTACATATGTTTTATATCATTTTAAAGCAAATTTCGCTTTCTTTCAAATAACGTAAGAATATATGTACATATGTTATACCAGCAATACGAGAAATGAGAAGTTTATTTCCAAAATCCCAAGTTTATAACCAAAATAGTTAGAAAGTTATAACAGTATCAATATTAAATATTTCAAAATTCATATCTTCTATACTAGTAGCTGTAGAAGAAACAGGTTAGTTGCATTCACAAGAGTGGCTGGTTGCCTAGAAAATATATATATAAAAAAAATGCTTGGAGAGAATTTTGAATAAATCAATTTCGAATAAGTTTGACTCCTTAAATGTAGGCAAATTTATACCATAATTTATTACCTAAAGATATCTTATTAAAGAACCTTTATTTAACCACACATATCTATTTCCGATTCTTTTATATCTTGAACGGTATCGGAAATATATATTTCTACAAAAAAAAAATGTATATGTGACTGTAACTGCGGCCATATTCAATTTTGAAAGGTTTAAAAAATTGCATTTCATGCGAGTTATTGATGACTTGAATTTCAATCTTCTATGTTAAAATTTGAACATTTGCCCCCAAAGTAACACCCTTATTTTCACCCCCTGTATACCTATTGCGTTTAAAAGCTTGTTTTGTCGACATAATTGTCTCGTAGGCCTTCACTCCAAATTTCATCAAAACCATCCCTACTGTTTCGGCTGACGAGTCTCCACGGACACACAGACATTTTGAAAAATTAAAAAAAATTTTTTTTTTGGTTCAGGGAGTCGTTAAAAAACATTAAAATATCGCAACGTATTTTTTCGATTTTTTTGACCGCAGTACTTTCTTGTTTAGCAAGAAAGTAAAAATTGCATTTCTTATAGTTCCTCAAATAAAAAAGTTTAGCGAGTTGAAGGTACTACTTTTTCTAAATTTCGCTTCATCGCTTCAAAATATATTTTTTAAGAAATTGTCATCATCATGATGTTGCGTTAAAATAAATGCATAAAAATGCACATTTTTAAAAATCATAAAAATAATAAAAAATAATGGTTTCATTTAAAAAAAACTGACTTTCCGGATTTTAGATATCAATTTTCATTCATTCATCATTTTTGTGGACACCCCCTAAGAAAAATGTACTAGTTTCGTAACAGAAACTGGAAAACACTAAAAAGTAACGAGGGATTTATTTAAATTAAAAAGTCCTAAAAATGTCATTTTTTGTATTAAATGTGAAATATTTTGGAAACCATTTAAGACAGGTAAAAACTGTGTTATGTAATAGAGATCTAGAATTTGATGTAGAATCTAAATTTGTAACAAAAATGTAGGGTGTTCCATTTAAAATAATGCAGTTCGAACCGTCTTCCGGTATAATCGGAAGTGCTCCGAACTTGGAATTATTTTAGCCGAATTCCCCTAATGTCAATCTCATACTTCCAAACTTTCAGAATTTTCCTATTTATACTTTTCGTAATATTTATCGACGCAGTTTCTGGAGAGTCTCCCTGTATATCAAAATAGGAAAATAATTGAGCTTTAAAGTATTGAGGCTAGCAAACGTATCTGTTTGCGAGACTATTGTCGGCACAAAAAGTATATATACTCGAGTTCGAAGCTAAATGAAAAAATAACCATTGGGCCGATTCGAATGGGCTTGGTGTCAAATTAAAGCCTGTTTTTCCTACGCTGTGTAGGTGTTGTAACAACAAAGAGTTTAGAGGTACATAAGAATAAAACTACGAGATCAAATGGTACGAAATTTTAGTATGTTGCAAATTCAACCTTTTTTTTATATTAGTGTTTTATCAAAATCTGATTTTTGGAGACGCCAGAGACGCTTTGGTCGTACATTGCATTCTCGGGAATGGTAGGTCGCAGCTTAGCATTAGGCTTACTCGAATGTCTTCGTTGTAATATCAATAATAATATAAGACTCATTTAATAACCAAAATTTTGTCATGTTTTGGAAACAATTTTAATTAATTGCAGTTTTTACATTACAGCTTCGGCAACCAACAGCGCCTGTAAATTGTTGGCAAAAAAAATTATAAAATCAGAGATACTTGCATACACTGACGCCTAGAGCGTGAAGAGTAACATTCTAATGGACTCAGAACACAGGCGCGGCCAGAGACTTATTGTTCGTTGTCAATAGTTTTGTTTTGATGTACCTCTAAACTTATCTTTGACGTCGCAAACCCCAAAAAGAAAGTGCATTTAATAAAAAGTTGTTACAGCTAAGCAACATAGAAACAATCAGGCTAATTTGACACCAAGGGTTATTTTTTTTTATTCGGCTTCAAACTCCAGGATCTATGTTATCCCGCCTACAGCAGGTCGTGTGACGTCTGTAGTAGCCCTTATAAACTTTCATAAGCTCTGAGCATAAACACCGAGCTGGTGGTGACACAACCTGCTTAACGTTCGGGAGGTAATGGGTTCGATTCCCGTTACCGTCTACCTTGTATGAGGTTTTTTCAGGGGGTTTTCCTCATACACATGTAGCGGCATAGTCACTGCGTATATGCACACCATGTGTGGCTACTTAGGCGAATGCTGGGGTAGTATTTTTCCCCTCAGAACCCTGACTCCGTTCATTCCGATCCTATCCTGACCACATCCATGAAGTCGGTATTGCATAATACCGACAAACAATAAGAGAATCCTAAGTTACATTTTACGAACTTTGTGATGGTCGTTTTTTATTACGGCCCGGAAAAAAATAATCAAGAAAACCAGACAGTTTAAGAATCAATAATCATTTCACAAGTAAATTAAAAATCCAACAAATACATAAACGAGAGGATCAATTTATAAATCCAGCACACAAAATTAAATTAAAAAATCAGTCAGTTTAACAAATACACAAACATTTTAAAATTTAATTATAAACAAACTATACAACGGATCATTATAATTCTAATAGAACCCGAAAGTCTCCAAGTTTTTTCATACATCACAAATGTTGAATGTATCCACCCTGGCTGATACGGCAGACACCTAACCGATAATCAAATTCATTCCACGCACGTGTCAGCATGTCACGATCAATCTGTGCCACAAATCCCCACAAGAAAAAATGTTAGATCTGTGCTCTAGGTAGCCAACGCATTAACGCGACATAGTCTTGTCCAAATCATCCTATTCAACGTTGTGTTGAGATAGCCTCATACGTCATTATGGAGATGTGCCGGACAGCCATCTTGTTGAATCACGTAATCATCACTGTCTTCATTCACCTGTGGCATCAGCAAATTTTCCAGCATGTCTAAGTTCCAGTGATGGTGCGCTCTATGAAAAAAAAAATGGTCCGTACAACTTCATCTTAGAAATTGCACAGAAAACCTTAGGCGAATCTCATACATGCTCAATTATGGCGTGGAGATTTTCAGTCCCCGAGATCCGAACATTGTGCCCATGTACCTTTCCGGGCTGATGAAATGTAGCTTCGTCGGAAAAGATGAGTCTGTCTGCGAAATCATCAACTTCAAACCTTTCTTGCATTTCAGTGCAGAAGTTGGCACGGACTTGTGTGTCATAACGTTGCGAGCCTGATGTAGCTGAAGCTTGTAGGCTGTACACCTTATCCTCTTGCGGAGAATTCGCCACAATTATGTTTGTTTTATTCAGTCCAAGTTGTAAACTTCCTACGTTTAATGGACTTTTGGAGGCTACGCCCATACGCTTCTCTGACGCGATCCACTTTTTCTTGACTTGGTCCTGGGCGTCCTGGCCGATGGTTGATACATAGGTAGCCTTCATCCCGAAATGTCTCATACCATGTTCTTATGCTATTGTAAAGAGGCGGCTTCTTGTTGAATTGTACTGCAAATCGTCGTTGTACAGTCACAACGGAGGATGTTTTTGCATATTCTAAAACGCAAAAAGATTTTTCACGTTTATGTAACGCCATATTGACAGTTTGTTACTTGTTATTGTTCCCGCTTCTAAGGAACTTGCAGAGTTTCTGGTTCTATTAGCATAAGAATTATTATGATCCATATAATTTGTTTGTAATGAAATTTTAAAATGTTTCACAGAATTATTAAAGACGCTCTATATAATTCCACGATATTTATAATTAAATTCTGCATAAAATCAGCTTTACACATAATACATAAATTAACCATTAAAACAACACATCAAATTAAATATTGAACAGTAAAGTACAAATAAATTAGTTTACATTACAGTGATACAAAGAATCAGGCTGTAACGTAATAAATGGGGTTATTGTAATCAGCTAACTTTTCAAACGTCTTTTCTATTTTGTGGACATCATTGTGAACTTGTTTTCCACACTTCAACAAATTCCGCCTTTCGTTTACTTGTTCTAGTTGTAACTTTATTTGCCACAAGCTTCTACATTTGCTACAATTTTATTACACAAAATTTTTGGTGAAAATCAAGGAGTGTGTGAAATACCATGTAATGAATGCGCACGTACATACATTGGTCAAACTAAGCTCAACTGACGTGTTAGAGCAATAAATACTTAAGTTACATATATAACCCTACTTAATCATTGGCAACCCATCACCTAGAAATTGGACATCATATTCATTCATTCATATCTGTTCCTAGTATAGCTTGAAGCATGTTTCAGCATCTTGAAAAGGAAGCATCTTGAAACAGATCCTTTATCTGTCTCATTACTTATTAATGGAACAATTAGTTGTGTCTTTTTTGAGTAGAAGCAAAGGACTGACCCTCTTGCGGCTTAATTATAAGTTAGCATACGGTTTGAAACGCCCTCTTGTATAATTAGAAGTTGACGTACAGCTTGGAACACTGCCGGTCTCTGAGCCGCACTACACTACAAGCCTCATTTCTAATAGCTCCGATTTGCCCTGGATCCTACATCCAGCGTTTATGGCTCCTAGAAACCACTGTTTCTAACAGACATCCCCATGTCAAAAATCAGGGCGTTCTTTTATGGTATAATTAAAGTTAAGTATACGACTTACAGACCCAACGTTTCACTTAGAAGCTACCAGACAGTTAACTTCCTAAGCAACTTCCACTTTTTGGTTTATGGGCTCTCCCGAGGTTAGAAACTTACGTTCATGTGATGTTGAGTATCAAATCGCTGTAGTTTAAGAGGGTTATACTAAAGATACGAGAAGTCACGCCTAAAACAGTTGCTGCAAAAATAGCCGAATTACTGTTAAACAAAAAAGCTAGAACGGTATCTAAAAATTGTTGATGTTCAAAGAAGGTGGCAAAAATGCTGAGTAAGATGAATAAGCGCAACACCAGGCGAATCAAAAGATTGATTTAATTATAGTATGTATTAGTACAAATTCTGTAAAACTGAACAAAAATCAAAAAAACTAACCAAAACTGAAAACTCTGAAACAACCCAAGCAAGTCAAAACATACCAAATCAACTAAAACATGCAGAACATTTAGCCAATACACATATACGCAAACACCCAAGCATGTAAACCCCGCAAACATACAACTCTGCAACCAAAGAAAGCATCAACCAAGTTAGCGGTTTAACATGTAAACTCTGTAAAGAAACACACAAGCAAACATGCAAGTATGCAAAAACAAAGGAATCTAGAACATGCAATTAGAGACCAGCGTCCAAATTAAACAAGTTATTTTAACTTACAACACTTGAAACAAAGGAACTGATAAAACACTGAAATATCCAGAGCAGGGGTGTAATTTGGTCTTAGCATTTTTTGTGATTACATAATAAGTGAGTAACCGGATTTTTCTTGGAGTTATGTAATTAGTGTGATTCTTGGCCGAAATTAACATTTTGGACTTGCATCTCGAATCTAGTTTCTAAAGGTATAAATAAGGCGTTTTTCACTTCAACAAGGACAAATGGCCCATCTGTGGATGAGTTATCGAATAATGCGTGATCCACCGGTGGATTATACACCGTGTGATTTTAGACTAAGGTCCTCTCTTCCAAAATGACTTTAGGTATAAAAACAATCTTTCAGCGTGGAACCATCTACTAAAAGGACCTTAGCTGTAAAAACGATATTATACCCTGAAAAAAGCTTCTGGCAAAGAGATTTTGGAAGTATAAACAAGATTCAGCATGTTGACTTGAACATCGAAGACCGATGCAAGTCGAAGATATTGATTTGAAACCAACTTCTGTCAAAAGGACCTTCGATATGGAAATAAGATGCAAGATGTTGATTTTAATCTCGAAAACCTCTATTCAACTTATCAATTTGTAATCTGTAATTCTGAATTTTCAAATGCATGGGAAACCGTGTTGAATCATATTTTTAATTAAAACTCATAAGCGAATCCATAGGTGGATAGTGACCTTGGAAAGACGTAAGGAACAATCAAGCGTATATTAAGTATTCATACATAGTGGGATTAAGGATAGGCGCGGTCAGGTAAGGTTTCTAACGGGTGTCAATATTTGCCTATGGCTCCGTTACAATACCGCAAAATGATTGTGACTGGGAGGCTTTAACCCATCACAATCAGATCTAGAAAATATAACTTTAGATGCGTGGTCAGTGGGTTTATTTGCACTAGACTAATATATACGCTGATAGCAGTAAGCGTTTTTAATAGTAATAGTAGACGCCATGAATTTTCCAAAATACAACCCTGAAAATTCAAAAAGGGAGTAAAGAGAGAAAGGAGCTGAAAAAGAAAATTTTAATTAGCATATGTATACAAACACAGATAAATCAAAACAAGATATTAAGTATCCAGCAAGTAAAATTCGTTTATTTCACAAACATAAAGAAAAAGAAATCAAAGTTACTCAAAAATTAATTAAAAACGGCTAACGCGTTTCATTAGCTATCATTATCAGTAATCGACTGCTGATGATGATAGCTTAGTTACTGAAACGCGTTCAGTGTTTTTAATTTTTTTTTTGTGTGGTACGTGGACGTGCTTTGTTTGCTACAGGCTCTACCAGAGTTCCAGTGTACCAGAGTTTTCAAAGTATTCAATAAGACACAAATAACGTAAACTGCTAATTTCTACCACGAATATTAATTTAGACAACGGTGCATCAAAAATTAGATTACCGAAATTTTAATTCTGCAGAAAGCAGTAACACATAAAAGTAATTTGTAAATATTGTTGTTTACTCAACGCAAAAATTATAAGTAAAACTAAAAGAAGACCGTTTGCTCTAGCGTGTATGTACTAAAATTGTACCTTAAAGAAACCGATCTTTATGTGAAATTGTCTTATGTTTAAAGTTACCACAAAGTTTATAACCTAAATCAAAGAAAATTTACATTAAAGTACTTTATACTCAACTGTCGTTGAGATACTAACGGACAGTTGCAGGATTAGCGCTACAAGAGTCTCTGATATACTTGGTTAATGTAAATTGACAGAGCAAATACATAAACAGTGCTTAACAATTATGATATACAGGTTGTACGTATATGGGTATAGAATATTAAATTTTATTGATAGAATTGGTTTATTTAACCAACTCTCAATATTGGAGGTAACCGTTCAACTGACAAATAAATAGTTTAATTGAAATCACTATGATCAATATAATAGCTACACAATTTTCACTTGTACAAACAGGCAGTAGATGGATGTATGTAATCAGTTATCATAAATCGATTGCCTTGACAACCAGGTGAAATGAATGTAATTCTAAACTGTTTCTATGTCTTCAATGAGAGATATGAAAATCAATGGTAGTGTGTAGATAATGAAGTCTACCTTTACAGTAAGTGATCATGAGTATAGGATAAAGGCGATCATGTAATTTCATTAAGAATCGTTTAAGTTGTTTTCTGAAGTTATCACAGTGATATGACCAGAATGTTGATATCATCAGTAGTACAGAAATGGTACAGAAAAGTCTAGAAAAGGAAAAGTGGAAGTAAAAGTCCACATTGAACACATATGTTGATATGAAAAACTATAGTTCGTTGAACAGGAATATATAGTAGCTCCTATTCGACATAGTGAGTTGGTTCATATGCCAATTAACTTGGGTTTCTTAATTCAAAATTGAATAGGGAATTCCAGTGCACGTTTCTCAGTTCAATATTTTTTGGAAAGAAGTTATCTTATATTTATATAATTATGCCATTTCAATGTAGCAATAAGAAAATAAAGATCCATAACAATGAATAAATAATTATTTATACCCACATAATAGAAAATTACAATGTAGTTAGAGAATACATAATAAGAATGAAGTCAATGGCGTAATATAGGGGTTTTATTTAGGGTCAAATTATTATGTATATTGCACAAAATTTACTAAACGAATCGTGAATATGGACTAAATTGCGCACGTGAGAGGGAAGTTACCACCGTAGCATTTGGCTGAATAGCAGCACTGATCATGCCGCTACATGTGTTTAAGTGAAACACTCTGAAAAAAGCTCATGCAAAGTTGAACAGTAACGGGAATCGAAACAATTACCTACCGAATGCTAAGCAGATCGTGTTACCACTGATCTTTTAACTCGATACTGACTTTGGAAAAACCGTGTCATTATGGAAAAATTTACGCATGGCCGATTTATGCACATTTTCGGCTTATTTAGAAACTTGAGTTGCTATGACGTTATTACATTACCCTTTTTTTACATTTATAAAAAAAGATTTTTTCGATTAATAATAATTCTTAACTATCATTCATTTAATCTTTTAGTAAGATTTAGGACTATTCGCCGTCGCCGGTTCACCTTCGCCGATTCGCTGACGCCATTCGCCGTCGGGACAGTTAGCCGTTGGTCAAATTTACCGTAGGGACAATTTGCCGTCGGAACATGTTTTAGACGAATATATAAAATGAATTTGTTCTTAGGTACACCAACAACACAAAAAATTAATGCATTACGTAAAAAAATACTATAGATGTAAAAGGATTTTAATAGGTAAAATAGAATAATATGTACATATTAACTATAAATTGACCTATATATTGTAATTATGTGCTAAGCCCCTCAATTTTAAGTAGACTCTCATTATCAACTCATAGAAAGTATATTTAAAGTAAAGACCTTCATCAACATACGAGAAGTATAACAGTACATCAAAAAGCACGATTTGTACGGCGAATTGGGCACACGGCGAATTTGACCAACGGCCAACTTTATCGACGGCGAATTGTCGATGGCGAATCGGCGACGGCGAATTGTCCCAGACCCCTTTTAGCATTCGTCACTTTCTCGCCGTATTTTTGACCTTCCCAAACGGCAATTGATTCTTGAATTTAAAAGAAAATCAATTCATTGAAGTATCCTTATCTTACTTCTATTTTTACGATAAGTAAATACTGGAATTTCAACAAAATTTCACTACCGTCGAAAGAAAGGAATGGTTAATGTAGCGATAAGAATAGAGTAGTACAATAAATTTTGATAGGTATCATGATTCTATATATGTCTGTAGGGTTAGATCTTTAATGCGATCTTATGTGGTACATTTGGCCTCATTTCCGAACGACTTTATCCAATTTTTTATGATTTGTTTGAAACTCTTGATGTGCGAATCTCATGCGATAAGCTGAACAGAGACAAATGGATGGATTTCATTAAAAATTTATCATAGAGCATTTCTCACTTCTGACAGAAACTAAGAGGGAATAGCAATTTAGAATATTACATAAGGACCAGCGAGAAAAATATGTATTATTTTCAAGAAAAATAGCAACGTTAAATTCAACGAAATAGAAATTTGAAGACATCACTTTAAATTTATTATTTCTTTCTGTACGTGTTTCCGGGGTTGAAACTTTTAAGATATGTACCGGACATAACGGTTATTGCCCCGACTCGTCACACTAAACAGGAAGTAAAGCTTAGTCTTTACGTTACATGTAAATTTCTATTCTTCGGATACAGAATAATAATTAAGAAAATCGGCTTAGATTTAATCCAAGCACCGGAAATTACCGTCAATGAATCTAACAATTTAATATTACATCAAAGCTAAATACTATATAAAATAAACTGATTTATATTTTTATTTATTTGATTTACTAAACCGAATTTACCCGATTGTTTCCATACTTAACGTGATCGGGACTCGGATAGGAAGGATCAGGCTGCGGAAGGATTCCCGGGATAGTATGACGTCATACACGGAAGCGCGTTGACTTTTCTAGTTTTGCTCCGTCCATGCCGTTTACCGGTTTTTTTTTTATTTTCTTAGAGTAAAACGTGTGTGCCATTTTTTATATCGACCAGATTTCAATAAAACTTTTAAAGCTTTATCTCTAAATACTGACTGTTGTCAATTATGTTTCACCACTCAACTTTATTATATACAAATTTAATTATTTGATAATTGTTGGGTGTAAAAGAATGAATATGGGTCATTGTTTCATGTAACTGTGCGTGACAGTGTGAACCATTCGGATGTTCAGGTCCTGGAAGTTTACTAAGGTATGGTCAGTTCATTGTCCTGAAACGTGAACCCGTGATTTCATAATTAAATTGAAAATGTTTAAGTGATCTTTTCAAAGCTGAATCGATTATTAAATAATATGTAAAACTTAGATGTTGTAGATTTTAACGTGGCGATATTATACTTTCTAACACTCAATAAAAATATGAAGTTTAGTTGATAAAATTTAAGTGTTGTAGATTTACCGATATATGCAACGTATTATCCCCAAGGGAGAATATCCATTAACCCCGTGGGAAGATCATGTTTATTTTTTTATCGCATTTTCTTTTAATCTGCTCATACATACACAGTAATGAAAGGGATTGTGTAATCGCGCAGTTGAAAAAGATTAAAATTTATCTCGTCGAAAAACAGTCGATGACAAAAAAAAAAGGGTAGAGAGTTAGGTGTGTTTATAGTGTAGTCACCTACTTCAGACATTAAATATGAAGTGACAGAACCGAAATTCTGATGAAAACGTGTGCACAATAGTTTTGGCACTTTTTTTATATTTTAGTAGCTTTAAGGCATTGAAGTAAAAAGTTTTCCTTCACAAGTATGTTTACGACCTTTACAGAATCCATCTTCACGTTCTATTGTTAAACACGTTCCTTTGAAAAAACATCATGAATTTTAAAGTAAAATTGACAATATTTACTTAAAAAAAGAAAATCTTTTTCTCTAATTACTTATCTACATTATTATGGAAAAGCAACTCTAAATTTAAGATTTCATTTTCTTTTATTCATTTCCCTAGTTGGTTTTTCGCCCTACGTCTACACACGTTTACATGGAAGATCAAAGAGTGGAAGGTTAGGGATGTAAGTAAAAGCATTTAACTTTCTCCACTTGTGGTTTGTTTCTGCCACGTCAAAAGTTTTCCACTTTCAGATAGTCTTTTATAGGAAATACTTCAAGGGATAAATTTGAAAAGAAATTAATAAATTAACAAAAATGCGATAGAAAGCAAATTTGGGGATAATCAAACTCTTGTTGAAGTAATATTTATTAAAATTCAAAATTTTCGAACAATTTTGTGAAATTTGAAAATTAAAACATAAAATAAGCCTGCTATTAATATAACAGTTTGATATAAAGCCAAATATGGAATACAGTATTAGTAAAGAATAACAAGATCAAGAATAAATTAAATATTGTTAAACTGTTGTGAAGATGACTAGTCAGAACACCCTCTAACGGTCGAAGGCTAACGATGAAAAATGTCAATCAAAAAACAAATTTAATCAAGTTATGGTATAATTAAAATAATCCAGTTACATCAAACAAAGAAATAGTTTTGTTAATAAGTCTAAGTGCTATTTAACAATGAAAAGCATAATACAGAACGTGTTATGTAATTTTAATTTTAGTGTTAATTTCAACTACTTATGTTAAATAGACATACCAAGAGCTAAAATTAAAATTAAAATCAAAACGTACCATTATGAATTTTTTAAATTATAAGATGCCAAAACCTATTTAAACGAAGATTTTCTTCTTATCTATTAAAATTATTAGGGTGTTTATATATCTCTATAGCTTCACGTTGTAAACGAACATAATAATGAGTTTGTCTTGACAATATTTCCATATTGTCAAATTAAATGTCCTGATTTAAATTATTTAAGGCATGGTCAGCTACCGCAGATTTCTCTGGTTGACCTAATCTACAAAATCTCATATTCTTTACGTCTTGTATCAAAGCTACGTTTTGTGATTCCAATATATACTTTTCCACATAAACAAGATAACTTATACACTACAGAAGATGATAATGGGTTTGAAACATATTTAGATGACCTTAAATGTTTTTTACTTTTTCTTGTAGGTTTAAAAACAGTCCTAATACAATAATATTTAATTAGAATTTTTCAATTCTATCTGTAACATTAGCTATAAAAGGAAGATAACTGTAAGTGTTATCG
Organism: Vesta saturnalis; assembly: GCA_036346205.1. NCBI lineage: Eukaryota > Metazoa > Arthropoda > Insecta > Coleoptera > Lampyridae > Vesta > Vesta saturnalis. The sequence continues at coordinate 492,527 of JARFJB010002162.1, read as the reverse complement.
AAACGTTTAGATTGTATTACATTAATATTTCAATTCACCATTAAAAGCCCAAAAAAGATAAGTATTTTAATATGTGGAATAATGGTGAAAGTTTACATTTTCATAAAACTCATGTTGTGATTCTACATAAACAAATTCTTGTTACATAGTGATTCAAATAAAAATTTAAAGAAAATGTATCAAATAGTTTTTTTCCTTATAAAAATCAGCTTTAAATCAGTATTTGGTCTATTAATGTGTAATAAGTTTTCTTACTTCAATATTTTGCTTTATTTAAAAAGTTTTTCAAGGTTTAATCTAAAATTATAAAGTTTTTATAATAAAAAGAATTTTAAAAATAGTTATTACTTGCTGGTGGTAAATCTAGTTTTACTAAAAATTATTACAAAACATTTGGTAAATCAGTAATTTACAATATCGTGGGCGTATGTAGTGTTGCATGGCCATTATCGATTTTGAAAAAAACAAAGTTTGTGCTAGATTGTGCTGGAATTGTGCTACGATGTGCCATAATTTTTCTTTAGCCCAACTAAAAAACCAAACCGTAATTCGAAGAGAAACGTTTTTCTCGTTAGTGTGGCCATTTTTTTGATCGCTAAAACAAAAGTTGTGTTGGATAGTGCTAGTTTTGTGGTGTAATTTGCCGAAATCTGTTTTTCTATATCACCCATTGTTGTTGCAAAATGGGATATGCAAACAAGAAGCGCGGCCAATTTAAAAAAAAAAAACAAAATTGTGCCAGAATGTGGTAGTCTTCGGGTACAGGGTAAGTCAACGATAGAGTAAAGTAAACTGGTGCTTTATGGGTAAGCTTTGCCAATAAAATGTATTTATCATGTTATATGGCTGTAAGTGTGCGCTGTACATCATTCGATTTTTGGATTCTACGTGCATTTATAAAACTCTATTTATATAGGTTTCATGCATTAGGGTTTTTGAAATAATTCGAATTTTATCCAAAAAATTGCATTTGCACGTATAACTTTATTATTATGTACTATCTTGTGTTTTGTTAGGAAAACTGATTGGATCAAGGAAAGACTAAGCTTAATCCCATGTTCAAAATATAAATGATATTTAAAATTATCACTTTTCTCAAATACAACACCCGGTATATTTTTACGCTGTGTTAAGGAGAGTCAATAACCACACAATTTTTCAGTATGTCCTATACTTATCTCTCACCGTTTTTGAGTTATTTAGATTTTTCTATATTCAATATTTCAATGGATTTCCTTGTGATTATTCGCAATATCCATGAAACTTGTAAACAAGAGAGACCAAAGTTGCATTAAACGCTAAACACTAACAAATATAAATTAACTTATCACTAGAACTTGATATACAATAAACGAACTTTCCCAAGCCATTGGATAAATCAAAACTTACTAATGAGTTCTTAAAATAATATTGAAAACGGGTAAGATCACACGACCTTGGGGGTCACTGGACAAAATCTCTGCGCCCAATCCAGTTTTGAGGATAATTATCATCTAAAAATTCACGTACCTCGCGGTGGTAGTGCGGAGGAGCACTATTCTGTTGCAGCCAAAACTCTTTGGAGGAATTGAAGGTACATACGACCAGTCAGGGAAGTATTAAAAAAATACGGTCCAATAAGTCTATTAAGGAAAATGTCACACCAAAAATTTATGGTTTTGGTTTTGGATCTGAAATGGATTGTCTAATGCATATTATGACTATTTACAGCACCAATTGTTTTTAAACGTAGCTTCGTCCAGTGGCAAAAGTTTACTCATCTTTCAAAGTCATCATTGCGTAATTCCTGGTATAATTCAGTATGGCAGGGATGATAATTATATTTTCTAGTTGTCCGATTGACAGTTGATTGTGACGTTTTACATGATGTCACTGACATTCGGATTTTCTTCAATATGAAGCAGAATCTCAAGTCCTTTTTCTTGGTTACTGGTATTTCTATTCATCGCTTTGCGTTTTACATAATCCATACTGCCAGTAGAATCGAATCTCTCCGTCATATTTTCGGATCGGCGTCGAACTAGATACTTCATTCTGTATAACCTTTGAGGAAGAAGACAATTTTTTTGAGCCTCTTCTAACACATAAACTATATCAATTAATTCACTTTTAAAGTAATCCAATATTTTATTATACACAAAACTTTTACAATCTTAAATCGCTTCCAAAATGCAACAACAGTTTGACTGTTCCTTGGTCCAAACTTAAGTTTTTCTAACAATACACAAGATGGTACATAATAATAAAGTTATACTTGTAAAGGCTATTTTTTGGATAAAATTCGAATTATTTCAAAAACCGTATATTTTACACGCTTGAAACCTGTATAAATAAAGTTTTATACTTGCACGTTGAATCCTAAAATCTAAGGATTTTAGGATTAATTAAAAAAATACTTTGTTTTGCACTGCTTTTTGGAACACTGTATAGTCAAGATTCATTTTAAAATACGCACACTTACTAGGCCATATCATATGATAAATACATTTTATGGGTAGTTCACCCATAAAGCACCAGTTTACACTCTATCGTTGACTCACCCGGTACAATTCTATTCTAACTTTTCGCTTAAAAAGATATATTTGTCCGAATTGGGTAGAACATTTATCCACCTCTGCTCATATTGATAGGTAAATGCTCGATCCCGTTGTCCTTAGTTACTGTCTCCGAAGTAACATAATAACTATAATTGCGATTATAAAATCGTGCCACGCTAGATTGAAACAATAACTAGACCTTTTATGTTACTTACGCGAAAGGACTAAGATTTTCCGCCAAAATTTAGAAATTCCAACGATACTTGAGCTGCAATTATTGTAAAATTTCAATTATACTACGAATCTAATTTTTATGAAAGAAATCTTATTTAACAAACGTACGAATGTGATTGATTAGTCGCTGAAAATTGTACGTGCTACCGATTTACATTTTAATTTACAAATACGGTAATGTATTGGCGTGCCAAAGATTTTTATATTTCACAATTTTACATTTCAATAAATTCTTTAAAGATTCAAATATTTACCATCTGTGTCAATACCATCGTTAAGTATATTATACGATATGTTATAATTTTTATATATTATATAATTTTTCTATGTGTGCAAATTACTTCTAATACTCCGATATAATATCGTAAGGTTACCCAATCTATCTATTAATATAGTTTTGTTGAAGATTTCCACTTAGTTAATTTAATTAATATAATCTCTGACCTTTAGTCATAAATCTTAATTTATATTCGAATTATTTATGAACTGAGTTAATAATATAGAAACTCGAATGCTAAACGCTTCCTCACTTAAAGAACAATTACAAATTTTGGTTAATTATTGTCACATACATATACATTGAAATCTTTTATATAAATCCTACCGGCCTTGCAATCTAGCTATGTTCATATACATTCAGTAGTGGAGTTCCAACACAATTTGTTTACTCTATAAATAATTTTAATGCACTTCAAAAAATCTATCAGCATCAAAATTAATAATCGAAAATCCTGATCACGATATGCACGAACACTAATATATTCAAAAGTAAATGTCGTATAATAATGTTCAAATTTCCTTGAACTACAATTGGTTTAAGTAACGCTTTATTTGAGAAAATTTTTTTTATAATATATTTATTTATTCGCAAGCATTCAGACAGATACTAAGGACAGAGTATCTGTCTGAAAGCGAATAAATAAATGTATAAATAATTACACAATTTTTCCCAAATAAAGAGTTATTTAATTTAATATGTCAAATGCTGAAAGTTTCAATTCTTATACAATTGGTTTCTTCACAAACCAACTTATCTCTCTTTCAGTAATTAAAGTACACAACTGTTTTTACACGAACCAGTAAACACTTGTTTTCGCTTACAGGTATAAAAAAATTTGAATTATATTTGAACTTCACTATTTATTTCGTAGTACTGCCCCAATTCAACTCGCATTTGGTTAAAAGTGTTATTTTTTTATATTTATCTATATTTATTTAAGTTCTGTACGTCACAAATCTTCTGAATTTCCGGTTATAACCAATTAATAATGAATTATACAATAATTTATAAATTATTGCATTTGTTACCTCTTTTAAAAGACAATGAGTTAAGCGCACCTCAATTGTTTAACACAATATTTATTCCGTCTCGACGCTTAGGACTTTAAACCTAATATAATATCATTAATACATTTAAACAGCCTTATGTTTAATGATTACAGAGAAATAAGTAAATTTTTAAATTTGAAAGTTTATATAATTTTAAAATTATTAGAAATGACTGCAATGTTTTGACTGTTTCGCGTCGGTGTAAAATGAAGACTGTTTCACTTGTCATCCCGCAACCCTTTAATACCCGTCGCGTTTCCAGCTTATCAATACATTCGATTCACCAATAAAAAGTCATATACGTCCTTTTAGACGGTCTTGGTCTCGGCTAAATCTCATATGAATTTCCAATTTAATAATTTTTACGAAACTTAGATATCCTTATATAAATCGGCTAGGTTTTTTACCTGATCAAAATCGATTATATTTTTTGTTAATTAAATTTGTCCGTTGAACCTATTTTTACAAAAATATGAAGTACGCAATAAATCATTTGTAAAACTATTATGTAATCTTCATTAAAATAAGTTAACAGTTTTAAATGTCAATTTGTAGACTTATTTTGAATTGGTATATATGATTCATGTTATATACTGCTCAACAGTCGAACTGAACCACTAATAAAATTTATCGTATTTTCTTCTTTTTTGTATATTTTTTAATTGAATATAATCCTGAACATTTTACACAATATTTAACCGCAAGTAACCATGGAAACGTTGTTATTAAACAAAGGCTTTGTCTCAATTAAGTTGTCAATATTAAAACGTTATCATTGCTGGTACAATTGTTAGAATTATTGCATTTTTTAATTGACCGAGATATTTGTTAAATTTGTTTTTGGCGGTATTAGTTATGCGTTTGATAAGAATTTTACAAGAGGAAACGGCCAAAGCAGTAGTTTGGTTAGAGATCGGTATGTCTCAGCGCGCGGTTGGCTTAAGATTAAGTGTATCTCACACCGTGATAGGCAGAATTTGGCAAAGGCACTTGGAGACTGGAAGTGTTCGTAGAAGATTAGTAGAGAATAATTTGAAACCAAGAAGGCCTGCAAAATTTCCCAAACTGATAAGGCAGCAGAAAAGAAATCCATTAGCACATCGTGATTGGTTTATTCATCGATGAGTCCAAATTTAACTTATTCTCCACAGATGAACGTACTAGGGTTTGGCGAGAACCTGGACAGCGATATAATGAAGCATTTGTGGATCCTACAGTTGCTTTTGGAAGAGGCTCTATCCCCGTCTGGGGAGGCGTATGTTTATATGGACCTTGTTTTCCGCAAGTGTAAATGCAGAACGTTATTTGCACAACATTTTAGAAGAAGTTGTGCTACCGTATGTCCAAAAAATGGGCGATGGATTTGTGCTGATAGATGACAATGCTCGACCACACAGGGCTCGCATTGTAAATGATTGCCTAGCACATCACCATCTTACTCGAATGGAATGACCAGCTATCTCACCAGAGGTAAAGCTACTATTACTCAAATTAATTGCTTACATTGACTTTTCTGGCAATAATTAAAACAGTAGAATTTATTTACAAATCTGATATTTAATTACTCGCAAACCTCATCTGATCAAAAAAATGGGACGTCTAGTGGTAGCTACGCGGTGTTGTTTGATTGAGGTAGGATTGGACGAGGTTAAGTGTTGCATCAAGTTGGGAAAGAACCACCTAGAAAACCCAATTTATCCATAAATAAATAATTGCACAAGTACATTAATAAATCAAATAACAAAAAAAACAATGAGAGGGTTCAATATATAACAAAACACCATTAAATGCGGTTAAAATGCGTACAAAATTATAACATTAAGTAACGAGAAAAAATAAAAAGCAATTAACTAACTACACATGAACACAATAAAAAACAAACAGTGTAATCACACCCACAATTGTGTCATAAATAAATCAGAATAAAAACGGTGGCACTAAACGTGTGCTCCTTATACAACCAATCATGCCGGTCTTTAAGTAAATAAGAAAATAATAATGCACATTACTGTACATATAAAATATAACAAACAATAACATTAAACAGGTAGCATTTAGACAAGAACAAAAAAAAGGGAAGGAATTTACACAAACACAATTGTGTGGTTACTAAAAGCAAAAAATACATACGTACAATTACAATAAATTACATGTAAAGAGAAATTAGTTCGTAGACAAACAATTCTAAATAAGCCGACTGAATCAAAGACAACCGATACATAAGCTTGAGTGACTGCGTTAGAAAATACAACATCCCTTTCTCACCTTACACATTCATCTATACAAAACAATAAGAAGAGTAAAGATGTATTTTGAGGAGTTTTAAGGTCATTTGGACCCCGTCCCCCGTCTCGTTTATAACGGATTAACGGGGGTCTATTCTGCCACGTTTGTTCACACCTCACTCTGTCTAGACAAATATTAATAAACAGTCATCAATGCCAAGTCATACACTTAATGATCGTGCGTAATTAGATACTTTTTGCAAGGCAATGATTGATTTTTAATACGTTACATAGGCTTGTTGAATTGTCTGCTGCGATCTTTGATTTATATTCAAATACCTACTTCTACTTGAATATATTCACTTTTGGTAAACACTTTATCACAAACACGACGACTTAAGGTACGCGGTTTTAACTCGACGCACCGGCGATTATTTATATATCAATTTTTGGCAAAACTTATATCAAAATCTATACAAAAGAATGTGACGAATTCGCGTTTTTAGGTTTACTAAAATGCATACGATGAAAATATTTATAGACAGAACGGTTTACAATGAGGGTTTGTAATCAAGCAATCGGATCGATCCGGCTGAATCAAAACTCCAAACGCAACTGCCGTTTTTACTCTCCAAAATCACCTCCGTTTTTAAAAGTTATAAAAAAAGCAGGAAATATTACGTGGGAATCTTTTAAGTATTTATTGCCTACTACAAGAAGTATTAATTTTTATAATATGTAGTGCCAAACAAAGATGTCTTTTGATTTGCGGTATGTTCGACGTAATTAATTATTGAACTAGTGACGTTTTACACCAAGAATGTGCGTATAAAAAATTTTCAACGATTCATTACGCTTCTTGGGTAAAGGTAATTTCGAACGGACACATGTTTCCTACCCTAACATATGTTTTTATTTTTCTTTTCAACCCTTCTCAAATATCTGTTTCACACATTCAAATATTTCTTACATAAAATTAAATATCCCGAAAAACACTATTAAATCACGACTTATCAAAATATTAAAAACCCATTAATTTTCTTTTCTTTCACGGTAACAATTGCTGTCTGAAAATGCTTATTTCAATAAAAAAATTTTCTTGGCCCCCTACACGTTTTAATACGTTTACAATTTATTTTTAACCCTTTCCAGTGGCGTAGTTTCATTCTTAAGTGTATGAATTTTTGTTATAAGATTCATGTTCAAATGCGAATAATGTTTAACAACTTAAAATATATTTCATTAATGATAAACATAAAACTTGCTTTCCAAACAAACTTAATACTTAATAAAAATAAATTAATTCTCATTCCAAATAAAACTAAACATTTAATCAAAAAATTGTTTCACCTCAATATCGTGATCACAGAATCCATAGTAAGAATTGTGACGCATTTGTATCGAGGAAACTAAAAGATCTAACAAAAATTAATGGTGAATAAGTGTAGTAGCACTGTAATTACATGCTTAATAGAAGGTTGCAGTAATATTACTAGTAGAACGCAAAGTTCAATGTATAAGTTTAGCAATGTTCTCGATTTCAGGTCTATTAACCTGGCACCCCCACCATGTCAAAAATTTTTGGGCTTCGTATAGAAATTACAGGCTTTTTATGGGCTTTCAAATGTTACCAATTAAATTTTTTGGGCTCTTTTCATTCCCGAGGAAAAAGATATTTAAGTGTGGGGGTGCTGATTTGCCGTTAAGCTAGCGCCAACTTTTTTCCTGGGGTACTTAAAAATTTCCCGTTTGTCTCAGATTTGTGGGCTTTTTATGGGCTTTTCGAATATACAACTCCCGATTTACTTGAATCAACCCTAACAAAGATATCAACCCTTAAAAATTAAAAGAACAAAAATATTTTTCAAAATAAATATTCTTGTCAGATAATTACGGGCTATTTATGGGCTCTTCGAGAATGCAACTCTTGATTGCCCCGGATTAACCTCAATAACAGTATCAACCCTTAAAGAAAGAAAAGATTGAAATATTTTAAAAATAAAATTCTTTTCATATCGCATCAATGATTATTCAAACTGCAGAAAAGGTCGTAAAAGTGTCAAATATTTTGATAAAATGATGTATTATTGCTATCCTGCTGAGCTTTGCGTTACAGGAAGCATCGGTCCCTAATCTTGCTAATAAAATATTGGCGCCTGCAAGACGCATCATACGTACGCATAATGCGTGGGCGTGTGAATTCGCAAAGTAATCAGTAATATAGTACCTTTATATTTTGTTTAGACTAGTCGACTACTTTTATTTATTGTTTTAACTTTAAACTAATCTGTATTTTGTAAAATATTATACTACACTTTAATAACTTTTAGTTTGTAGCCGACTATCGTTGAGTAGGTAATCCGTGTCGCAATAAGTTTTGCGAGTGTATACAAATTTGAAATTTGTAGTTATATTTTAGCAGCCTACTGCCGCCTATATCCGTTTGAGTGTGTCCTATAAAAGTGATTACCGTGTGTACGTATTAATTAGTTACTATTATAAAAATAAAAACTGATAAAAGTATTTCAAGTAGCGAAGCATAGCAGCGCTTTAAAATTTTATTTATTTATGGGCTCAACATTTCTGCCGTTCATGATTTTTGGGCTGCCCTCCCCCGTCAAAAAAATTACCCGTATATTGGTTATAAGCGATATCTGGGATGATCAACGTCTCACAGTCATGTAAACTGTCTTAAAATTAATATTCATTTATGGGCTTAACACTTCTGTTACTCATGAGTTTTGGGCTGCCCTCCAGGTTAAAAAAAACTACCACTGAATGAAGTTTCAACCAAGTAAACGAAAGTACAACGTATTATTATAAAAATATGATAAAACCTTTATTTCTTTATAGATCTAACCCGTGTGTCTGTGGCCGTGATTTTGCGCTGCAGTCCTGGACGAAAAATCTACTCCCAAATCCATTATATATCAATACCTGAGGAAGCAACACCCAACGATCACATAAACTAATAAATTTATTATTTATTTATGAACTCAATCTTTCTATAGTCTACCAGTTCTGAGTTGCTATCAAAACATTGTTTTTAAGTGGTAATATCTTGGATAGGTTTGATCCAGACACATCGGCGATAATATATACGGAGAGCCCGCAAATAACCCATAAATACCCACACGAACTTTTATTTTTGAACATATTTTTATTTTTATCAACCTTTAAGTGTTAATATTTTTATTAGGCTTAAACTGGGATAATCAGGAGTTACATATTTGAAGAGTTCATAAATAATCTGACAGGAATTTTTTTTTAAATATAAATTTTTTTTTATCTTTAAGGATTGATCCAGGAAAATCGGGAGTTACATATTCGAAGAGCCAATAAACAGCCCATATTTATATGAAAAGAATTTTTATTTTTTAAAATATTTCAATCTTTTCTTTATTTAAGGGTTGATACTGTTATTGAAGTTAATCCGGGGCAATCAAGAGTTGCATTCTCGAAGAGCCTATAAATAGCCCGTAATTATCTGATAAGAATATTTATTTTAAAAAATATTTTTATGTTCTTTTAATTTTTAAGGGTTGATATCTTTGTTAGGGTTAATCCAAGTAAATCGGAAGTTGCATATTCGAAAAGCCCATAAAAGTCCATAAATCTGAGACAAACGGAAATTTTTAAGTATCCCAGGAAAAAGTTGGCGCTAGCTTAACGGCAAATCAGCACCCCACACTTAAATATCGATTTCCTCGGAATGAAAAGAGCCCAAAAAATTTAATTTACAAAATTTGAAAGCACATAAAAAGCCTGTAAGAATATTTATTTTAAAAAATATTTTTATGTTCTTTTAATTTTTAAGGGTTGATATCTTTGTTAGGGTTAATCCAAGTAAATCGGAAGTTGCATATTCGAAAAGCCCATAAAAAGTCCATAAATCTGAGACAAACGGGAAATTTTTAAGTATCCCAGGAAAAAAGTTGGCGCTAGCTTAACGGCAAATCAGCACCCCCACACTTAAATATCGATTTCCTCGGGAATGAAAAGAGCCCAAAAAATTTAATTTACAAAATTTGAAAGCACATAAAAAGCCTGTAAGAATATTTATTTTAAAAAATATTTTTATGTTCTTTTAATTTTTAAGGGTTGATATCTTTGTTAGGGTTGATCCAAGTAAATCGGGAGTTTCATATTCGAAAAGCCCATAAAAAGTCCATAAATCTGAGACAAACGGGAAATTTTTAAGCATCCCAGGAAAAAAGTTGGCGCTAGCTTAACGGCAAATCAGCACCCCCACACTTAAATATCGATTTCCTCGGGAATGAAAAGAGCCCAAAAAATTTAACTGACAAAATTTGAAAGCCCATAAAAAGCCTGTAATTTCTATACGAAGCCCAAAAATTTTTGACATGGTGGGGGTGCCAGGTTAATAGACCTCTCGATTTCTGTGTTAATGATTGCTGCAGCTGGAATGTGTGTTTTCGTATAATGTTCCGAAACTAAATTGATTAAGTGAAATAAATTAATTTTGACTTTTGAAATGAAGAAGAACTATCGTTTTTTTAAAGCGTATAATAAATTTACATATATTATTATTATTGATTGATCTAGTGTAAACTCTTCTTAACTAATTAACAATCTTTTTTTCTGTAGGTTAGTTTTTAATTTAGAATTAAGTCTAATTTCATTTTGCTGTTTGCGTTCGTCCCTTGAAGTACTAATTGTGGAACAAGTGTACACAGTACGTACAAATGATAGAGAATAATCCAATAATGATATGTCGGATTGAGCTTAAATCTAGGAATTTAGCAATTTCATGTTGCAGAGACTGAACTAGTGAATTCTTTATACCAAACGTATATAGCTCGTAAGCAGGAAATTTATAAAGTTAGACTAAGAAAAACATATTAAATTTTATATGAGCTTTGCTTTCAGCTTGTCTCACAAAAAGCCAAACTTACTTAATTTCATCTCTTTGTAAACATCACATGTTAAGATTGTATGAGATTTTATGAAAATTTAATGCAGTATTTTCAAGATTTTTAATTAAATGTATATCACCATAGTTAATTAGAAATTGGCAAAGATCATGTTTAATTATGCAAATCCTTCTCTAATTCTAATTAAACCAAATCGAAAGAATTCGCTCAATATAAATTTGTTCACCGCTTCTGCTAATATCTTTGATATGCAAAAAAAGTCATTCCTGCATGAAACAACTTTTTTATCTTCTTCAAGATAAATTTGCAGTCGATTTCACAAATGAAAACTCAACAGTTGTTTAAGAGGAAGAAGTTTCCTAAATAGACAAAAAAAGCTGAACTATGTTAATTATTATAAAAAACCAGAATATATACGGACTGTCATATACAGGCCGAATATTTAAATTTATGAAACCGTTTTTTTTTACATCTAATAAAAATTTAAATCATTCTTTTAATGTTAGAAGATGCGTTTACTTAATCATTATAATTTAGATTTTTATTACGTTACTATTTTTCGATCGTTCATTTATAAATATAAACTTAAGCAAAATATGTGGAATAGGTCTAATTATAGTGAAGTGCGCTTATTTAAGGAAGGTGTAAAAAAAATGAAATTGTAGTTGTTTTAACTGGACTTGGGCTTATAATGGAATTTTTAAATTCCCTTTAAAATAAAGGGTTTGGGTATTTTTAATTAATAAGAGTTACCCTAATAAGCAATAATTTTTAATGTCGTTAAAAGTTATGTTTTTTTTTTCTAAAATTCAATATAATACAGGGTATATCTTTTTTATCCCACATTAACTATATTTCAGAAAACATTTTATATTTTTAAATCTTTTGAAATGTACCCTCCTCATCTAAAAGATTTTCAATTTTGTATCACTTTGGTTATACCGGAAGTGGCTATTAATTACGTAATTTCAATAGAACACCCATTATATTTTTACATTTTTTAATGTTTTGGTGGATTTTAAGGTAACGTTTACAATACAACTACGCTTCGATCGTCACGGTTTTTTAGAAATCTGTGTTCTTGTCGAACATTTTACATTTAGAACCGTTGACAATTTTTGTTTTTCTTATCAGTTTTAATGCATTTCCGAAAACCAGGTTTTGCATCCTTTAATCAGTCGAAATAGTGAAACGAACAATTTTTTTTCTACAACCACGTAAAAAAGACGCTATATTGTGACAGTATTTCGTACCAAAAGTGGCTGATTTCGGGATTCTTCTTTGTTTCCATGACAACTGTCCTAGTCAAACATTAATTTGACCTTGATCATACGTCAGCGTTGCGTTGACTGATGTTGATGGGATGTCATTATTTCAATAAATACAACTGCAAAATGTTCGTTATGTTGATTCACGTTTTCGCTTTTACTTTCGTTTTAAGCAAGTGTAAGGTAAGGTTATCTAAATGTGTTACAGTGATTATATTCTCTAAATAGAATTATAAAAAAAATGCGCCATCTTTCTTGACATTATTTTACCATCTGTAACATTTGAAAAACTACAGCGTGTTTTTTATTTGAGTAAATAGTAATAGTTTTCTATAAAATAAAAATGTTTAAAACTGATAGTGACGTGGACTTCACTCCGCCGGAGGTTAAAAAAACGGAAGAATACGCTACATTAGATTTGCTCCCCGCAAAATTACGAGAGGTTTACGAAAACGCTTATATGCGCTTTATGACGAATAAAGCAAACTCTTTTTCGGAAAATGTGATCATTGCTTATCTAGCCATTTTAATTATGAAAATAAAGCCGTCCGTCAACTCTCTGGAGCCATTATTCGATGTTAAATGCAAAGCATGGTGTAGATACAAGAAAATATTCCAAGCTGGTGCCATGTCTGACAAGGATTGTTATCCAGATTATCAGCCTAAAAATCAAAAACATTTACAAAACAAGTTCAAAAATTTTTAAATGAAGCTCCAGATTCCAAATACTTAATGACTAAGGTATAATTAAAAGAGTTTGTTTTATATTTTTAGGTTAGTCTGATTTTTGGCGTGGCATTACGTCGTGATGAATTGTCAAAAATGCAACTGTTAAATATCTCTAATTTAGACACCGTTTTATCAATAGTGTTGGACACAAAACCAAAAAACCACGACCATCTGCAGTTATTGGTTAACAGTACAGTTCTGCAAGAAATATTTAATTGTTATCCGAGAAACTGGCAATAGAATCTGATGTAACAGATAAGGGACGGGAGCCGGAAGCTCAGTGGTTAGAGGTAATTCGTAAAGCATAAAGAACAATAGAATGAAGTCATGAATCAAAGGGCGCCAGTTTGTTTATAATCGAAAATATCAGGATCTAACGCGAGTATTCCACTGTAAAGTTCAAAACCAACAAGTACAGTTATACAAGAAATAGTTGTCATTTGTTACGCGAGAAACTGACAGTAAAATCTGATGTAACGGATAAGGAAAGGAGGCCGAAAGCTCAGTGGTTAGGGGTAGTTCGTAACAATAGAAGACTCATGAAACAAAGGGCGCCAGTTTGTTTATAATAGAAAATATCGGGATCTAACGCGAGTATTCCACTGTAAAGTTCAAAACAAACAAAAAACATACTTACTTCATGTCCCATAAACCAGGAGAATATGTAAAATAAAAGTCTCGGTCCGGCGCATCCTGTACAAGCTTCAACATTTTTGTACGTATTCAAAATAAAATGACGCGCTAGAAGACCAACTGATAGGCGATCCACCTTATTTACTCTAATTCTACTTTACGTTAATTTTTATCAGTGAAATTCTATATCTTAAAAAAACTAGCAAACAATGAAATCTTCTAAATTGTCACTATTAAAAGCTTTACTCAAAATCATAAACAGCAATAATGAAATCGTCACTGCAATGTCGTGTAACTCAAAATTTACTATTCAAATAATTAGCAATAAGAACGTAATCGAAGCTATTTTATCTTTTAAATTTGTGCAATTAATGTTAACACTATGAAATCAAAATCACAGGTTGTCTTACATAGAATAACAAAATAATACGCTCAAGGTTCATTAACTATATATATATATATATATATATATATATATATATATATATATATATATATTCCATAAAAAACACCTAAAATTTATTGAACGACTTTATTGAAATTTTCGTCAATGATGTCTTTCATTACGACAAACAAACGATTAAAATTTGAAAACAAATGAATAAAAACTAAAAATATTTTTTTCAATAATGAGTTGCTCCGCCACGATTTGTAATGCACTCATTTAGACGGCGTGGCATGCTACCAACCCAATAGCTGCCTGTGGTGTATCAACCCAAGCTTCTTGAATCCGTAGCCGGAGATCGTGTAAGTTATCTGGAGGGTGTGTTAAATTATCCAGTTGCCTACCGACCATATCCCATACATGTTCAATGGGCGACCGAGCAGGCCATGGGAGGACGGCAATGTTAGCTTCTTCCAAAAAACGTGTAGCGCTTGCCATATGAGGGCGCGCATTATCCTGTTGGAGAATGGGATTTTCCAGCCTCTGAAGATATGGAAGCGGAACGGGTTTTAGAACATTGGCAATATAATCAGCGGCATTTAAGTTACCGAGGGTGATCTGCTACCGTAACATATTGGACCCTATATCATCACTCTTTGTGTGAGGGCTGTGTTGCGTTCCACAAGAAATGTTGGATTTTTACGTTCTCCACGCATCCGTCTGACCTTCCTACGACCATCGGGGGCCCATAAACAAAATCGGGACTCGTCACTAAACATAATTCGATGCCATTCTTGCGCCCAATTCGCTTTTTAGTTGCTCCATTCTAGCCTGCGTAGACGGCGAAGTGGTGTAAGAGGAAGACATAAAAATGGACGATATGAACGCAGCCCATAAGACCTTATCCGGCGATAAACAGATGACATTGATTGACATTCTGGGTCCTTCACCTCTCATCCAATCATTTGCAATCGATCGAGTTGTTGAAAATCTGTCTCATGTGACCAAAAGTCTTAAGCGACGTTCTTCTCGATCTGTAGTCCTGCGGGGACGTCCAGATCCAGGGCGACGTTGTTGCACCCCTTCCTCGGACCATTTGGACCAACATCTCAATACCGTTGTAACATTTCGGTTTACACGACGAGCAATTTCTCTTATCGAAAGTCCGGCCTCTCTCTTGCCAATAATACGGTCACGTTCAAAATCAGTCAATTGGGAAAAAGGTTGATGTCGACGTACTCTTGGCATTGTTCCCAAGTTCAGAACGAAATTGTGAACAAACAATTTGCAAAATTGACAGTTAATTACACACTGATTGGTTTATTTCTTGAAATTTATTGTTACTAAGTGCAAAGGAAAAAACAAAAAAAAAACTACTTGCTAGGTTTTATTCAAATTTTAATCGTTTATTCTAATAAAAGACATCGTTGACGAAAATTTCAATAAAATCGTTCAACAAATTCTAGGTGTTGCAATTTTTATGGAAGTCATATATATATATATATATATATATATATATATATATATATATATATATATAAATTATGATAATAAAGAATAAACCAGCAGAATATTTGTACACATGTTATAAAATCACAAACAAATAAATTTACTTCCGGAAGAGAGTAAAGCGTCCTTCCGTGTAAAATTTTAAATATTAATGTAAACATGAGCTTGCAAGGTTCAGAATCCCCTAGAAAATTATATCAATCGCCTGAAGGGTGTCTATAAACCAAAAAAAGAAAGCGTGTTCATCCGCTTAATCACGTACACAAAAAATATAACTTCTTTAAAATCACCAATAATTAACACAAAAGTAATTACCTTGATTCGCACAATATTTGCAGTTTTTTCTTTTCATCTCACAGCGACGAAGGGAGTTCTCGTACGACTAATACTTCGGTAATTGATCGGAAAATACTGATGATGGCAATTTTTCTATCGTCAATTTCTTTTAACTTATATTCGCAAATTTTAATATCGAAGGTATTTAAGCCAAGACCAGGTGATTTTATAACTGCTTCACCTGAATTAATTGATTTAATTTATTCACACCTTTTTTGTCAAAATTTATTGTAGCGATATATTTAAAGCAACCTTCCGTCTATCTGAACAAGTTGTGGGTGCATTGTGATTTACTTTCTCAATGCAAAGTAAATTTACCAAAACAACAGAATACTACTACCGCTTAAGCTTCAAAAATTAGGAAAGCACTAAAATAAACACCATTCCTTTTTAATGGGAAAAGTTACTATTAACCGACGAAAAGCAACATAAAAGTTCCCCGGGATGGTCGATTCCTATATATAATCCAGAATCAGTGAAAATAGTTAAGTTGTATTGATAATGAAGGATTTTATATGAATGATTAAAATATGATTAGATAGTATTATTTTGTTATAAGTGTTCCGTGTTTACTTTTAGTTAAATCGTTAACTCTGTTGTAATGCTAATAATAATAAATAATAAATATAAAAGGCAGAAAGAAGTTGATTTTTTAAATTTAATTTTTATTTTTATCGTTGGAAAAAGAAAACGTATTTGGTAAGTTCAAAAACAGTTTTTCATTTTTGATTGAATCCAATCCTGTCCTGATCACAATCATCCTTAATCCCACCATGCATGTAGGTTGGGAATCCATCACTGAAGGGAAAGCTCAAGCAGCTTGCTCTCATCACGGGGAGAGAAAAAAGAAACATGTTGACTTTTATCTTTCAAATTACTAACCCATAGAAATTTCGTATTCGCCCTTAACATATGAAATTTTTCTACAAATGCTCTATTACATCTTTAATTATAAGACACGTCAAAAAATTGACAGTGGTGTATCAGAAGTCACGTCCTGTAAAATATACTAAAAAAAATTCTCGTATACTTTACACGGTTATAAAATTGCGTTATTGGTGCGATATAGTGCAAGATACAAAGTCCGCCAAAAAAATTTATACACACTTTAAGGAACGAAAAGTATTACTTATGTGTTTATTTTACACTTAAATACTGATCACACTGCCTAATTCAAACTTCAGTCATTGTTTTAATGGAGATTGCAGCACATGCTGCTGTAATCTCCCCAAGTTCCCCAGCGTGCGTGGCTTACGGGTTAGACTTGATCTTTCACAGTTTGGTAAAAGTCCATAGGAGTTATTCTGGTGATCGTAGAAGGAACTCAAGGGTTCGTCCTATCCAATGGCCCTGAAAATTGTCATCCAGAAAAGCTCGTATGGCTAGATGGTAGTGGGTTCCCGCCGTTTAGGCGAAATTGATGAGCGTAACATTTTTTCTAATGACAGTACCATCAAAGAAGAAGGTTCCTACTAAGCCCCTAGATGATAACATCACCCCAAAAGGTAGATTGACCGCCTTATCGACATGAAGATATGGATTTTCCCCAGTGCTTACCACCTGTTCCACATACCTTCGTCAAAATTGTTGATCTTAAGTTACCATTTGTTGATACCATTCGCAAAATTACATTCTACGATCAGGATCGTCATCATTAATTTGTAGTAATCGTGGAATGTGAACTTTCCACTTAGCAGCCAGTATTCGTCGTACACTTGCACATTGCGGCAAACTTTGTGGAGAAACAGCAAACTTTTCCAACACGAAAGCCAACGAAGGTTGAGTGTAGCTGTACTGTCTTCCCGATCTTCCTTTTGAATATCAGAAATCGTTCCATACTCCTCGAATATCAATCGTCCACCATCCATTTTCGTTTTGTTTTACAATCGTACTTTTACATTGTTGCATTTACAGCCCTAAGTAACGACATCTTTTAGTGAAACATCATACTACAATTGTTGCCGTAATCCGATCCATGTTCGACAAAAATTCACAGATATAATCTGTTAAAGTGTGTATACATTTTTCTGACGGACTCTGTATGTCCAAAATATCATTACAGGCTGACGAATTAGAGACATTTTGGTTATGGGGATTATAGGGGACTATCGGTTTCGGTAATCGGAATTTGAAAATCAGTATTTCTAAAGTGACATCTAGCACTATCTTTCACAGTTGATCCCTGCCTTATTTTCGTTTGTTCCGGGTTATTTCAAGTTACAATGATTTTATAATTCACCCCCAAATACATTTAATTAATATAAAACGTAGAAAGTGTTAAGGCACGTTTTGGAAGTATTTCAATTATCGCAGATGAAATTTGTCGAACAGCAAATTCTACTTATCTTGAACATTAATTTTTGAGGTAGAATTTAAATAATTATGAGTAATTAGGTAAATTTCAATAAGTAAACGTGTAGAAAGATGAGTTAAATAATTACTTGTCTTAGTAAAGCAGAAAATCGTAATTTAATTTGAATAACGTAAATATGCACCAGAGGCGTATGTTTATTTACAAAAATTTTACAATGAAGTGAAGTATGAGAACTGAAATACTATTAACTAAATTGCGCACGTCACAAATGATTAGCTTAATAATAATTAACGGTAGAAAAAATAAGAAATTGACAAAAATTAATTAAAATAAAACCAAAAACAAAAAAATTAATTGAAGGAAGGAAATGGAATAGTATCAATACGAATTTAAAAGGTTACACATACACAACTCGTAATTACGTAATTCAGTTAATTTAATCTTGATTTTTATTAACCTAATCGACTGAAGTAATTGCCATGAGGTTTCCTTAGAATTAAGGTTGCTTATCTTAATTGCTCATTACGATTGTAATATTTGCATTACGCATTTTATCCAAAAATTACCTGAAAACAGTATTTATTAAATTTGTCGAAAGTATGTTAAAAGATCTAAGTTCTACATTTAAAATTGTAAACGCTGTTTAAATTAATTATTTCAAAATTCTAAAAATTTGGTTTAAAAATTTTTTGGAAATGGCAAAAGCTAGGAGCCTGTGTGCACACCTTTGGGAACACCAAAATCTGATTAATCTATTTTAACCCATTTTTGTCCTAGTGATGAGTTTACGCAACACGTAATTTAGATTTTTTTTTGTAGTGTAGTTGTTTTTTGTTATAACTTTCCTTATAGATGTTATAAAAACAACAATGCATGTTCAATTGGATCTTACTCATATTTACGTTTTTATTGAAATCTCATATTTACGTTTTTATTGAAATAAACCGATATGAAAAATTAAAGTTTTGATAAAAATTACTTTTTTGAATTTTTTTAACGTTTTTACATTCAATCTGAAATGTATGGACCTATCTCTTAAAATTACGTTGTATAATAATTTTTAAATTTAGTACATAAAAAAAAATATAATTTTATGTTGCGAAAAGGCACCACTAGGACAATACATGCCAGCTGCAGGTTTGAGTCTTTTTACAGGCTCAGGAACACTGGGAGGGTTTGGGGATATTGTTATGCCGAGAAATGTTTATGAATGGCTACCTTAAATTGACTTAAGTCAAAGTTTGGAGGAAAACAGGAACTGGGTGCATTCCACAATTTGGTCGGTGGAAAATGTAGATTGCCTGTTTAGTGTGACACGATGGTGTGAATGAGAAACCGAGTGTTTCTAGCGAAGATGGCCTGCTAAGGTATTAAGGAGTGAGGCCAACCCATAGTAATAAAGAAAAGGAAAGTATCAAAACTATTCTTCTATGCTCAAGAGGCTGTAGGTCAGAAGTCGGAGACGAGTCATTTATAAGCCTAATGGTTATTTTTGGATGCGGTTACCATTCAAGGGCATATTGGGGAGCACTCACCCAGAGGTGGGAATTTAAGATGAGGTCGAATTTGAGCCTTATACAGTAAAAGGAATTGTTATGAAGTAATGTTTAGATCTGTATAGGGTTTACAGGCAGTTTTTTGCTGGCTGATAAACGGTGGTCAACCCATGAAAGGTTTGATGATACGGACATCTCTAACATAGAAATAGAGTTTGAAAACTTGAGTTCTAAGCCATTCATATTTACAGAGGAAATGATCGGTCTTTCTTGGCGGACAAAAGTAATACTGCGTTTTCGGCGTTGAACGCGAGTAAATTATTCCTTCCCATTCAACACCGTTCTAAGTCACTGTTGATTGAGGCTGCCATTTTCACCGTCCTGTCTAGACTTTTTGTGGGAAAACTGAGAACTACAAGAGGTGCTTCATCTGCAAAGCAATGAATCGGGGTAGTTGTTGAGGAAATGAGGTCATTTATGCAGATCAGGAAAAGTGTGGGAGCACTGATCCTTGAGGTACTCCGCGTTAATGGTAGTTTCTTTCGAAAAGAAGCCATTTGACAACGCGTATACATCTTTTGTCAGAAAGCTGGATATCCAATTGATGAGCATATCGGATAAGTCGAACGAAATGAGCTTGGCAAGTAGGTACTTGTGCCAAACCTGGTAAAAAGCTTTTGAAATATCTAAGCTACTGACTGTTTCAACGGACCTCTCTAATGCGTTATTAAAGGTTGGGTGACATATGAAAGAAGATCACCCGTTCAACGACTGTATCTGAACCCATACTGGTGGTCGTTTAAGAGTTTATTGGACTCTAGGAACGAAAGTAGTTGGTGGTTGATAACTTTTTCCATGATTTTCGAGAGTTTGGTAATAGTATTTTTAAGGACCATATTAATACTATCAGGGCCAGTCCCTTGTTTGAGTCAAGTTTATTGATAATTGATTCCAGGAGCTTGTAACGAAAGTGGATTGCTTTAATAGCGTATGGGTAGATTTGGTCGACGGCACAGTTTTACCAGAATCATTGAGACATGAATTTGATGCAAAGTAATCGACAAAGAGGTTTTTTTCCCATGACGTCTCGAGACGTCATGGGAGGAAAGGAAGATGTACTAAAGTTTTTATTGATGGCTTTAGCTAATGACCAAAATTTACGACCATCCAAAGGACATGAGACTAATTCTTTGCATTTACGTTCTTCAAACATCTTTTGGCCTTGGTGATGATGCTTTTAACTATTTCTTGCGACAATATAGTCGGCGTGATTTTCCATAGATTTATTTCATTTCCATTTGGTATAGAGTTTATGCTTTCGATAATGCATCAGTGCAAGCCCTATTAAACAAGGGTTGGGAACGGGCATGACCTACACGATTATGTTTTTGGGAATGTATAACTTACCCATCAGTGTAACTTCAGTTATTGAAAGAGCAATGTTTGAAGAGGAGGACCATTTAAAGTAATACTAAGGGGAAGGTTGCAAAAAATCTCGAAGTTCGCTCCAGTCAGCTGATTTAAAACAGACATAGTTCTATCTGTTGTTTTCGAATAACAGTGAGATTTGGTACAGAGTCTGCTAGAATGTGAACGTAAACTGAAAGTAGAATTATTTAGGTTTACATTCTGGTTTGAGAGTTCATGCTTTGTGGGTAACGTTTTGTGAAAAAAGGTGTTTAAAACGGCTTAATGCGGTTTTGTACTCAAAAGGAGTTAGAAGAAGCTATCAGTTAGAAGAGGTTGAGGAAGGCAAGTAATTTCTTTTGTTATAGCTAGAATTAGAATATAAGCATAAATGTTATTTGAGAAGTAGACTTATTTGAAAAAATGTTTGATAGATTACGGAAATGGCGTCTATATACCATGAGATGTAGACACCCTTACCGGCGAAGAGGCATTTGGTGATGAGCCATACTTTATGAAACAGGAGAGACTATAGATATAACAGGAATATTCGAATTACAAGGTTCTTCGGCAAAATTTTTACAAGTCGAGGAATGTGAACCATTTAAGATTGATTTTAGAAGTTTTTCAAGGTATGGCAGATCCTCGGCAAATCAACGGAAACTCAACAGGCTTTGAGTAACTCGTCAGATGATGAAACACTTGTTGCTAAACGAAGAAAAAATTATTGCAGCTGTCACCATGAATCAGGCGCCCTTGTAGTAAAATGGGCAAACAAGTACATAAAGAAACCGATGTTAAAGTGTCAAACAAAATTTTCAAAGTATTTTCGTGAATGTTTTGAAAAAAAACCCCGAAGTTTGGTATACTTTGTCACAATTTATCAATAGACGAACAAATGATACCATATTTTGGACGGCACTTTGTTAAATGTTTTGAAGGGCTTCAAAATTTGATGCATTTGTTCGGCTCATGTATATCTTTTTATTTTTATCGTATGCAGGACATGAACCCAATAAAATGTTTTTTCGTCTTTCAAATTATTTGCGCATCTTAAAATAAAGTTTTTGCTACTGGTACTATTTGGTACAACAGAATCAATAAACGTCAAGTGGAAGATTCTAGGTCAATAGCAAAAACAGACCGTGCCTATAATAAGGAATCGAAGATTTCAGTAGTTCTCTGTAACGATAATTCAGTGGTAACTGTAGCAAGTAATATTTTTAATATTGAGCCCATAGATCGGTAAAGCGATTCGATTAAAAACAGAAAGTTAACAGGTTTATTCTAACCTAATAAAATTGCCAATTATAACAACATAGATGGGGTGGCATTGCCAATTACAGGTGCAGTGTGCTTGGAAAGAAATAATTACTCTGTCCTTGTCAATGTAGTTGACAGCCTGGTTGTCAATGAATGAAGGTTTGTAACTGTCAATGATTCAATACCTCAATTACATTTTAAGTCGTTCATCGTATCACGTCTTCTGAAAACCGAAAAACTGATTGCACCATATTTTTTGACCCAACTAAAAAACAAGTAGTAATTCGAACAGAAATCGTTATTTTTCACTAACGTGACCATTTTTTTATCGATAAAACAACATTTATGCTGAAATTTGCTAGTTTTGTGGTATTCTGTGCCGAAATCAGTTTTTCAATACTATCCATTGTATTTGCAAAAACGATATTTTTAAAAAGGAACATGGCCAATTTTTCTTCAAAGAAACCAAAACTGTTTCAGTACGATAATTTTTGTATAATGTTGTAACAAACTCTTGACGTTTGTTAAAAAATTTACATTTATGTAGGAAACTTAACATGCATTGGTGCAGCGTGTGTTGTATATCATACTTGCATAAAACATGCATTTAATTATTGTAAAAATTAACTCATATACATAATGTTTGCACATTTGATTACATGTTCATGCGCAAAGACTACCTTAGCGACTCTTTTTGGTGATATTTTTTGGATGTAGCGCATCCATTGATGCTTTGTTAAATTTTTTTAATAAGTTGTATAATTTGTACGGTAAGTGTATTTCAAACGCACTTACTTCTACCTTTTTTTTTATTTTATTTATCCGCATAATTACTTAACCAATTGATTTTACGTTAGTTACTTTACGGTTTATATATATATATATATATATATATATATATATATATATATATATATATATATATATATATATATATATATATATATATATATATATATATATATATATATATATATATATATATATATATATATATATACCGTTCAACCAATAATGACGCAATAATTTGTTATTATGAAGTGAATAATATCCATTAAACTAGCAAAAAAATTGTACATTTGGGGAATTTTAATGCATCCGAAGCCAGTTTTATTTCAACTCCATGTAAAACTTACGCTACGAAATTTTCAAGCGCTGATTCCAAGCCCCTTTCGGGACCCAAAGTACAGTAAACCAAAATAAGGTATTTTATTTCTATTAATAATTCCATAAATTAGTTTTACTAATCTCGATAGCGCAGTTAGTTAGCGCGGTATCCTAGCAAAGTCAGGTCGTAGGTTCAAATCCTACTAGAGGTAAACTTTTTTTATGTATTTAATAAAATTAATAATTTTAATTACATATTTATTTACCTTTGAACTTATTCGTTCATAACAAAAATTATTATAGATTTATTTTAAATAATCATTACTAGTACTAGCTTTAAGATACTCATTTTATAAAATTAAGGTAGTAAAAAATTTTTTTTAACTTTATTCCAAAACGAGTTTTATTTAACAATTTATTTTCAGGTTGAAGCAACATCAATTTGTAAACAAATATATATATATATATATATATATATATATATATATATATATATATTTTAAAGCAACATCTGATAATATTTATGAATTGCCTATCTTAATCTCCGACTGAGCAAAAGGAACAAAACCCTTATAACTAAACCTTTATCAAAATTGTACCTTAAGGGGAATGGTCGCAATGGAAATCAATTTTTTATCGCAAAAATAATTTGTCGCGAAAAGTAGCATAACCAATTTTTTTCTAAAAAAAACTTATTGGTAATTAAAAGTTCCACAATGTGCTAGGTTTGTTGTAAAAGCGATGCTACTTTTCTTTGATAGTACTTGTGCTTATTCGAAAAAAAGCTTGACCAACGTGATACATATTTTTTTTATAACACTTTTTTGCAAAAAATGGCTTTACAATTGGTTACTGGAAAATTATTGTCATGGCTTATTGAGAACGACAAATTATTTATATCCAAGAGAGTGAAGGAAAACAACTTTAATTGCTAATAAACTCGAAAAATGGTTTGTTGTAATAACAATAAATGTTAAAAAGCTGATTTCGGCATATTACACCACAAAACGAGCAAATTCTGGAACAGTTTTTTTTAAAAAAATTGGCATAAACAATGTGTGATATTGGAAAACTGATTTTGGCACATTATACTGCATAACTAGTATATTCCGGAACAGCTTTGGCCTTTTACTTTTTTCACCATGAAAAATGTTTTTTTTGCAATTGATTTCGGCACATTTACACCACAAAACTAGCATATTCTGGAACAGTTTTGGTTATTTTGAAAAAAATTGACGTGTTACGAAAATATCGTTTTTGCAAAAACAATGGGTGATAGTCAAAACTGATTTCGGCACATTATTCAGCAAAATAATACATTCCGGAACAGCTTTGGTCTTTTGAAAACATTGTCCATTTTACTTGTTTCCACGAAAAAGGCGTTTTTGCAATAACAGGTGTGGTATTAAAAATGATTTCGTCACATTACACCATAAAATTTTTTGAAGAAAAGAGTTGGCCATGCTCCTTTTTTACGAAAACATCGTTTTTCCCAAATCAATGGGTGATATTGAAAACCAATTCCGGCACATTGTACTGCAAAACTAGCACATTCTGGAACAGTTTTAGTCTTTGTGAAAAATTCATCATTCTACTTTTCATGTAAAATTGTATTTCGCAATAATAACGTGTGCTACTAAAATCAGATTTCGGCACATTACAACACAAAACTAGCACATTATGGAACAGTTTTGGAGGACGTGCTACATTTTTACGAAAATATCGTTTTGTGCCTTCGTTCTGTAACAGCGCATATGCAGTCCAGAAATGCGTTCGGAAACTATGCGTTTTCCGGCCTAGACCAGCAAAAAGAATGCTACATTACAGTTGATATTCGTTGTCGATAGAACATTCAACATAATCGACATTTGACGTAACACAAAGCCTAATCGTGTTACCCTGTACGTTTTTAGGTGGGTCAAAAATGTTATGGCACATCGTAGCACAATATTAGCACATTCTAGCCTTGTGGTAATTCGTTGTTCGAAAAATGCACCTAAACGGCGTCGAATACGAGGTCTGATAAAAAATACGGTGAAAGAATTTTATAGCCGCAACTGAGAAGCTACATCCATTCCATGTCATATGTCCGATAGCTTGATCCGCTGAGACATTCAGTGTGAAGTTTGAACACGTTCTGATTTGTCTGATGAGTCGCTAGAGTGAGGTCGTGTTTATCGCGTCTGTCGCGTATCATGGATTTCGAACAACGCGTTAACATTTAGTTTTATTTTAAGTTGCAAAAGAATGCTAAAGAAGCTCATGCAATGTTAAAATTGGTGTATGGCGATAATGTGGTAACTCTGAAGACTGTTTACAAGTGGTAAGAGCGATTTAAAAACGGAATGAGTCGGTTGACGTCCATCGACTTTAAAACAGACGAAAACGTGCAAAAAGTGGCAAAAATTGTTCGTGCAAACAGACGAATTCGAAAGGTTGCTGAAGGAGTTAACATCTTTACGGGTCTGTGAAAAGTATTTAAACCGATAATTTGCAAATAGAGCGAGCGAGTGCAAAATTTGTTCCCAAACTTTTGACTGTCAAACACAAGGAAAATCGTGTTTCAGTTTATGCGGAATTGAATAATCGTCTTTAAGCAGATCCGAACTTCGTGGCCAAAATTGTAACTGGAGATGACTATGAGACGAAAATAAATGCAGAGTTCCCAATGGAAAACCTCTAACTCCCTCCCTTTAAAAGGCACGTTAGTCAAAGTCAAATATCAAGTCCATGCTCATTGCTTTTTCGATCAGAGTTTGTTCCAATGGGAACAACTGTAAATTACGAATTTTACAAAGGCGTATTGTTACGTTTGCGAAACGATATACGAAGAAAGATAAAAAAATGGGCTAATGGCTTCCTTCTTCATCACGACAATGCGCGTTCCACACATCGCTTCCGATTCGCGAGTTTTTGGCTGGTAAAAATCTTGCTGTGTCCACATCCCCTTACTCGCCAGATTTAGCACCATGCGATTTCTGGCTCTTCCCAAAATAAAAACCGTGCTAAAAGGAAAACGTTTTGACACAATTCCTGACATTGAGATGGTCACGAAAGAGCAACTGAACGCCTTTCCGAAAGAAGCCTTCCAAAATGTTTCCAGTCATGGATTTACCGTTGGGATAAGTGCATCTCTAGCCAAGGACAGTACTTTGAAGGAGATTAATTCCATTTCCATGTAAACTTATTACTTTGTTTGTAACAAAATTATTCATCGTATTTTTGATCAGACCTCATATGTTACAGTCACACTGTATACACTTGTTAGAAGTGCAATGTGTATTTAGATACTACCTGTTTCGAATTACCATATGGCGCCCTAGAAAGTAGTACTTTTGAGTCATTTTTAATATATCGCATTGTCCCTGTGATGCATTTCCGCAACACATTAAAAATGACAGTGTTTTTGTTTTATCACAATTTTTTGAGAGTTTTGGATTTAGTTTGTAGCTTATTTTGTAAGAAATAAAAGTTTTAGAAAAACATGTAAACAGGTATTTCACGTATTTTCCGTGATGCGTTTTCGTAACAGTCACATTTTGCAAACTATGTAAAAAAATGTTTTCTCACATTCCATTAATATAATTAATTTGATTGTAATCTCATTACATTTTACATCGATTGGGGCTTGTATCTCGATAGCACAGTTGTTTAGTGCGGTACTCGAGCAAAGTACAGATCGTAGGTTCAAATCCTACTCGAGTAAACTTTTTATTTATGTATTTAACAAAATTAATTATAATTTTTAAATAATAAATAGTTTTGTAAACAAAGTTGATCTTTTTACTGATCGTACCTTTTTAATGAAATGATAATAGAGATTGAACGTTAAGGCTGGTCCAGACGCTACGTTTTGCACAACCTTTTGTCTGTACAGTTCAACACGTTGCAGATAAAACATTGCATGTAGATAAGAAAAGTGCAGTTTTGAAAACGGCGCGAAGACGGTACAGTTGCAGCCATAAACTGAGCTCGAGAGCCTAGTCAGCCGTGAATTGCTCGGACAAGTTGGTACATGGTAGTTCCGTTTTCCGATTCATTTTGTTCACTCTGAGTGACAATGGCAGACCTTCGGCTATTTTTCTGGGAGTTTCTGACTGAGTTTATCGCGTTGTATGAAAGTTTCCCATGCATTTGGCGTGTCAAACCCAAGAAGTATAGTGATAGGGACATAAAGAGGCAGTCATATGAGAGTTTAGTAGAAAAATTAAAAGGAATTGATGCAACCGCAAACAGAGAACCAGTTCTAAAAAAAATGAACTATTTGAAAAGTGTTTATCGAAAAGAGTTGGCAAAAGTAACTAAATCGGATTGATCTGGAGCTGGAGAGTACGATATCTACAAACCATCTCTGTGGTATTTTGATTTGTTACATTTCTTAAATGATCAAGAGACACTAAGGCAGTCTACGAATACCATGGATGAATATGAAGAGTACAGTTGATGAAGCACCAGAATAGGTAAAAAAAATACGTTTTCCTTTATGTAATCACTTTATTAATTTATTTAAATATTTTAAATACACCATTATTTATTTAAAGTTATAAATTTATCTTGCCAAGGAGCAGACCCCTCATCGTTAAAGCAGTCTTTGAATTGATCTCTGACCACGATAGCATTATTCAAAATTTGGCTGTTCCACGCTGAAGGTCGTGTAATAATTCTGGGTCACATCTTTCACCTAATTCATCAGTACATTCAGAAATATTTTTCCGATTCATACTTTCAGAAGCGGTATACTTTTTGGGGGATCTTCTGCGCAAAAAAGTTGTGTAAAGCGCAACATGCAAGAACTACAGTATCGATGTTGTCCATCTTCAAATTAATACTTGTGTGGAAAATACGAAATCGCGAAGCCAAAAATCCGAACGTGTTTTCAATAACACGCCTCGCCCTAGATAGGTGGTAATTGAAAATTCTTCGCTTCCTTGTTAATGTTTCTTGTCTATACGGTTTAAGAAGTTCTCGACGCATAGCGAAGGCTTCATGACCAACAAGAACATTGAACTTCCAATTCACCGGGGATTTCGAATTCTCAACTCGTTGTTAACGAGCTTTTCATAACGTTTAGTGTTATTTATGACTCCACCATCTGAGATCCTACCGTTTGTGCCTACATCACAATACAACAATTTGCATTTGGCATTGGCTATTGCCATAAGTACAACACTTTTAGGTGGCATAATCCTAATATGTTTTCCGTGAATTGACTGTAAACAACGAGGGAACTGCCACATTATTTCAAACTAACAGTGCTTACATAAAATTGCAACTACCAAAAAATAATAGTAATTACGGAGATCAATAATTGTTTAATTTCAGGTGGAAGAAGATGTACCTGAAAGTACTGCTGACGCTGGACCCAGTGAAGCTCCTGTCACTCCTCTCTCCGAAGCATCAATTCCCTGTTCTATCAATAGGTCATTGTCCCGTAATACTTCAAGGTTGCACTCTTCAACTCGTAAGAGAAAGGGAGTTCCAAATGATGATGCCACAACTGAAGTTATGACGTTGGTAGGTAAGAAACTGGACTCGTTACAGGCAGATGATGCTTTTCAGGTGTTTGGAAAACATGTGAATAGTAAACTCAGAAACTTCCATAGTCAACAAATCACAATCGCTCAGAAACTAATTTCCGACATTTTATTCGAAGGGGAGTTGGGTATGCTAACCAGACATTTTCAAATTGTTGATGTGACTAGCCAGCGACAAGATGATTTTGGTTTAGTGAATGGACGGAATAGGTGTCAACAGGAATGCCACATACTCTTTCTTCACAAGTTAGACAATACCACTCCTTCTCGCAGAAGCCGCAGCCTATGTCACGACACTACGTCCCAGAACAATTCACACACACACAAGAGTATGAAACAATTGGGCAAATTCGCAAGCTTCACACATTATCCCACAGCAAGGTGAACAAGATCAACAGACACAAACCCAAGAACAAAACTTTACATCTCATCGTGACCCCTCTTCCACTGCAAACATAACATTTCAACCAAACTGAAGTACTTGCATACATTTTCGCTTATGCTTAGTCTAAGTTTTGTGAAACACTGATGTTATTTTAAACATATATTGTTTTAGGTTTCTTTACATATATAAATATACAGTGCGTCCATAAAGTAATGTATAAATTAATTTAACATTAAAGTATATGTTTCTTGAAAAAACGCTTGGACACATCGATTAGTATTTTTAGTTGCGCATTTTTTATTTTTTTTTATACAGGGTGTCTCATATTAAAAGATGACCAGTTTCCATTTTTTTAAATGGAACGCCCTGTAGATTATGTTATATTCGGATTCTACTGCAAATTCTATGTATGTTTGGTATAATATACCCTTGGTCTATCTATCTCCGTTTCTGAAATATTGACACTTGAAAAATGACAATTTTTCCTTTTTTGACTAGCTGCAGAATCCTCTACGCAGAGTAGTAACAGTGCTTAAAGGTCTAGTTGCTTTAATTTTGTCAAACAATTTTATTAACATATTTCAAATACTGCAAAAAATTACAGATAAGAAATACATTTAAGTTAGCAGATAATACAATCGTTTATGTTGGAAAGAAACATTCCTTTACTTAAATAAATAAACCGATTTAAATAAATACATATTTTTCTATAGTTGCTTTAATCTTGTCCAATACTGTACTTTTAAGGTAGTTACATTGGTTGGTAAAACTGTCAGATAGACGTTATTATTGAAAGTGAAAGTTAACTGAACGGGAGAAGATTGAGATACTCTGCATGATTGGATATCAAACAGAAACAGCTCATTTATTTTCGCAAACTGTGCTCGAAATTTCGAAAATTCGGTCATGTTCGGGATAGGCCAAAATCTGGACGTCCCAGTGTAAGTGAAGATGATCGGCTGAATATTTTATTATCTGTAGAAGAAAATCCACACATTGCATTATCACATGTGGCTGGAAACCTAACTTTATCGAAATCTACTGTACACAACGTCGTCCGGAGAAACAAATATCACCCTTATAAAGTTATTCCGCTTCAAGAGTTATCTGAAGATGATTTTGATAGGCGTAATGAATTTTGTGAGTATATGCAAAATATCTGTAACCAAGACGAAAATGCTGTCAAAAAGATTATCTTTTCGGACGAAGCTACATTCTGCCTCAACGGTATCATCAATAGGAAAAATTGCAGGTATTGGGTCACAATCAACCCCCATTGGATGGTGGAGGCGCACACGCAACATCCACAAAAATTAAATGTGTGGTGTGGTCTAGTTGGACATAATACTCGGTTCTTATTTTTTCGAAGGAACATTAACCGGTCAGATGTATCTCGAGAGTTCCTCCAGTTGCAATTACTTCCTGCATTAATAGCTTTACTCCCGGATCCACAAGAACCAGATCTCTCAGATGAACAATTTTTTTTCCAGCAGGATGGGGCTCCACCACACTATGCAGTTCCAGTTCGTGCGTATTTAGAGGAAATGTTCCATCGTCGTTGGATAGGAAGGCGGTGTCCCATAGAATGGCCTGCTAGGTCACCAGACCTAAACCCCTTAGAATTCTTTCTGAGGGGATACCTGAAATCTAAGGTTTACAGGAACACACCTGCCAATTTGGAAGACCTAAGAGAAAGAATCCGAAGAGAAATACGCGCTGTACCACCAACAGTTGTCAGAAATGTTCAAAGAGAATTTATTTACCGTCTTGGATATTGTTTAGCTGTGAATGGAGCACATTTTGAACAGCTACTTTAGTACATTTAAAAAATAATTTTAACAAATAAATAAAAATAATTAATATCAATATTTCCGAAACGGAGATAGATAGACCAATGGTATGTTATACCAAAAATATCTAGAATTTGCAGTAGAATCCGAATATGATGTAATCTACAGGGCGTTCCATTAAAAAAAATCGAAAGTGTGGTTATATCTTTTGTTATAAAAACTCTGTATAAAAAAATTTATTGTAAAAAATGTGCAACTAAAAATACTAATCGACGTGTCCAAGCGTTTTTTCAAGAAACAAATACTTTAATTTTAAATTAATTTTTACATTACTTTATGGACGCACTGTCTATCTTTTATATGACAACAGCATTTTAACTACCTTCAAGTATTCATTGTTCAGCACCATGAAGATAGCTTTACATGTTTCGGGAATGATTTCAGTTAACGATTGTTTCGATATAATTGTTGTGAATTCTAGGTCTTTGTAACTTCTGCCAGTTGCCAAAAATCTTAAAGTTGCTTAACCTTTCATATGGTGATATCGCTGTTCTCATACAAGTATTTTCTTTTATGATATGCGGTCTCACTAATTCCAATAAATAAGTGTACGTGTCTATCTCCATTCTCAAGTAGTTCCGCCAATCATCAGGTTCATGGCGTAATTCATGGAGTAATCTAATATGGGAAAAGTGCTGTCTTTTTAGAAGCCATTTCAGCGACCACTTTGAACGCCGGGTACTTCTGAGACGTACCAATATTTTCTTTTTCTTTACAAGACAACTTGCAAAAATTGACCAGAGTAGTACCTCCTCCATGACGATGCCACCAAAACTGTGCGAAATATACAAATATCTGCACCATGTGGACGCTCTTTAAATTGCAACGTTTTCATTTCGTCTTAAAGGGGGTCGCGGGGTCCTATCTTTTACATGTTAATTTGCCCAACTGAAAGTTTACACTTTTCTACATATTTTGAGCAGAGGGTTTTTAAATACAATCATAAACCAGAATTTTATATTTTTTTAAAAAAGTTATATTTTTGAATTAAAAACTTTGTATATAAATCAAGTTTCTAAAAAATGTACTAGGATTTTGAAAAACCCTCTGTTTAAAATGTACAGCAAGACTAGACTAAGTAAACAAAAAAAAATCATCTCCTTATCTCTTACCGTTCCTGAGAAAATGTTCCTTAAATGCTCAAAATATTCGTTTGCGGAAAAATCAGCCGAAAGTTAGAAAAACATTAAAAATGCAATATTTTTTGAAAATTTTTACTTTAATGCATCCCAACTCCATACTTAGGGTTGTCTGGATCCTCTGCTTCTTCATACATATCCTCCAGCCTTCTTTTAGAGCGTCGACAAACTTCATTCTCTTGATGCAGTAAGCTCCAGGAACAATACCTAACTTTTCTAGGATTTTACATTTCAGTATATTTCCTTCATTGTAGGTACAGATTGCCTCAAACACGCCAAGTTCCAAGATATTTTTATGGACAAAGGTTGCTTTTGGGATGCGCGCCCAAATCAAACTATTGAGAGACTCACTAGCATTTTGGGTTCCACCGTGTAAGCATCTGCGGAGTAATTCTGGTTGAGATAAGTCTCTAAATATGGGCTTTATTTCCTCCATCACTATTCTAGGGAAATGGGTATGAGTAGAGTGGTCATATGGCTCTTCCTTTTCCATCGCTTTGCGGTACTTGCACCACGCGTCTGGTCCAGGAGGGCATAACTCATTTGTAGAAGCCAGATGAAAATATTCGGCCCAAACAGCTTTTTTCATATTATCTAAATTTGAAGTGTTTCTTCGGATGGCAAGGCCATAATAGGTTTGAATTTCATTAATTGCTTCATTTGTAAGCCGGCCACGACCTCCAAGTGTTTTCCCATCGTCTAGTTTCTTTTTCCCAGCTTGAGATTTCAACTTTCGAAGGCCCATGCGTTTTTGCACGTGGCCCACACATTCGAGTTTCTCTATTGAGAAATCAGGTCCATATGGCTCAGCAACAACAACGGAAGGGTATGCTGCACTGTCACCGTCACCAAGAAAGTACTTATATCTTATGTTGTGCTTGGTTTGTGACTCACGAAACATGTCGACAATACCCTTGACTTCCATGCCACCACTTACACCAGAAAAGTTTGCAATACAATTTGATTCATGTTGGTTTTTCAATCTATTTTTACATCTACAAAACTTTGACATAATTTTAACATCAAGCACTTTACCAGTTAGTGCACTTATCGCAGTTACTAGGCCATTGAGAGACAAATGACCTCTGCGTTGCCACCAACGATTGAAAATTGCAGTAATGTCACGGTTTTCATTTTCTTGCAAGCCTACACATTCTTCTACAGCATCACTCATCGATTGAAAACAAACAGCTTGTACAGCCTGCAGTAAAATGTGGTTGTAACCCCTGAATTCAGAAGGACACGGCATATTCATTAGAGAGAAAAATTCTTTGCCGCTTCTTGGCCCTTTCCAATACAGCGAAAGGCATATGCACATCGTACATTCAAATCTGTCATATTAGTTAGGCCTACTTTCTTGCTGTTACTTTCTGACACTAAAAAACTACAAGAAGAACAATTGATATTTACCCTCATGCCTTGCCTATTACTGGGGAAAACACAAAGTTGACCATGACACTTTGAGCAAACAGCAATACTTGAAATCAAACTTTGCATGGATACAAGATCATAACAAGAATTTTCATCATCAGTCCTACAAAACTCATATTTACCTAAATTAGGGCTTAGTTTTCTTTTTAAGGCACTAGTACTAGGCCTACTACTACTGTTACTAAGACTAGTGCTAGGCCTAGGCTCTAAAACTTAGTTCAAAGTTTCACTCACAATAGCAGAAGAATTATCAGTTTCAATCCTTGCTACCACTTGTTTTCTAACGTCACTAAAAACGGGTCTTCGTTTTTTAAAAAAATTTGAAGAACATCTATGCATTTTCACAAGAAAAACACTGACAAAACGCACTTCTAAGTTCTAACATTAAAACACCAAATTACATTCTAAAGTCAAAATAACACAAGCTAATGTTTACCTAATTGTCAGCTGACAGAGTAGCAGTGTAGCCAACACATAAATAAAAATTACAAAGATAAATGAGCACTGTATAATGTATGTATACTATAATAAAATCAATATTATGCGTTTACACTGTATAATAGTGGGCTAATTTGTGTAGTGTAAGCGTTTGCTAAAACATTAATTTCTTGAAAAGTACTGGTCAGAATTTAACAAAACTTAAATTAAATTAAAGCACAAGAATTCCAGATGATAAAAAATGCAAAATCTCAAATTCGAATATTTTTTCATTTTTTGCCCCGTGAAAAACATAGCGCCTGGACCAGCCTTTAGTAAAACTACTTTTTTATAGGACTGAAAAAGGCTGTTGATTAAATAAAAAAAAAAGGAAAGAAAAACGTAGAAATTCTAATCAGAAACACAAGAAATGTTTATTTCTATTTCCTAAATATTAAGTCAGATTCGTGATAGAACGACAGTGGTTTTCATTAACCTAAATGTTCCGTAATAAATTGAACTGAATTCTTTTACTCACGAATTGTTAAATTTGTTTCATTTTATAAAGGTCACAGTTTTATTTAGTACCTTTTGAATTGTTTTTTTATTAAAATTTAACACTCACCTGCAAAAGCTGAATAGAAGCGCACATTTTTTATTAAAACGAGTTTCTATTTGGTTCATCGAATCCGAGTGTGCAAATTTAATTGATTAATCATCATTAAAAGAGAAATTTAACCTTAAATTCTAACAACGAAGAAAAGATAAAAAATAATGTGAAGAAACACGTTAACTATAACAATTTGTAATAATAGTAATTATGAAATAACATTTAGAAACTACGTGTTACAACATTAGAATTTAACATGAAATTTGACCGGATTTCATGATAAAAGGTATAACAATAGATTTCTAGGTAAATTATTTTCGGTAAAACGTCATTATAATATAATTACGAAATTTTACAAAATTTTATATAACGGTAGATGGATTTAGGTTTCATGGATGCTCTTGAGTGCATCCTTGCACTTTTTGTCATTAGAAAAGGTCGATCGGCGTTTAAATGCCAACCTTTCATCATTAGCGTTAGTCCATTACATTTAACGCTCTTTTTTCCCATATAAATTGTGTTCTACTGGTTGATTATATAGAACAACTACAATTAAGAACGCCAAATGATATTAAATATATTACTTCACGGTTACGTAAGAATCGTTAAATCTAGTCGATTCTGTCTAGAATTCAAAATGTTGTAAAAAAGGACAAAGGGAAACGATGAGTAAATCAAAAGACGTCACACCTGCTCACGCAGATTTGTCATCGTCAGCGAAATTTCCCGCAACTCTCCCTCAAAATTGATTATATTAAACACTATATAGATGTCGCCATACATTCCAGAAAAGCACTCCAAACATAAAATGTGTAGTTAAT
Organism: Vesta saturnalis; assembly: GCA_036346205.1. Lineage (NCBI taxonomy): Eukaryota > Metazoa > Arthropoda > Insecta > Coleoptera > Lampyridae > Vesta > Vesta saturnalis. The sequence goes on along the minus strand of JARFJB010002162.1, from coordinate 456,673 downwards.
TTCCTTTCTGTTTGCCATTTCTGTTATTAGTTGAGGGGAATTTATACCTTTGGGGTTTTATCTTAATCCAGAAGAATTTAAAATTGATTATCTTGTAACTTAGGGTAGATAAAATAAATCGTTAGCAATTTAAAATAAACACGTAATTTTCTTTATTTACAGGGTTTAGACAGCGTAAGCTCCAGTGGACAGCTGAGACCCCTAAATGCCGAAATATCAGCACCAAGAATTGATAGCTATCGCTTTTCGATGGCTAATTTGGAAGACTCACAGGATGTTGATTTGGATGCAATACTTGGGGAACTTTGTGCGCTAGAAACGCAATGTGAAAGGGAAATTGGAAATGCACGAGATAAACGCATATCAGGTAAACGACTTTCTGCTTTACATAATGTTGGTAATATAGAAAATGGATTTTGTTACACTATAAAATTTTATATTATTGTTAATGTACAGCTGTTTACTGATACAATGGCTCTATTTTTACGTAATAACGTCAATTTTCAGGTATTGTAATCAAATTTTCAATAATATTACGTAATGTCTTTAACTTTACTAATGCGCATACTTTCTTAGATAGATTTTCTTAACAAACATAACCTTCACGCCATACTCTTGAGGGTAGGCAAAACAATCCCTGCCTCTTATTTATTTTTCATTCACAATCCTTCTCCTATCTCTGCGTACCTCCCTAGCTTCCGCAAGATTCATACATTGTCTCTGACATGTCCTTTTATTTTTAAAACCCCTTATCTTTCTTTTATCATACATTCTACTACATTCAGCCAAGTTTTACACAGCCTACCAGGCCCGCCCTTACCTCTAACCTCAACCACATATATTTGCTTCGTTAATCTTGCGTTGTTCATTCTCTCAATGTGACTAAACCAACGTAATGTACTACTTTTATATCTATCCATCATCGTCTTTTCCTCGCCACACTCCGTCATTATGCACTCATTCTTTATCTTATTCCTTCTCGTTTTACCACATGCGTTTCTCAGGAATCTCATACATACGGCATTTATTTTTCTTACGTGTTTTTTAACACGCCATTATATACTGCCCGTTTCGCAGATAGGCTCATGCTTTTGTTTCTCATTATCATCTACATACTTCAGTTTCATCACTTCATCACTTTCCTTCCAGCATTGACCCTTCGTCCAATCTCGTCATCCATTGTACCATCTACAGTAAGCATTCTACCCAGATATACTAACTCGTCCACTTGTTCCACAATTTCCTCTTGCAGAGCAAATACTCAACTCACCTTTCCACCTTCCCGATTGAACACCACAATCTTAGTTTTGTTCACGTTTACCTTTAAGTCCATGCTCTCACAGACTGTATCAAATTTCCTCAGAGCAGTTTGTAGCTATCCGCACTGTCACTTAATAAGACTGTGTCATCTGCTTACACCAGAACTCATACTTGTACACCGTTTGTATCGATACATGCTTGCCTAACACATTTATCCATGTATACATTGAACCACGGTGACATCACACAGCCTTGTCGCACTCCTTTCTCAATATTAAAGTATTCACTCACATCTCTCTTCACCCTAATACATGCCCGGCTACCGTTGTATACTGCCGTTATTCCGTTTATTAGACCGTTATCTCCAGATCACCTGTTGAAGAGCAACCATCTGATCAACACATCCTCTCCCTAGCATGAAACCACCCAGCACATCCCAAATCTTAGTTTGTGTAGTTTCTGTACTCTATCAATCAGTATTCTTCCAAATACTTGACCAGGTACAGCAACCTTGATCCTCTGTAGTTCATGTTCGACTTACCCTTATAGAGTAGTACAGTCCCTCGGAATTTTTCCACACTTAAGGCAGCCATTGAAAAATTCACAGTCTTCGTGTAAGCTTTGAACCTCCATACTTTAGCATTTTACCAGTGATTTCATCACCTTCCTACCGTTTTCTTTACCTCATTTATCCAAACATCCTCAGTTTCATTTACTATTCCTCCTACATTCTCCTTATTTAATCCTTCAGCCATACTTTCGACATTACTATACAGCTTTCCGAAATATTCTTGCCAGCATTTCATCACTTCACAATCGTCCCATACTATTTTGTTGCTCGTATTCATCGCGCCTACAGCGTTTTGTTTTGCGCCACGTTTTGTATTTTTGACCAGAAGAGTTTTTTGTTTCCCTCAAAATCATTCTTCATTTTGCTTCCTTCCCCAGCCATCACCTCCTCTTTACTTATTCTCACTGCCTCCTTCGCTTTTTTGTTTGTTAATCTGTACACCTCATACAATCGCTTTTTCTCAGTTTCATTTTTTGTAGCAATTATTGCCATGTACGCAACTTTTTTCTTACATACTGCCTTTTTTACCGATTCATTCCACGAAGCACATTTTTTCTGTCATACTGTCATAATTGACAACACAGTTTTTCAAGCTTATCCATGCACTTTCAACGTCGGTGTCTTTTATTTGTTCATTCCATACTTTTTCATTCACATTCAACTCTTTCCTCACAGCATCTGCGTATTTCATTCTCGCACTGTTATCAGTAGATAATGGTGCGCGAATGAAAAAAAAAACATCCAGAATTAGTAAGTTCATCTACTCTAATTCTGGACGTTCGCACTACGTTTGCTTTCCTTCTCCAGACTCATTTGTGCTCTAAACACACTCGATACAACATAAAAGTGGTCCGATTCAGACTGATCCGCGAATTACTTTTGTGTCTCTCACCAGTCGTTCAAGATACACTATCAAGTCAAATCATACTTTTTGATTCACCTCTTTGCCATGTATACATATCCATATTTTTATGTTTAAACCACGTATTGGATACAAACAGACTTCTGTCCACACAGATCTTCACCAGACATTCACCATTCTTCTTCGCTCTTTCACTTACGAACATCCCAACTCATTTTGCATCATGCACTTCAGTCCTTACATCTGCAATTTCAAATTCTTTACCATGTATACCTTTAACACTCGACGTACCGACTCGCCATTCATTCCTTGCACAGTCGTCAGCAACCGGGCCTGTGTTTCCAACTTGACCGCCCCTTGTAGTTAGGTCGAACCGAGGTAATTGTATTGTTCTCTTGAGTAGTGCCATAGCGGGCAGACCGGTTACTAGTCAAACTGTGCCCCGGACGATGTAGAATTCCCCAGTAACGGTAACGTCCTACTATCGGACAGTTATTTGTCTACTGCTACACATATCCCAGTTAGAGTTAATTATTTATTTTATTTTATATTTATTTATTTATCTTTTTTTACGAATTGGATCTAGTTATTTATTTTTATCATTACAGCTATTAAAACAAATTCTTATGAAAATGGTTATGTTTATGTATTGTTATAGAAAGGGGATTTATAGCAGTTATATAACATTAAGTAGGAACTGTCCGCTTACTTCGATCTTAAGGTATACATTTTTTGGTTTTTGAATCACTTCCGGCATGCTTTGAATTTTTATACTACTGTTACATATACGTATTTATGGTTGTTTTATATACTCCACGGTACCGTGGGACAGAATATGCGACTTCATTTGTGTCACATGTAAAACACAATCGTGTTTTCAAAGAAAAAAACTTTTTATTAACTGAAAAGTAATGACAAATTCAAACATTCGAGAGAGCGTCAGTTTTAGGACATAGTTATTTGTTTATTATTAATTCAAATTTAGATCTTGATTTAGCAATTATTATAATTATAAAAATGTACGTGTTTTGAGTTAAAACTTAGAGAAAAGGAGTGGTGTTTGTATTTTCACGTTTACCTTATGATTGTATAAGTGTTAACAAACGTACCTAACAAGGATTTAAAAGGAACCGTATTTTCTTAGGATTTCCATGTTTTCGCGCTTTTTTTTGTGTATCTATAGAGTCACTTCACACGTTAAAATTCTACTAAATTAGATTAATGTTATTATTTGTTTATTAATATTCAAACCTCTGGGTTATAAATTAGAGATAAGATTTTCAAGATGTTTTATCTCTAGAAAGCTTGCATAGTCACGTTTTCAATTATTTGGGACCATGGAAGATAATCAATCATGCTTATTTTTTGAAAATTGTATTAATTTTATTTAATACATCAAGAAAAAATATACATCGATTGGGACTTTTATCTCGATAACTCAGTTGGTTAGAGCGGTACTCTAGCAAAGTACATGTCGTAGGTTCAAATCTTACTCGAGGTAAACTTTATATTTATGCATTTAATAAAATTAATAATAATTTTTAATTATATATTCACTTTTGAAATTTTCGTTCATAACAAAAACATGCTTATTTTTGTTTTCTACGTTTAAACATATACCAATGTCACAGATTTACAACTAGCTTAGAATCTTTACAGTGGGCGAATGGTTAAGTTCGATAAAAAGAATTCGCTTACGTTGACAAACAAATGTATTTTCCTTTAAAAATAAATTGAAACAATTCTGCAATAACTAATAACACTGTACAACAGTAAAACTATTTCTGAAAATAAATAAATAAATGGCTAATTTATGATGAAGTCACAGTATGGCCGTAAAATATTATTTTTGGCACTCGTTTCCAACAAATATTCGTTCTTTTAAAAAGAAGAATAATAACCAGATTTTTTATCGTTTGTAACCATGACAACAAGAAAAAAAGAAATTTCAACAACAGCCAATTAGTGTTAGTTTTTGAAAAATTTCTTACATGTGCGTGAATAGCCATAAAAATGTTTGGTATTCGCGGTGAAATTGCACTAAACCACCAAAAGCGCAAAATAACAACTGTAATAACAAACAGGTATGAAAAATAGTTTGAATCGAAAATGTGGGATCTAGGCAGAAATTATGTGGTACATTTAAGAAGTTGGATAAAAGGTGAAAAAAGATCATTGCCATTTAGTCTTCCAATAATTTGGTGAGAATCCTGACATCCCGTCGATGTTATTTTTGTTCTATACCAACACTAAAAAATAGCATTACACAGAAAAAGAAGAAATTAATCATATATCGTGACAATTCGTCATTATTACTTTCAGTTCAACGTAATAACGATGTTCCGGCTCTTGTACCTCCATTAGAATATGTTTTGGAAGAACCGATGAAGAAGAAGAAAAATAAGAAGTAGAAGAGCAAAGGTCTGCTCTGACAGAAACTTCACAGATTGGTGATCGTCGTGGGAAATTCATAAAATTAGCCAAGAGAACTCAACGATCTTGTTAGGGATTTAGAATCACCAAAGGCCAAGACAGAAATATTAGGTTCCTGGTTAAGACAATGGAAAAAACAATTAGTACCTTTTTTTGATCATCGAAATACTTTGGTAACATGTAAAAATATTGTTGGGCTTTTGATGTGCTTAATATAAATGATATTCCAAACGAATGGAGATTCATCTACATGTTTAAGAACAGTGCTTCTCCACAATGGTAATCTCCTGCCATCAATTCGACAGATACGAAGAAGAGCTATCAACAAATGAAGGTGTTGCTAGAAGATCTCAACTATGCCCTCCTTTTTGGAATGCAGTTAGTGTATACCAAATTTTGCTGTTTTCTTTGCGAGTGGGATTGCAAGGATAAGGTAAATCATTATGTAAAAACTTGATGGCCTTTTCGACAAACATTTCGTCCTGCAAATAAAACTACAAATATTCCTCTTGTTGAACCCTACAGAATTTTAATACTTCCTTTACATGTAAAAATAGGCCTTATTAAAATTTTTGTTAAAGCAATCGACGCTACAATCATCTTAGGAAAGAAATTTCCAAATTAAGTGACTCAAAAATTTTTAGTGGGCTTGTCATTCCAACGTTACTCCGTGATGGAGTGTTTGACACAATTCTTACTGGTCAAGAAAGAAAGGGTGGCACGCATTTCGAGGGGTAGTTACTGATTTGTTAGGAGATAATAGGGCAGAAAATTATACATTATAAATTTTTCAGCAGGGGATGATAGGTTTCCTATAAACTCCTCGCTCATTGTTACGGAACATGATAAAAAATAGCCGCCATTTTGATAAATTTAGTAGTAGAACACCGGCACCACCCCTCGACTTTTTTTATGTTACCAGCCCCGCTTCTTGGGGCACCTTCCCCTCCACTTTTTATACATGCCCATGTGGGGGTCGTTTTTTAACCTTGAGAAAGTTGTTTACCTTGAGAAAGGTTAAATTATAAGTTTTTGTTATGAACGAATAAGTTCAAAGTTAAATATGTAATTAAAAATTATTATTAATTTTATTAAATACATAAATAAAAAGTTTACCTCGAGTAGGACTTGAACCTACGACCTGTACTTTGCTAGAGTACCGCGCTAACCAACTGCGCCACCAAGGTTCAAGCCCCAATCGATGTAAATTTTGTCTTTATGTAGGTATGTAGAACTGATGTGAATTAATAATAATTTTTGAGAAAGGTTGTTTACCTTGAGAAAAGTTGTTTACTTTGAGAAAAGTTGTTTACGTTGTGAAAAGTTGGTTTACCTTGAGAATGTGGTTGGCCTTGGATATGGATTTGTGCGGGAAATTTGAAATTTGAATTTTTTTAATAATAAGGAGGTTCTTGTAAGATAAGTGTAGGAACCTATCTCTTGGACCTGGTCTTGCGCGGGAAATTTGAAATTGTTTTTAATAATAAGAAGTCTCTTGTGAGACAACTTGCTCTTGGGCCTTCGCCCTCTTGTCGCGGGCGAAACGTTATACGATATAATTGACGGAAGATTAATCTGAATCTCCTCAAGGTGTGGTTGGAGAACACCTAAAATTGGTGAATAATTTGTTGCTGCAAAATTCAAATCTTTATCAAATTCAAATCTATCGGTTCATTGGCTCAAAAATAAAAAAAAGGGGTACTTTATACGGTGGCCATCATTTTTTGTGGCTTTAGAATCCGTGGGTTTTACAGCATGAAGAAAATGAAGAAATGATAATTAGTAGGTCCCAAAAACACCATGAAAAGTGTAAAAATAAGCGGCAAGTGCCTGGGGCATATTTTACACCTGATCTCCGTTGTGATTCTTTTTATGCATGAAAATTTTTTTTATATTTTTTCTTCCTCTGTTACTTTTTTTGCGGGGTGGGAAATTATTATCCCACCGCACCTTCAGAACAACAACGATACTCGTTGAATCACTGGGTGAAATATATCTCACTTATGTAAGATATAAAAACAATGTGGTTTTTTTACATTTTTTTACTATTTCAGAATGACAAAATTATAAATTTATAAAGGTGAATTATGACTGTGAAATGGGGTGAAACAATTTTTACAAAAACTTACGTTACAACAAAAGCACGCAATGTTGCTCCGCTTTTCCTTGGCTTTAGTACTGCATCTGGCACATGCACGACAAGTTTTGTTCACTGTTGGCATGTGGTCGTCCACATTTGAAAGCCTCTCTGTATTCTGAACACTCTTTCTACCTTTAGGATCATTTCGATTTTGCCTTTTTTTTGCTGGAAAAACTGCCGATGATCTCATTCACTAACACTGATCTAAACTTCAAACGGCTCATCGTCTTTTTTTCTCGGATTTCGTAGAACATTTGTATACAATACCTATATGAATTTACAACACAAAATATCTTTATCCACCACCTTCTTGACTTGCCATTTATTTTATAAAATGACATGTATTGGTCGAAAAGATACACACCGTCCATGTATTTATTATATGACGAAATCATTTTGGGACATTCTACAGGATCTCTCACTCCTTTGTGGCTTGTTCTTGACACAGTCGTCGTTTCACCTGGATTATGGATGGTAGACGCAGCAGAGATACATTTGGTGCCTCTGTCTTTCAATTTGACCACATCAATATTTCCCGATTGAGCAAAATCATATTCTGATTTTTGAAGTTCTTTGTCCTGTTTCATTATGTCTTTAGAATAATATTTTCTGTCTGCGCGTAATGTACCATATCTAAACAACTGTTTGCTAAGTAAATTATGCAGCAGTGTTATACTGCAAACATAATTGTCGAAATACAAACAATATTTTTTTCCGGCATTAGCTTCTGACAGCTTCAACACAATCTTTTCACATCGAAATTTAGTATGTCTCCAGTTTCAGCAAAGCAACATGTCCAAACCTTGAAGCCCCTTTTTGTAGGCTTCATGCTTGATCTTCCTTTATAGCTAATCATCGATTCCTCAATAGAAAGGTTCCGAGAGGGATTGTAAATCATTGGAAGCACATTTTTTATATGGTCAATTATAGAGCGTATTTTGTATATCTTTTCATACCTACTGGTTTGTGCCTCTATCAGACATTTGTGTATTATCGTTGAGGTGCAAATGTTATAATAAATAAAAACCGCTTCACCGTCATAATTCTGGCAATTCTTTCAACATGAAAGTTTTCGTCCTCCGACCAGTACAACTTCACGCTAGGTAATGGATGAGTGCCCATAAATACCACTATCTCAAAAAGTGCTTTTCAACTCAGGTAGTGTAATAGTTGCGATGTCGCCATTGTTATGTAACGTTTGATGTACAAATTATTTCTTCTGTTTTCAAGAGAAAGGTGTGTGGCAGGAATGTGAGGAAAATTGAAGGTATATTGTTAGTATCTATTTGAATATTTACACCCACAAGTACAGATTCGACAAAGGGACATTCATTGCATACATGTGGAAGTTGAGCCGATTTAGTTCAATTACAAAGTTCTTCTTGTTCCCTTCTCCCGCTTCTAGAGGTAACTCTTCAACAATGTTTGTTTCGTTTTCTTCATTGTCCTCGTTCGGAAAATCTGCATTCAATGTATCAAATTCTCTAAATATCATCTTTCTACGTTTTAAAGTCATAGTCCGGATCTGCTACCGAATCATCTGAATCCTCAGAAAAATGGTAGGCATTATTTGCTTCATTTTCTTCAAATTGGGCAGGACATTTTCTTTTCTATTTTCTGAGCGACATCTTTGATAACATGTTGCTTGTCCAGATGTACAATGTAGATTTTGCTGTAAAACAGACGGTGAATTGTTCTCTGTGTCCCTTAGAAGTTGGCTATTTGGTTCTGGTAACTTTTGATACTCCTTTGTGAGAGACGTTGATGTTGAATATTGACTAATAGTTTATGGCAGATTGTCTTTCAGCGTCTGAGTTTCCTTCGCACTAAGAACCTATTGCCATATTATCGGTTATTGCATCTTCGTCGGCAATCTCGTTTACAGGTTCTTCTAGTTGGTTTGAGACAAATATTTACGTTCCCACATTTTTCGTTTGAAGTAATATAAAACCTAATAACAGGTTATTTTCCCACCAGCACATCAGCGAGTCAATTTTCAAGTGGTGGGAAACTATTCTTCCAGTAACACTTAAAGGGTTAACAATCTTTTTACACCCGTCGTATTAACATTTTTTATACATGATATATTTAATTGGTTCAAAAAAAAGAAAAAATTAAATTAAAAAGGATAATTTTTTTAAAAACCTGTCGCAATACTATTTTTAACTGTCCCACCCAAAGGGTTATATTGTAATAGGATAAAAAGTTTGAACCGGAAATATCTGTTTTTAGGTTCCCTAAGCAGTTAGTACGTGTGTGCGTGTGCTCGTCTGCGCGCGCACGTGTGCGCGTTCGCGGGATTGCGAAAATGCGCGTGTGCGTGTGTATGTGTGCATCTGCATGTGTTTGCATCTGAGTGTGTACGTGAGGGCTCGCGCGCGCGAGCGTGCGTGTTGTGTGCGTACATGCGAGCATTCGTGCGTCCCGTGTTCTTGCGTGTGTGCGGGTGCGAACGTGCGCGCGCGTGATTGCGTTTGCGCGTGCGTGTGCGTAGATGTGTGCGTGCATGTGTGTGTCTGCGTTTGTGCGTGTTGTGTAGTGTGCAGGCGTGCGTACGTGCACGCGTGCTCGCGCCGCTCTCGAGTGCGTGTGTATTGTGCTTTGTTATGTTGCGAGTGCGTATGAGTGCATGTGTTTGTGTACGCGATACCTAAAAAGATTGAATAGCCATTGCATTCAAATTTGGCACAAATGTCTTTTTGATGGTCGTGGAGATACGGAGTAAGAAGGAGTATGGAGGTAAATTTGATTTTTCTTTCGGCCAGTCTCAATAACTTGTACTTCGCCTGCATTCAAATTTGACACATCTATTTAAGACGCAAATGTCCGAACACCAGTGAAATTTGGTGATGATCGGTGCAGAGCGAAAAAAATTGTTAAATTTCAGAGTGAAACAAGATAAGCCGTTATGCTAGTGTATAATTTGGTAATTTGAAATACACATTAAAATGGTTTAACAAAGTATGCTAATATTTTAATTTTTTAGAGCGCATCGCATGCATAAATTAAACCACGTTTGATTATATTTATTTCAGTTGTGATTTAATACAAATCATGAAAGAAGTTTTTACAGTTGTCTCAGTGTCGATTGCCTTATGTTGAATGTGGTAAGTCGTGGAATAAAGGTTCGAATGTGGAGAGTATTTTTTTAAGTTCAATTAACATTGGCATCTAAGAAAACTGCAAATTTAAATATAATAAATCTATAAAAATTTTCTATTTTTTACATTTCTTTTACCCTTTATTTATTTAATTCACTTAAATAATCGATGGTGGGAAAGTTTGGTGTTTAAAATATTTCCATGAAACCGAAAACGTTACTTTAGTTTAGCTTTATTACGATGTTGCGAATACTTATTTCAAGGAGATTGGAACTTGATTAGTTGAATTTAAACAAATTTAGTAAACCGTTACTTATCATTACTGAGTGCGTATAATGCGCTTTCTTTGTATACAAATCGTTAGTAGTTATACAGGGTGTTTCAAAAAACGTTCCTCTAATTTTTAGGGTAAAATATTAAAACATAACGTTAGTTTGGTTACTAAACATGTATCCGAAAATGCCTCCATAAGAAGATACGGTTCTGTAAAAGTGGCCCCAAAAATCCTTTTTATTATCTCTGAAACGGTTTAAGATACCTAAATGAAATTTAGACCACAAGTACCTTTGATTAGGTCATAAAAGATAGTGTTGACAAATTTTTAATATTTTGTATAGGAGCGTCACTAAAGGGGGGTGCCACTTATTTTGCTATCAAACTTTTTTTTTATGGGGATATTTTTAATTTTTTGGGCAAAAATAGTATTTTTTAAACAATTTGCCACAAAAAAGATACTCTTGTTGAAAGTAAAAAAAAATACTGGTTTTGGAATTATTTGATGTTTTAGCAAAGTAATGCTGGCCGAATTAATAAATTATTTTAAAATGAAACAATTAATAATTTTCATGCGCGAGAACGAACTACCTCAGCGAATAATGATTGTTTCAGAAACAACTATGAGGTAAAAATATTGTAAATTATTTAGAACTTAAAAAAGGTTTTAATTGTATGACATTATCACAGAACAGACAAAGGAAAAAATTATAAAAAAACAACGAATAGCACAAAACAAACAGAAACAAAAAATTGAATAAGTAGGTACGGGTTTTACATTCGAAATGCCCACCGTTTTCACGAATCGTAAACGTTTTTCTAGTGAAAACATAATCCTGTGTAGTGGCCGTGGTTCTTGAATTAACATTCTTATATTATTTTCAACTCTCGCTTGAAGTTCTTCAATGGAATTTATTTCGCTTGAATATACTTTTTCTTTAACTAAACTCCTCACATCAAAATCCAAGGGATTTTGATAAGTGGACCTTAGTGGCCAGTGGATAGGAGCATCAGCACCTCGACCAATCCAACGATTTGAAAAATGTCCGTTCTAGCTTGTCTACTGAAATGAGGTGGAGCACCATCATGCAAAAACCATATTTCTTCGTAGATGATAGCGGATAATAGCAGAAATAAACGATTATCCAAAAATTTATAGTAAACATCACCATTTAAATTTCCATCAAAAATATGGTATGCAACGAGGCGGTTGCCTATTGAAGCAGCCCATACATTCAACTTAAAATTATGTTGATAATGCGTTACACGTTTAACCTTTGGATTTTTATCTGCCCAGAAGTGACTGTTATGACTATTAAACATACCTTCTCTAGTAAAAGTTGATTCATCGGTGAAAAGAATATTTTATAAAAAATCAGGGTTCTGTCTCATTCTTTCTTGCAATAATTCGCAAAAATCTCTTCTCAAAAAGATCTTCAAGCAATAATTCTTGTACTTGCCTGTATTGAAACGGGAGCAATAATTGTTCTTTAATACATTTAATACAGTAGAAACACTTGCGTTACTTGTCCTTGCCACATTTCTTACACTTATCGTAGGATCCGCAACAACTAGATTTAAAATATTTGCTTTTGTTTGAGAAATTCTTGCCACTGGTGATCTACCACAATTTACCTTTCATTGGTTTAAAGGTTCCAGTCTCACGACACCTCACTAAAATCAAAAATGTTTTTGAATCCGGAAATTTTTCGGCATATCTTCTTTTCGCTGCTTTAGCATTTCCATCACATTCCCCTAATGTAATAACATATCGGTATAGTCACTGTTAGTGTACATATTAATTTTCAAAGTTTTTAAAAGCGTTATTACTTGTTAAACAAACCAAAACTATCAACAACAATGTGTCAAACGAATCTGTCAAACAACAAAAATCGGGAGTCTGCAGCCTAAGCCTATTTCATTCAAGTAAATCACATTAACTCAATATTTTCTTATTTTTAGATAAAACATGTTAAAATCTCAAATAACTCAAAAACTAGTCATTTTTTTGACTTTCAACAAGAATGCCTTTTTGTGGAAAATTGTTTCAAAAATATTATTTTTGCCCAAAAAATTAAAAATATCCCCATAAAAAAAAGTTTGGGGGCAAAATAAGTGCCCCCCCCCCCATCTTTAGCGACGCTCCTGTACAAAATACTAAAAATTTGTGAACACTATCTTTTATGACCGAATCAAAGGTATTTGTGATATAAATTTCATGTAGGTATCTTAGACCGTTTCAGAGATAATTAAAAAAAAGAATTTTTGGGGGACTTTCACAGGGCCGCATCTTCTTAAGGAGGGATTTTCGGACACATGTTTTTTAACCAAAAGTAACGTTATTTTTTAATATTCTATTTACCTTAGAATTAGCAGAACGTTGTTTGAAACACCCAGTGTATCTAATTAATAGGTTAAGTATTATTTTTATATCATTTAAGAAATTTACAAATGCAAGAAGGTATGATGGTTTCATGTTCATTTCTGTGATTTGCAAATAAAAAATTGTAAACACTCACGTGTAGGAGTTACATTTAATCTGGTTACTTAAAGTATTCTGTCGAAAGTTCAAGAAAATTAAATGATTTAACCAGAGATTATTAGACGTGACATTTTAATGGAAGTGTAGGTATTGTGTGGCAAGACAAGATTACATTGTAATTTATGTTAGTACTGCTTCGTCCAGTATAGATAGATAAACGTTCAAAATATCAATTTTTAGTATCCATATAGACTTTATAGTGTGTTATTTAATAATATTTATAGGAAAGCTTAGTGCTTAGAAACGTTACACGGAACATCATAATTTTTATAAGTGTAATAATTTATCTTTAATCGTTTAACGGTATAAAACAAATACCTATAATCCAATATTTCATTTTAGATTTACCAAAACAAGCTCATCAATCAAGAACGCATACACGGTCATGTTCAGAAGGTCCTAGATTGAAGCTTGATCCAGGAGAAAGTGATCTCATGATTAAGACTGATTCTGTTAGAACAGATTCTCCCGATAATGATTCCGCATTTAGTGATACTGTATCTATGTTATCAAGTGAATCATCGGCAAGTAGTGGTGGTGGTGGACCAAAACCTCAAACATTACAATTATCACAACCTGGACAAGTAATAGTATTTATAACAAAACTATTTTTAGGTAAATAATAATTTTTGTTAATTACAGGATGAGGCTAGTAAAGCAAAATCCGAGAAAATTAGAATGGCAATGGAAAAAATTAAGGAAGCAAATATACAAAAATTGTTTGTGAAGGTTTTTACGGTAGATGGTTCCGCTAAATCGTTGTTAGTTGATGAGAAAATGATATGCGCTTATATAACTAGATTATTAGCTGATAAAAATCACGTTCAAATGGACCCAAAATGGGCAATTGTGGAACATTTGCCTGATTTATATATGGGTTAGTAACTTATTCATATCATTATATTATATATTCATCTAATTATATTTTCACAGAGAGAGTATATGAAGACCACGAATTATTAGTAGAAAATTTAATGCTGTGGACTAGAGATTCTAAAAATAAAATTTATTTTGCGGAAAGGCCAGATAAAACTTTGCTTTTTTCACAACCCGAAAAATTTTTACTGTCTTTAAGTGATAAACGTGACAATACGGATTACGACGAGCATTCTCGTAGTATGTTGTTAGAAGAATTTTTTGCGTCCACGTCACAGACCATTCCGCAAGTTGAGGGGCCTTTATATCTTAAATCAGATTCTAAAAAGGGTTGGAAAAAATATCATTTTGTACTTCGAGCGTCTGGTTTATATTACTTCCAGAAAGAAAAACCAAAAACGACCAAAGATTTAATTTGTCTTACCACTTTTGACGTTAATCAAGTAAGTACTTTTTTTTAAATTTTAAGCTTGTTGTTTAATTTTCATTTACAGGTTTATTACGGGTTAGGGTGGAAAAAGAAATATAAAGCACCAACTGATCATTGTTTTGCGATTAAGCATCCAAGATTACAAGAACCTAAATCCACTAAGTATATTAAGTATCTATGCGCGGAAGATGTGCAGACATTAGAACGGTGGGTTATCGGAATACGTATAGCAAAGCATGGTCGGCAACTAATGGATAACTATCGAATGTTAATGGACGAATTGGCACAGGAAGATTTAGATAAATTAGCTCACGCACGCAGTTGTTCTGTCAGTTCTATTGCAGTACAGTCTAATGCAACCACCCCGACACAAAACAATGCAGCGCTTATCAACTCGCATGCCGAGGTACTGCCTCGTGTTGAATGTTTTCGGTACAGTGGAAGTGAAGGTTACGGCACACAAAGTGATACATATTCAGCGCCCAGTGAAGCAAGCTCAGGTCGGCATAGCAGAGCGAGTAGTTCAAGTTCAAGTGGATGCATGTCGGATGGGGCACCTTCCAGTTGTGAAAACGCTTTCGAGTCTGAATTTCCTATGGGCACTATCAAACGTAAACCCTCAATGAAACCAAGCCTTCCGTTGACAAACATTACCAGACAATTGAAAGAAGTCGGGGAGACTAGAGAAGAAGGAGAATCTGGACCTTTACCTTCTAGTCCAATATCTTACACTAACTCTGGTAAATTATTTCGTAGTGCACAAACACGAAAATATTAACATTTACTCTTTAGGCACATTAACAAGGTTGCAAAGTAGGAGAAAATCCTCCAATTCAACTGACGAGTCTTCAAACAGCGGCACTTTGAAGAGACAACACTCTTATAAATCTCGCGGATCGATCGAGTCAATGAGCGGACGAGGAGGAAATTCGTCTCCTCTTTGTGGAACTCCCATTAGAGAAAGAACCTCCCCATTTGGCGATCGAGAGAAAATTAGTCCATTTAGCGAGAGACCACCTAGTTCTAATTCAGTTCGAAGTCCTATTTCTGTCCACAGCATGGATCTTCCTTCATCCATGGTATGCAAAATTATTTTTTTGCTCATTTGATGTGTGGGAGCATCTCAATTTTACACTTACGCTTGTTTTGGGTCGTCACTATATTAACGGAAGTTTATCAATAATGCTATATGTAGATATTTGCGTATAGCTTGCTTGAACTTAAATACTTAACAGGTCGAAGATGACTTGCAAAGAATCATTTTGTTTCAGTTACGTAACCATTGTGCATGAATAACAACTGTAGCATGGTCTGTTTATGGTATTGTATTTTGTGATTTAAGAGATATTGGCTTTGCTTATAAATTCTTTATGGTATAACGCTTTAGTTGATTTATTTGGCATTTGCTATAAATGCAGTATTTATTCTATACTAAACTTAACATTTATTGACAGATGGATTCCATAACTTCATTACCACCACCTCCAGACAATGCAGAAGAGCTTTCACTCACAGATTCACCGTCGTATCAATTACCTCCACCACCACCTGAAGTCTACGATTCGAATTTATCACTCGACAGCTTACCTCCTCCACCAAATCCTTCTGATTTACCACCTTTGACTGGGAGTGAATTAACGGGAAGCCAATTATCTTTAATGTCACTTCCACCACCGCCTAGTGAAAATGGAGAAACAGATACAATGCGGCGAAGGAAAGAAAGTATAACACCTACTAACGTTCTAAGCCCTGAAAGAACTCCAACACAAGGAATGTCTCCAGATTTAACGCCAACTCATTCAAGGCTAAACACACCATGCTTCAGTCCTCCTCCGTTAAGCATTGGTTCTAATAACAGTACTCCAACACGTACTAATCCTCCAGTTAGCTTTAGCTCTACACCTTTACAAAATAACCAGAACAAAACGGACATTTATGGTTCAACGAATAGTCAAAATATTGTAAATGGCCAAAATTATGATAGGTACTCAAATAACCAATATCCAAATCAACCTCCCGCTTATATGAATCCACCGCCTTATCGACAAAGCTGTACACTTCCAAACTCAACAGGCTTTAATAATTCTAATGGACTAAGATCCTCACTTAGACAAGCATCACTGCCAAGGCAAGTGTCTGTGAATAGTATAGCATCTAGTAATAGTTCTAGTTCATCTGGAGGCACAATTTACGCAATGTCACCACACATGACTGATTTACAAAAGAAAAATACTGGTTCTCCACAACTACAAAGGAAAGTCAATTTTCAAGAACCAACAAGCCCAAAAAAACTAACTAAAAAGATTAGTTTTAATTTGATTCCACAAGAAGCACCTGCATTACCTAAGAAACCACCACCTCCTATTAGATCTGAGAACACAAAATTATCAAGCCCTAAAAAATTAGTCGAACCACCAACAGAGTTTCTTAAAGATTTGCAGAAAGTAATGAAGAAAAAGTGGCAAGTCGCACAAAAATGTAAACTTGAACCATCAACAACACCACATGAGGTTTTGGGATTTAGAGATCCTGTTCCTCTTCTTCCAGAGTATAAGGAATCGAATGTATCTAGATGGGTGAAAGAACATTATGGTTGCAATAATTTTTATGAAAACATTTACACAGATCATGTAGAAAATGTTGTAGAATACGCTAGTAGTCCATTACACATCCCAAAAGATGCGTCACGAAGCAAGAGGCCACCTCCACCTCCTCCAAAACGTAGTGAAACTACTCAATTAAGCACACCTAGAATCCACTGATGTTGTGTTTCTTAAGTACTGGCATTTTACTCAGACTTTTTCAGTTCTTTAGAGGAAATCAATTACATTAATGTTACAATTTTGAAAAATCAGTGAAAATTTATAAATAAGCTAGGTGTAATTTTATATATTGAATATTTTTATTTATAATTATTTTAGTGTTTTATTTACTAAAAATGTGGGTGTGCAGCATATGCATGAATGCCGTAGGAAAAGTGATTTTTCCGTTGAAATCCCAAGCCTTTGAGTTTTTAAAATTAGGCGAGATTACCAGGAAATTGTGATTGTAGGTACTTTTCTTGTGGTAAAATTGCAAAGGCTGTTAGTGATGTCCCACAATCTGTGTTGTGCCATTTTTATACTAAGTACTAAGTAGCATGGTGTATGTTGATAGATGTTTAATTTTTTTTTAATGTAAATATTAATAATGTGACTTAATGAATTGTCAAAACATTATGGTGCTTTTAGTAATTAATATAGAAAACTCTTTTTGGTGTTTTATACCTTGTGAATGTTTTGTAAAGTTTAATCAAGTTGAGGATAAATAAAAACTAAGTTTACAGGGTTTAATATAACACACAATGTTTTATATTTAATTCTCTAAAGTAAGTGTAAATAACTATAACCGAAAATGTTCCATGCACATTTGTTACATGTAGTAAAAAAATTAAAAAATGTTACGTGTAAGTAATCGTATCTACTTAAAAATTAAGTTGAAATTTTTTTGTAGTGGACATTCAAGATCTCCATAATACCATTGCCATACTTTATACGTTTTTATACTTTGTGTAAGTTTTATAAAATATTTAGATCAAATGCTAGATGTACTACGATGCTATGTAAATAATTAGAATATTTTACATCTGGTAGTTTCTAGGGTGCTCAATGTTTTGAGGACGAATTTTAATCTTTATATTTTTGAATATATTTAATGCAATGTAAAAAACGTAAGGACCGTGATTAATAATTTTTTTTATATCCTTTCATCTTTTAAATTCATTTAAGGATAATTGCACTACTAATATTACCAACGTAAGTTTTATTTAGTACAACAAACAACTAAACACTCTGTATTGCTGGTCGATCATTATACATACTTACATATAAATTATTATGTACTAATTGTTAATAAACTAAAGTATTTCATACTTACGCTTTTATTTCTTATTCTATGAATGTAATATATCGTCGGCTTAGTCAGAGAAGTACGTGTAACTCTTTATAATACAATTTTACAGGAGCAAAAAAACTGTTTAAAACATAAATTACGTGATACTTGCTACGAATGTTTTCTTCACACTTTAGAAAACCATTATAGTAAAAGTCTTAACTGAAATGGATGGCAAATTTGGCCTCAAAGGTATATTTTTGAACAAAACTGAACTTTGGTGAACAAAATACACAATCAATCATCCTAAGGTAGACAAAATACATGATTATTAACAAAACACTTTATTTTATTAAGATTACATAATTTTTATTCTTACCTACAAACAAGTTTATCATAATTATTAACCAAATTCTTTGTTATGTGAACATTACAGTATGATTGATTATCTGTTGATGTATTCCCAAGGTACTAACAAGTAACCGCTGGAAAAACAGCATTCGAGGCATGTAAAACATTCTGTCATCGAAAAATTAATGTAGAGAAATCGTTGTAAAAACTAGGTAGTCATTATTTATGTGTTATGTGCAGTATTAAATATTGTTTATCCACCTGGTCGAGTCTTATTAGATACATATTAAATGGCAACGAGTCCCGATCGAACCTTTGGTCGTAATTAAAATAGTTAAGAAGATCGCAGCCTCGAGTTGACAGCATACTGCTTTAGAATATCCTTTAAGCTGGGAAAATTTTAATCTATAGCAAGATTGTTTCAAATAAAAGTTTAGAAGTGTTCTATCTAGTAAGGCAGTACGTAGTTATTACAGAAATGGCACTAATAGGTAGTAGAAAACAATTCAGACCAAAAGAAACTGATGTCTTGTCATACCTGGAGCAGGTAGAACAGTTATTCGAATGCAATGTAGTAGACGAAGGTAAGAAAGTATGCATGTTCGTAACACTTATTGGAGGAGAAGCATATAACGTTTTACGTTATTTATGAGCTACCAAAGGACAAATCTTATACTGAACTTGCAGAAATATTATAGTCCCAAACATTTGGTAATAGCTGAACGTTACCAATTTTATAACTGTCATCAAGAGTCGCATGAAGATATCGTAATGTTTATCATAAAATTGAAAAATTTAGTAAAAAACTATAGTTTTGGTCAGTTTTTAAATGATGTGCTGAGAGATAAATTCGTCTGCGGTCTCAGATCAGATCAGTCTTAGCTTTTGAAGTCGCAAACAACTTACAGTTTGGTAAAGAAAGAGTCGAGTCCAGTCCAAATTTTCATATGAATAAGTCTGGGTCATCGAGAATACCTGTTTGCCGAAGTGAGTGTAGTCGGAAGAGTTGCAGATTAGCACTGTCCATTACGTAAAAAGAAAAGATGTCGAGAATCAAGTCGCGGACGAATTAGAAGTCGGTAATATTATTAAAATGGGTAATATCAAACAAACTAGTGAGTTGCTATGTAAAGAAGTAACTATTGAAAATGTCCCAGTAAAATTTGCGGTGGACACTAGAGCTAGTGTCAGTATTATACCAGAAGAAGTATTTTCTACTAAATTTAAGAATCTTAATGTTGGTCAGAATTTAAACCTAAATTAAAAACAGTTTCAGGAGACAACATTAACGTGAAGGGTGTAGTCCATGTCACAGTTACATCTGATTCTTTGCCAAAAGAACTACCCTTAATAGTAGTGCAGTCTAAAAGTAATTTTACCCTGTTACTGGGTAGAGGTTAGACCAACTAATACCGCAGTGGTATTAATCAATAATGTTAGTAGTCATGTTAATAATTTATATGATTGTTTTAGAGATATATCTGAAATTAAAAGGTCGTTTTCTAATGTTTTTACACGAAATAAAGCTGCATTTGTAAAGGAGATACAAGTAAGACTTGTTCTGAAGGTCAACACTATACTTGTTTTTCACAAACCTTATTCGGTACCTTATTCCCTTAGGGAACAAGTTGAAAAAGAATTGTCTGAGTTGCAGAAAACGGTATTATTAAACAAGTACATCATAGCAAATGGGCTAATCCTATAGTCATTGTGCCCAAAAAGGATGGCAAGATAAGGTTGTGCGTAGATTTTAAGGTGACACTAAACCCTTATTTAAAAACTGAACAATACCCCGTACCACTAATTCAGGATATTTACTATAAGGTAGCGGGAAGTTCATTTTTTTTCTGTGCTGGACCTATCAAACGTATATTTACAACTCCAAGTGCAGGAAAATAGTCAACAATTCTTAACAATTAATACTCATATTGGTTTATTTACTTTTACTCGTTTACCATTTGGGGTATCTACAGCCTCCTCTTTATTCCAATCTGTCATTGATACTATCTTAAAAGACCTACCTTTAGTAGCCTGTTACCTAGATGATGTCCAAATCTGAACAAAATTATGTTCATTTGCTGAAGGAGGCGTTAGCTATTATTTTTTCCGTGAGAAAGTTTAAAAATTTTATTTTCGGAAACAAGTTTAAGTTATTAACTGATCACCAACCATTATAAACAATATTTGGGGAAAATCAGAACATAGCCGTATTAGCGGCTTCCAGAATTCAAAGATGGTCATTGGAATTATCTGCTTTTGACTATCGCAAAGGGAAAGATATGGCCCATGTCGATTTTTCTTTCTAGAGCACCGTTACCAGGTACTTCTATAGAAGAGGAAGAATGCATATTTTCCATTGATGCTTGGGATATCCCGTTATTTTCCTTTGATACTTATAATATTCCTTTAACTTCATTAGACATAATCGAACGGACACAAAAAGATACAATATTATCTAAAGTGTTGGACATTACAAG
Organism: Vesta saturnalis; assembly: GCA_036346205.1. Taxonomy (NCBI): domain Eukaryota; kingdom Metazoa; phylum Arthropoda; class Insecta; order Coleoptera; family Lampyridae; genus Vesta; species Vesta saturnalis. Next base: position 435,487 of record JARFJB010002162.1, on the reverse strand, counting down.
GAGAGGTTGGTCAAGCTATGTATCGGAAACTGGTCTAAAACCATACTTTATCCGAAGAAATGAAATGTCTGTGGAAAATGGATGCTTGCTAGTAGGTAACCATGTTGTAATCCCTTATACACTAAGAAAACAGGCTTTAGATATTTTACATAACCAGCATGTGGGAATAGTAAGAATGAAATTACTCACGCGAAGTGAGGTCTGGTGGCCTCTTATTGATGAAGATATTGAGCACTACATTAGTAGCTGCAAGTGCTGTCAGAGTCACCAACAAACACCGCCTCCTGTAGCAGCAACTTGGCCCAGAACAAGAAAAATGTTCCAAAGAATTGATTCCTTTATAAATGTGGATATACGTTTTTACTTGTTGTTGACAGTTTCTCAAAATGGTTAGAAATACATATCATGCATGGTGGAACGACGGCTGATAAAACCCCAGAAAAACTAAGGACCATGTTTGCAACCTATGGGTTACCTGAGGAAATCGTGTCAGACAATGGTCCTTCATTCTCTAGAAGCGAATATAAAAAATTTTGCTTGAGTAACGGAATAAAATGCACCTTTTCACCTCCAAACCATCCTATTTCTAATGGATTTGCAGAGAAACAAGTCAGTACGATCAAAAGGGATTTAGAGAAACAGTTATGCGATAAAAAAAACAAAAGGGAAAAGCTGCCGATGCAACACCAACTTGACAACTTTCTTATCTCATTCAGAAATACACCGAATTGTGTGACAAAGTTAAGTCCTGCCGAGATCATCCTTAAAACCAAATCCTAGAAAAATAGCCGTAGAAAGAGAACTGAGAGGAACTAGAAGAATGTTTTATGAAGGGCAAAAAGTACTAGCTTTAATTGATAAAGATAGACCAGAATGGAAGGAAGGAAAACTTTGTAAAGTACTAAGCCCAGTAACGTAGAGGAAGTGGTAAAATTCATGCACGTGCATCATTTCAAACAACTACTTATACCTGCCCCACCTAAAGTCCTTGAACATGTTCCAGCTAATGAAGTTGAGTAGTAACCATTACTGACTCTACCAACAAGGGTCTTTAAGGGTACTGGTAAAAATACAGAAACTCTCAGGGATCTTGAAAATATAGAAATACCCACAAACGAATCTTCTCCAATCTCAGAAACTCCTAAGTCTCCTCTGAGTGATGTAGATATGTCGCGCGATCCAATTAATATTACTCCTGCTCTCAGACGTTCCAAAAGGACTATTGTACCTCCTACTAGGTTAGATTTATAATGTGTATAATACTCCTGCCCTCAGACGTTCCAAAATCACTATTGTACCTCCTATTAGGTTAGATTAATAATATATTTCATTCAAATGGGCACGAGTGATGTATTTCCAAGGTACTAACAAGTAACCGCTGGAAAAACAGCATTTGAGGCATCTGAAACATTCTATCACCGAAAAATTAACGTAGAGAAATCGTTGTAAAAACTGGTCATTATTTATGTGTTATGTGCAGTATTAAAATATTGTTTATCCAACTGGTCGAGTCTTATTAGATACATATCATCTGTAACTGGAATGTTGCCATAGTGGTTGTGGTAATCTACAAGTGTCTTTTTCAAGTACTGCAAGTGAGTGAATTTGCGTTTCTTAACAGGCAGTCTTGATCTGTAAAGTGGTGGTAATTGGCCCAGATGAGCAGTGGGACCCACCTAATGTACGTAAGGTCCGAAAGTCCTGTCACCCCCCCCCCCCACTTTTGTGTTATGATGCATACTTATATGTAATTTTTCTTTTCAGGAGATGGACACAAGTACGTATAGTGTGGAAGAACGTGTTTTGGCAAGAGCATGGGCTCATGAACGTGCACACTCCGGGAAAACCAAGAGATGTGCAAGGGGATTTTGTGGTACGATTCAATAAAGAAGCGCCACCCAAGAGAACGATACTGCGATGGCAACAGAAACTGTTCACAACTGGATCCGTTCTGGATGGAAAGAGGACAGGTCGATCATCAACACGACAAGAAACTTGTGCAGCAGTGGCGGATTCTGTGACCAGATCTCCCAAGAAATCATTGCGAAAAAGATCTTCTGAACTTGGTATTCCAAAAACGACTATGCTGACACACATGAAAAAAGATCTGGAATTAAAATGTTTTAAGCCAACATTCGTAAACGAGTTGAGTGATGAGGATATCCGGGGAAGACATGAAGCTTGCTCAAGATTACTCTGTGTTTCTGACACTCCCGCAGCGAGGCAAAGTTTTCTTTTCAGACGAATGTGCAATTTACTGATCTTCTCGGAATAGGGGTATTTTCTTCTGGAGCAAATAAAATCCATATTATTATGAAGAGTTAGAGAATAATCCACCACATGTTATGATCTGGGCAGCAATGCCCAGTAGGCATCTGATAGGGCCGTATTTTTTTGACGGTACTGTCAATCAACATTCTTACTTGGAAATGTTGCAGGAATGGTTCATTCCACAGCTTCAAAGTCTGAACATTCTTGATGACAGTTGGCTTCAACAAGATGGAGCTCCTGCTCACTACGCTCTCCGTGTCTGAGAATTCTTGGATGAAGTGCTACCCCAGAGGTGGATAGGGAGAGGATCGCAGCATCTGCCTGCGCCGATCGAGTAGCCTCCCAGGAGTCCAGATCTGACATCATGCGACACTTCTCTGTGGGGAATAATTAAGCAGAAGGTCTTTAAACAACGATATCGGTCTGTTGAAGAATTGAAGGAAGCTGTTAGGGAGGCATTCAGGGATATCACCCTGCCTCTTCTTCGGAAAATCTCACACAGGACCTGGTGCCGCATCATTTTTTGCCGTGACAATGACGGTGTCCATACTGATATTCTGGACCACTAAACAACCTAAAACTGTAACTATCAACATATGCTGTGGAATGTTCGCAAATACACATACAACACATTATCATCATACAAATAGGGGGTGGTGACAGGACTTTCGGACCTTACTGTAGAATACATAAATATCTAGGTCTTTAAAACTTCAAACGACCTCCATCGGCCTGAATGGTTCAGCTTGTAATGAATAATTCTATCAGGAGAATATTTCAGCGCCCTCAAATCTGTAACTTGTGTATCCCGTACTTCTTGCCAGGTCTTATATTTGCGTAAAATTGAAGTGGAGTAAACTTTGTGAAGAAGCCATGGCCTTGGATTAGCACGTGCAGTTCTGCATATCACTAAATAACCGGCTGGAATATTTATTTTAACATTATGTAGTCGCTTTTCGATAGGGGAATGCATAGCATCAACCTCATTTGTGTGCGGCCTACTTCTAAAAACTTTTGAATAATGCTTACATTGAATAGTTTGGAATATTGAGAAGGGCATTAGCTATAGTAGAATTTCTGTTTTGGCCAGTACATCCATCACTGTAGATAATAATATTTTGATCGGTGGCTACTTTTGGAGTAACTTCCTCTGTTAAGAAATGACTGAACAGAGATGGAAAGTTATCAGCCGCAACATCTCCCTGCCACGTTCAATATATAACAAAAACGATCAGTAACTTTGAGGTCGAATATTTTGTAATTGTGTGTTATTAATTTTGTACGAAAATAATTTGCAGAAACTTTAGACATGGGGCTTAAGAACACAGCCTGCATGTCAACGGTCTAACTAGCGCTTTATCTCGCTGCTCCTAGTTTCATGCTGCCTCCTTTTTTCGTAAATGTTCTTGATACTTCTCCTCGGTTAGGTTGACCTCTTGATGTTCTGCAAATAACTCACTCTGGTCTTTTTTTGGTATGCATAAGCTTAGATTGTGACGATAAAAATATTTTTCAAATGTAAAAATAGACGAGGGCTTACCCCTGTTATCTATACACCAGTAATCTGTATAAAGTTTGTAAAGAGAACGTTTGCGTTTCCAACATGATTCTAAATAAAGCTTTGATGAGGAAGAACGGCAATAATGAGATTCCATTTTTGGTACTGTATCAAAGAATTGGCTTACGACGTCTATTTGCGGTTTCAGGGATTGTTCTTTAGCTATTTGCTGGTTAGATCTTTTGGGGGATGGACTGTTATCATGAGAATCTGCAGCTTCTATTTCACGACTAAGCTTTCCTTTTCTAGTTCAGAGCAGTATATTCTCCAACTGGGTGGTTATTTCAGTTTTTCTATTTCAAGCTCTGTTAATTTGTTTCATAACCATCATTAAATATACATAAACTTGTCTCTTACCGCAATCCAAAATTTCTTAAATATTTTCTCCCTATTTTCTTCACTGAACTTGTTACAAACAATGGAATTTTTATTCAAAGGTCTTTTGCAATTGCACATCTTTCCCATCACTTTTCTTTCTTGACCATATCGTACTTTATCTTGTCACCAACCTTTTTTCTGCCTTTGTACATAGCTCCATGATTTCTTCGTTTAGTGACATTCTCGGTTCATTTAGATTTGTTTGCATCCCGTTTACCAGCTCGTCTCATTTTACCACTCTGCATATTATCTAGATTTCGATTACCTTCCCCTTCCTCAGCTTGTTCGATTCTATGTTTTTCACCTGTCGCCTCATCTGAATTCCCATTTCATCCGTTTCCTTCTTATGCACTATCATACTTCCTGTTCATTACTACCCGTTTGTTAGGTTTCTTTCCGTGTTTGGTTTTCGCCCCAAGGTTCATCTTCATTGGTTTCACATTTTTCAAATGGAATCTCTGTCTTTTCCCTTGATTATTAATATCAGTTGAAACTGTACTTGGACAATTATCCAAAACCTGAAGAATAATGTTGTAAAATAATAAAAAGCGAACCCTTACAACGCATTCAAATAACTTACCTCGGGAGAAACGAGAGTATAAATGTCTAAGGTACCACTCTTACTAGAAGCACATGTGAAATCAAGGCCATTTTCCGTATTAGAAAGAATGCTATCCTTATCAACCTAAAAATAGATCTAGAAGTTAAAAAAACTACATTGTAATGAATGTACAAGACATTTTTACTTACCGCTTTAGGCACATTGTTTGCTTCAGATTCCATTATCAATTCACCATTAGCAGCCTATTAAGAAGTTAATTGAAAAATTACTCATCTGTAATGTACGTGAATTACAAGCTTACTGAGACTTTTGGAAACATAACGGTTGCCTTGACGACTTTTATTGTCCATATTGAATAAACTATTTCATAAAATTAGTAAACAATCCAAAAAAAAGTTCAAGTTGATTGTTAAGCCATTTGTTATCCTGTGTAAAGAAACTTCGTAAATCCAATTCATTCAATCTATAAAACAATATATATTATCCTAGTTAAGAGAAACTGTGAATAAAAAGAACGTACCATCCAAATAATTAAATAACTAATACTAAATACGAATGCAGTCGTTTGAGCATATAACAACACGAGGGTCATTGAGTATTTGAGGGATTACGTGTTTTCTCCTTCCACAACAGCGAGCATGGAGTTAACGAGATATTCAAATTCACTAGTATAACTTTTTCTCACTTTCCGGGAGTTACGACAATTTTAGGGGTCATA